>CM054995.1:22899943-23311764 GCA_029030765.1 Salix suchowensis
TATTGTTTTTATTTGGGGTTTTTTATAATAATTTATGTGCTTTTTAGTAATGAAGTTTCTTTTAATGTTTCGACAAGTTTTTGGAGCTTAAATAAATCATTTCAGGAAATTTAACATCGTTGGATCGCTGTCTGTGTTTGGATCTTCTGGTACATGAGCTCCAAGCTTTCGAGAAGAGGAAAGAGACCCTTGCAAGCGTGTGTGATGAGAGGGCTAGGATGCTACAAGATCAATTTAATGTGAGCATGAACCATGTGCAGGCTAAACTATCAAGTGGATGGAGAGCTGAATTGTCACGTTATTTTGGGTCAAAAATAGAAGAAGGGGTCAGCTAAAAATGAGGAAGAAAATTGGCACAAATATCTTCCCCGAGTTGCCGAAATTGACTCTCCAGAACACCTTTCTGTGTTTCAGTCATAACTTTTTACTCAGAGCTCAGAATTATATTTTATTTAATGTTCTGGAAAGCTAACAGAAAGGCCTATAAATATGTGTCTAATATCCTTCTCCAAAAGAGGCTTAGAAAAAGGGTAAAATTGAGTCCAAAGTAGCGTCATATCTGGTGTTAAAATATTTTCCGAGATTGGTTTTGCTCTTCTCTTTTTGATTTCAGTTTTTGTTAGTTATAAAACTTATCATTTCAGTTTGATTCAAGTTATTTTCATGTTTATTAGAGTGTTCTTATATATAATTATGGTAGGCTAATCTCTTTCTTGGATCCAAATCAAGGATGATGGTGATTGAGGTGAGTTCTTTAAGATATGAATGAACCACCTAATGTCTATCTTCACGGTTTCTTCATGAATGTTTAATTATTGCAAAGAAATTTTAGAAATCATTTAGGTAATGTTATAATCTTGAATTTTTATGAACAAAACTTAGTTTTGGTATAGAGATTGCTTGATTCAATGTCTTACTTAATATGAAAATACTCGCTTTATTCTTAAGCAATAATCAATCTTCATCTTTTTGAACTTCATTGTAATATCTTCCGATCTAATATCACCATCGTTGATATTAGGTTGAGTTATCTTATATATGTTGAAGGAATCACCAATACATCATCATTAAAATTGATTTGGAACCAAGACTTACTTTTTCTTGTCATTTACAATCTATTTACTCTTTTTCATCTTTGAAAACAAATCCATTAATTATTCTCTTGAGATATTTTTGTTGTTACCTAGCTTAATATCTAAATCTAGCTCTCTGTGGATATGACCTCGATCTTACCGAAGTCAATTGCTACATCGCACACTCGTGCACTTGCGAAGTTAAAACAAGCCGATCATAAATAGCGGTCAAGCAATTTTAGGCGTCGTTGTCGGGAGCTAGCAAGCAAAGGTAACAAATTTAGATTTGATTATTGGAAGAAAAAAATATATAAAAAATATATATATATAAAAAACTCAAATGGCTGGTCTTACCGCCTCAAAAAAAAAAGTAAAGAAAAATTGACCTCAGCTTTTTGGATATTGGACTGTGGATTGGACTACTTATTGTTGGATTATGGCTGGTTCAACCGCCTCTTGTTTATTTTATTTTATTTTGTTATGCTTCTTTATCTAATATTTATTGTTTTAAGTTCATGGTCGGTATTACCGCCTTTTTATTCATGCTTGTTACAATTATCTTTTAATGTTTATTGTTGTTAATATTGCTTATTAGTTCAGCTATTACTTTATCTTTTACGTTTCATTTACTTTTATTTGCAATCTTCTTTTTCTTTCTTCTTTCCTTTCATATTCATATAATCTGTTATATTATATTCCATCATGGCAAATGTTGAAGACATAGAGGGTGAAGGGAGTGTTCAAGTTAATGGACCTCCACAATTCAATGATCAACCTAATTTTCGAACCCTTCGAGAGTATCTCCACCCGGCTAGACAAAGTACACCTTCGTGTATTATATTGCCTCTTAACCAACAAGCTTTCAATTTGAAACCAGGCATGATTCAACTTCTTCCCACATTTCATGGTATGGATTCTGAAAATCCATACATACACATTAAGGAGTTTGAAGAGGTATGTAATACCTTTATTGATAGAACATGCACGAGAGGAAACCATTCGGCTTAAATTGTTCCCATTCTCTCTAAAGGATAAAGCCAAGCTTTGGCTAAACTCCCTGCGTCCCTAGGTCTATAGGTACATGGAGGGAAATGCAAGCTGAATTTTTGAAAAAATACTTCCCCACTCATAGGGACAGAGCAGCCTTTACAACGTCAAATGATGAATTTCTCTTGTAGTCCAAATGACTCATTTCACCAAGCTTGGGAAAAGTTTAAAGACTTGTTAAATGCTTGTCCCCACCATGGTTTTGAGATGTGGAGGTTAGTGAGTTTCTTCTACGACTCTCTTACCGCAGATTTTAAAAAGCTAGTGTCAACCATGTGTAATGGTGAGTTTTATGACAAAGAACCAAGTGAAGCCTTTGATTTTTTTTGATCAATTGGCTGAAAACACAAAGCAATGGGAGACTTCTCTCCCACTTCATGTTGAATCTAGAAACACCATTTCTCATTCAAGTGGGAAGTTCCAATTGAAAGAGACTGATGACCTCAATGCTAGATTAGCCTCATTGGCTAGAAAAGTAGAGTCTCTTGAGATTAAAAAAGTACATGGCATGAGTGAACAACAAGAGGAAAGTTGTGTTGTCTCGTGAGGGTAAAGGGCATAGGACAACCGAGTGTCCCACTATTCCAGCCTTCAAGGAAGTGTTATATGGCCAAACTTTTGATTCAAGTAATGTTAGAAAGCCATTTTCAAATCAAGCGAGCAATCCCTACTCGATACTTATAATCCTCGGATGGAGGAACCACCCAAATTTTGGATGGAGAAATGAGGGCTCTTCAGTACCTCAAACATTTCAACCTCCACCCCAACCATTTCATGCTCCCACACATAACACATACCAACCACCTCATAAGAGATCCATAGAGGATACTCTTCAACAATTCATGCAAACACAAGGAGGAATCAACAACCAAGCTAACAAATTTCAAGATCAGACCAATAGGACCTTAGATGACATTCGAAGTCAACTAACCAAGTTGACTCAATCACTAAGCATTCAAGAGAAGGGGAAAATCCCAGCTCAACCAATGCCAAATCCTAGAGGTCAGATGCATATAAGTGAATCCTCACCTAGTGAACCCTCAAACCATGAACAAATCCAAGCCATCACCACCCTTAGAAGTGGAAAGATTATTGACAAAGCTATAGGTTTTGGGATTCCTAAAGGAATTGTGGAGGAGAAATCTAGGGAAAGTGAAGAGGGAATCAAAACACAAGTGACAAATGAGAGCTTGAGTGAGAAAGAAGGTGAGATAAATGAGAAAGAGAAGAGTGAGAAAGGAGATGATTTAATAAAAAATGGAGGCAAAGTGAGTGATTTAGAATTTGTTCCTAGACCACCATTTCCACAAAGGTTAGAAAAATCTAAACATGATCTTATGAACTCGGAAATCTATGAATTGTTCAAACAAGTAAAAGTAAACATTCCACTCCTTGATGCAATTAAACAAGTCCCATCTTATGCAAAGTTCCTTAAGGACTTATGCACAGTCAAAAGGAGATTGAATGTGAAAGAAAGAGCCTTTCTAACTGAACATGCTAGTGCCATCATCCAGTTTAAGACCCCTCCCAAATACAAAGATCCTGGTTGTCCCACCATTTCATGCATTATTGGAAGTCATAAGATAGACCAAGCTTTGTTGGATTTAGGAGCAAGTGTGAATTTAATACCCTACACTGTTTACGAACAATTAGGTCTAGGGGAAATCAAGCCTACTCGAATCACCCTTCAATTAGCTGATAGGTCAATCAAGATTCCTCGGGGTATTGTTGAGGATGTATTGATCCAAGTAGATAAATTCTACTTTCCGGTTGATTTTGTAGTGTTAGACATCTCACCTATTCAAGGTTCTAATGCTCCCATCCCAGTCATCTTAGGTAGACCTTTCCTAGCTACATCCAATGCTTTAATTAACTGTAGGAATGGGGTGATGAAATTGTCTTTTGGGAATATGACATTGGAGATGAATATTTTCAATATCTCTAAACAAATTAGTGAATATGAGGACATTAGAGAGGTAGATTTGATTCAAACTGTTTGTCAAGAACACTTTGAGAGAGAAGGGATAAAGGATCCATTAGAGAGAACCTTAATTCATGATGAAAGATTTTATTCTTTGGAATATGTTGATGAGGAAGTAAGAGAACTCGAGACTTATCTAGATCCAATGCCTATTATGTCAACGGGTCAATGGACTCCATTGTTTGAGCCTTTGATTTCAGCCCAAGTGAAAGTTGAGACATCTCTTGTTCAACCTTATAAACCAGAAAGGAAGCCTTTACCGAGTGATCTTAAGTATGCATTTCTAGGGGAAGATGAATCATATCCTATTGTGATTTCATCAAAACTTAGCATAGAGCAGGAACAAAAGCTTTTGAGAGTGGTGAGAAAACACAAGAAAGCAATTGGGTGGACAATTACTGACTTGAAAGGAATTAGCCCTCTTTTATGTACACACAAAATCTATCTTGAAAAAGAGGCTTAGAAAAAGGGTAAAATTGAGTCCAAAGTAGCGTCATATCTGGTGTTAAAATATTTTCCGAGATTGGTTTTGCTCTTCTCTTTTTGATTTCAGTTTTTGTTAGTTATAAAACTTATCATTTCAGTTTGATTCAAGTTATTTTCATGTTTATTAGAGTGTTCTTATATATAATTATGGTAGGCTAATCTCTTTCTTGGATCCAAATCAAGGATGATGGTGATTGAGGTGAGTTCTTTAAGATATGAATGAACCACCTAATGTCTATCTTCACGGTTTCTTCATGAATGTTTAATTATTGCAAAGAAATTTTAGAAATCATTTAGGTAATGTTATAATCTTGAATTTTTATGAACAAAACTTAGTTTTGGTATAGAGATTGCTTGATTCAATGTCTTACTTAATATGAAAATACTCGTTTATTCTTAAGCAATAATCAATCTTCATCTTTTTGAACTTCATTGTAATATCTTCCGATCTAATATCACCATCGTTGATATTAGGTTGAGTTATCTTATATATGTTGAAGGAATCACCAATACATCATCATTAAAATTGATTTGGAACCAAGACTTACTTTTTCTTGTCATTTACAATCTATTTACTCTTTTTCATCTTTGAAAACAAATCCATTAATTATTCTCTTGAGATATTTTTGTTGTTACCTAGCTTAATATCTAAATCTAGCTCTCTGTGGATATGACCTCGATCTTACCGAGTCAATTGCTACATCGCACACTCGTGCACTTGCGAGTTAAAACAAGCCGATCATAAATAGCGGTCAAGCAATTTTGACCCGGGTAAGTATTCCCGCCTGTCACGCGGGTGACCCGGGTTCGTTCCCCGGCAACGGCGCCAAAATTGCTTGACCGCTATTTATGATCGGCTTGTTTTAACTCGCAAGTGCACGAGTGTGCGATGTAGCAATTGACTCGGTAAGATCGAGGTCATATCCACAGAGAGCTAGATTTAGATATTAAGCTAGGTAACAACAAAAATATCTCAAGAGAATAATTAATGGATTTGTTTTCAAAGATGAAAAAGAGTAAATAGATTGTAAATGACAAGAAAAAGTAAGTCTTGGTTCCAAATCAATTTTAATGATGATGTATTGGTGATTCCTTCAACATATATAAGATAACTCAACCTAATATCAACGATGGTGATATTAGATCGGAAGATATTACAATGAAGTTCAAAAAGATGAAGATTGATTATTGCTTAAGAATAAACGAGTATTTTCATATTAAGTAAGACATTGAATCAAGCAATCTCTATACCAAAACTAAGTTTTGTTCATAAAAATTCAAGATTATAACATTACCTAAATGATTTCTAAAATTTCTTTGCAATAATTAAACATTCATGAAGAAACCGTGAAGATAGACATTAGGTGGTTCATTCATATCTTAAAGAACTCACCTCAATCACCATCATCCTTGATTTGGATCCAAGAAAGAGATTAGCCTACCATAATTATATATAAGAACACTCTAATAAACATGAAAATAACTTGAATCAAACTGAAATGATAAGTTTTATAACTAACAAAAACTGAAATCAAAAAGAGAAGAGCAAAACCAATCTCGGAAAATATTTTAACACCAGATATGACGCTACTTTGGACTCAATTTTACCCTTTTTTCTAAGCCTCTTTTGGAGAAGGATATTAGACACATATTTATAGGCCTTTCTGTTAGCTTTCCAGAACATTAAATAAAATATAATTCTGAGCTCTGAGTAAAAAGTTATGACTGAAACACAGAAAGGTGTTCTGGAGAGTCAATTTCGGCAACTCGGGGAAGATATTTGTGCCAATTTTCTTCCTCATTTTTAGCTGACCCCTTCTTCTATTTTTGACCCAAAATAACGTGACAATTCAGCTCTCCATCCACTTGATAGTTTAGCCTGCACATGGTTCATGCTCACATTAAATTGATCTTGTAGCATCCTAGCCCTCTCATCACACACGCTTGCAAGGGTCTCTTTCCTCTTCTCGAAAGCTTGGAGCTCATGTACCAGAAGATCCAAACACAGACAGCGATCCAACGATGTTAAATTTCCTGAAATGATTTATTTAAGCTCCAAAAACTTGTCGAAACATTAAAAGAAACTTCATTACTAAAAAGCACATAAATTATTATAAAAAACCCAAATAAAAACAATAAATACATATGTAAAATAAGAAACTTAATGAACTTTTGATGCACAATCACTTTATTAATCAACTTATCTAGTTCTTAAGGTTGCCATTGAATTAAATTGGTATTGCGAACACTGTGGTTGTTTGATCGTTAGGGTAAGTTATACGACGAATCCGTTAACTAACCAATACTAAGCCTAGATAACTAACCCCCCCCCCAATTGCATATCATATAGCATAAAGTTTGGACTAAAACTCCCTTGTGGGATCGACCACTTGCTTGCTTTATACTATCTTATGTATTTTGTTTTAAGCTAGCGTAATTAATTTGTGCAACTTCGCAACATGAAGTCTCGTAGTCTAATCACAAAGTTTGATTGTCTTATCATGGACTTCTCAACTAAAGCCATTTGGAACTTTGTAGTTCGTGTGAATGGAACCGATTTGAATAATGTTCCAATGATCAAAACACTACAAGCCAATCATTTTTAATAGTTTTGTATACTATGAAAATAAGTTCATCTTAAATTTTCTTTAGTAATTTTTCAAAAGATAATTTTGTTTAGAGGATAAAATCTTAGGTTTACAAGTATTTAGGTCACGAGAACAATAACAACCACCTTGAAATCATCGATGGAGATTCCATTATGTTAATAAAGTCAAATCTCTAAAAATCCTTAATGGAGATCGCGAGTCAATGCATGGCTTACAAGATTTAAGATGAACTTATTTTTTTAGTATGTTAATTTGTTTACTTTTTCAAGATTAATAAAATTTTTCTTTTCTAATTTTTTACTACAAGAAATTTTGAATGGGAGAATTTAACGATGATGTTGCGAGAAAGGTGTAGGAGAATCACCCTGCAACTATGTAATTTCAATGAAGTTGGTAATTTTCATTGTTTTCCAAATACCACAATTTCATTTTTTTTATTTACTAACAAATATTCATTCGAGCAGTATAGGTTGCGTGGTTTCTGGTATGAGACACATAAAATATCAAGAAAATGACGGTCTAGAAGAAATTCAAGTCATCATACATCTTAGAGACAATATGGGCAGATTACATTGAGCACATGATGTTTCAGTGTTTCACATGTCACTTACACTCCGGTGTGCAGAATCAGAACCACCATTTTCTAGGTTCCATTACCACTCACTTTGGTGGTTCTGTGCCATTTGTTTCGCATGTGAAACATATGATATTGTTTTTAATTACATCATTTTTTATTTCTTTTTTTCCTTACAGGCTCTGAGTTTTGGACGTGATCCATTATCTATAGAACTTTTTGGTGAGATATGTGTATTGATTACACCATCAAGAAGGAGTGCAACAACAATTCTTGGATAGTTGCACTCATCAATTTTGTGATATGTTGATATTCTTCAATTCCTTTTTCTTAAGTTATTATTTCATAGGATTTTTTTCTTATTTATTTTTAAAAAAAATCTAGGAAACATATAATAACAAGTTGAAGGAGAAAAACAAGGATGATCCTTTGACCTATCTAGATTTCAATCTAGATGTGTAGTTAGAGGCAAGATTGTTTGTTGGCCCCAATAGAAATTGAATACATAGACTATCTAACACTATAATTGAGAATTTGAGATCGGCTCGTAGTGTTTCAATTGTTGTAACATCTTTTAAATTGGTTTTATTCATGAAAAATATGAAGTTCTAGATGACTTCAGTTGAGAAACTAGGTGATAAGACAACTAACTAGTTTGGCTTCACCCCATTAATTATCAAGTGTAAAAGAACTAATTGGTATGGTATTCATCATTTTTTTTTCTTTCATCTGCCCCATTTGACTCAGGTGAATAAGGTGGAGTAACTTCATGTAGTATACCTTTCTTTTCACAATAATCATTCATTAGAACATACTCACCTCTTCTATCTAATCTAACTCGATTGATTTTTTTATTTAGTTGATTTTCTACTTCTGTTTTATATACTAAAAACATGTTATAAGCTTTATCATTAATTCTATGAAAGTAAAGTTTTGTATATCTTGAAAAATCATCTATAAAGGTCATATAGTGTGTCTTGCCTCCTCTGATCATAGTTTGTTTTAAATCTCCTAAGATTTTGTGTATTAAGCTAAGTAAGTCAGTTTCTCTTTTAACAAATGTATATGTTTTCTTAGGTTATGTTTGTTTGTCTTCCGGAAAATTGGTCAACGGAAAACACTTTCCAGTCAAAGAAAAATTTGGTTTGGTTTTCAAGAAAATTTGGGCGAAAAACACTTTCCGGAAGTTGTGAAAAATTTAGAAATGTCATTATTTGCTGATTATATCAAATTTCATCCTCAAACTTTTGATTGCTATATATAATTTGTTTTGAATATTTATTTTTCAATTCCATCTCTTAAAATTTAAATTTTATATTAATTTTGGTCCTTATTTTTATAATTTCTATTTGCTTTTTTCTTATCATTTTTTTATTGAAATTTTTTATCTATCAAATTTGGTCCTCATTTTTTTATTGTTACTTATTTTATTTGAAATAATTTATGAAATGTTAATTATTATTATTTTAATTTATTCACCTTTTATTTTTTTTAAATTTTTAGAATTGATCTCTATTATTTTGATTATTATTTATTTTATTTGAGATAATTTATGAAATTATATTTTTTTTCAATTTCATTCTCATTCAACTTTTTAATTTGTAAGATTTGTTCCTCATTATTTTAATAAACTTGAAAAAAAATTAATTTATTAATAAATTATTATCCTGTTCATTTTTCATAACACAAACAAACACTGGAAACTGTTTTCCAGTTCATTTTCCATAACACTGCCAAACATCGGAATTCACTTTCCAGAGATTCACTTTCCATGATTCACTTTCCAGGATTCACTTTCTCTGGAATTCACTTTCCAAAAGGAAACCACTTTCAAGCAAACAAACGGGGCCTTATTTAGCTTCAACACATACTTTACATTTACTCATAGATGAATAATTTAAACTAGAGATTAAACCAAGAGAGTTCATTTTCTTAAGATAAGATAGACTAACATGTCATAATCTAGCATGTCATAAATCATTCCAGTTCATTCCAGTTCATTTTCCATAACACTGCCAAACATCGGAATTCACTTTCCAGAGATTCACTTTCCAGGATTCACTTTCTCTGGAATTCACTTTCCAAAAGGAAACCACTTTCAAGCAAACAAACGGGGCCTTACTTAGCTTCAACACATACTTTACATTTACTCATAGATGAATAATTTAAACTAGAGATTAAACCAAGAGAGTTCATTTTCTTAAGATAAGATAGACTAACATGTCGTAATCTAGCATGTCATAAATCAAAACTATCAAGCAAGTAAGCAGAAACAGATGCATTTTCATTCATATTTTCAGCAACATTGAGTACAAAAAGTCCATGGTTACAATCAAGGTCGTCAAAATTGTTTTTTTTACACAACACGAAAAATACAATATAAACTAGGATCGTAAAATTATAAGTAAAATATTTTCTAATTGTTTTAAATTTCATTTAATCAATAAAAATAACTTATATTTTATAAATTTGAGTATTAACCAAATATTGAATTGTCTTTTTGACACCACTATAATCCTATAAAAAAAATTATTAAGATAAAATTTCAATCATGTGAAAAGATAAAATAAAAAAAGGACCAAAAGAAAAAATTATCAAAGGGAAAAAATGAGTCACAATCCACATCACATTATACTAAAATCAAAACACCAATTAATGTTTTTTCTTCTCTTCAATATGTTAAATCTTAAATAAATGAACCACCTCATTAACAAGCACGCATAGCCCAAAAATAGTGTATCTAATAGCTTCTTTTCATAGAAGTAGGTTAGATAAATGTAATTTATTTAGTTAAATGTAATTTATTTAGTTGTTCTTTAACTAGGTTTAATAAATGTAATTTATTTAGTTACCATGTAATCAAACTAGGAAGGCTACTTCTTATTGTACTCTAAAGGGGGGAATGTAACTCATTTTTTTCTTTTGGTGGAAATTAAATATTATATATATAACTAAAGATAACCACTCAAGGAAATAAAATAAAATAAAATAAAAAGAAACAAAGATAGTATGGTCTTGTCGGTGCCTCTCATCTGAGGATTGTTTCCTTTTTTCTTTCACTTGTAAAGATATAATACTCTCATCTCTATAATGAATAGATCTCATATGTGCTATTCTTCTTTTGGCACATTTAGAACAAACCTGCTGCAGTCATTGACAAGTTCTAGTGGAGGAAGATCGTCGTTCTTATAAAGGCAAATTGTAGTGCACAGCCATGGCAGCGACTGAAACCAAACGTCATGGTTGTCAACCTTTGCATGCAATGAACCCTGTTTTTCCTTTTTGTTCTTGCCCAAAATCGGCAGCCACTGTAGTAATTAGTAACCACCAACGCATCCATCGTGATCCTTCTCCGTGAAAGTTAATTAATTATTATGTGTATGGCTTGCAAAAGTCTCACAGCTCACAAAAGCTAATTAATTATGCACTTTTGTCAAGCTAGTAAACACGGTTTGAGTTTATTGATTTTAAAATTTTGACCAAGTTTACAGAGTCAACTCGTGATTTTACTAATTTTCGAGTTTTAACCTAATTTTGCAAGGTATAACATGTTGACTCATAAAAACTATATGATTTTACGAGTCAACTCGCGATTTTAACAACCTTGGTTACAATATCATTTCCCTACAAATACATTGTTCTTTGTCATTACAATATTATCAAATTCAAATGACACTTTAATCCTAAATTTTCTCAACAAAGCTACAAAGACCAAATTTGCTCTTATATTAGGGACATGCATTACCTCATTCAAGGTTAATGTCTTCCTCGAAGTTAATTTCAAAAAGACTTGCCTTTTCCAAGAACATTTGTTGTCCTTTAATCTCCAAGGTCGACCACTTCTTCTCCATTCTTAAAAGGTATTGCAGGACACCAATCTACTAACAGTTGAATCTCACCTGTTCCATCTCCATGGTTTCAATTTCCTTATTGTTGGAACTGGGGCAGGGAACTTTGATCCTGCAAACGACCCTGCAAAGTTTAATCTAATAGATCCTCCTGAGAGAAACATAGTTGGAGTTCCAATAGGAAGATGGACTGCTATATGTTGGGTTTGTTAGGGTTTATGTTATGATGAATAGTTTGTTAGGGTTTGTGTTAGTATTAATTAGTTAGTAGTTTGTTGATTTCTGTTAATATTTTGTTAGAGATTAGTTAGTAAAGGATGGGTATTTTACAAGAAACTACAAATAGGTTGTGTATCGATGAATAAAGTGATTGGAAAGTTTTATGCATCTAAGAGAGGAGGAAAATCTGTCAAATGAAGAATTCAACATTAATTGAATTCAATAATTAGTATCAGAGATGCCAAAAGGGGCCAATGTGGGAAGAGAGAGAGGGAAACACAAAGAGTCGGAGAGAGAGACATATGGTGAGTTAAACATAGAGAGTCAAAGAATTAGAAATACAGAGTGAGTGATTACGGTGAAAATATCTACCTCGAAGCAATTTGTACAAGCTTCCATTTCCAGATTTGATGGATACTACGATAACTAGTACATAATGATAGAAAATTTTCTAAGAAACAAAGAGATGTGTAGCTTGGTTGAGGAAGGAGTTAAAACAGCGATACGAGGTTCAAGTGCAAGTGAATGGCAAAAGAAAACAATGGAAGAAGCCATGCTGAAGGATCTAAGAGTCAAGAACTTTTTGTTTCAAGCCATTGACAAAGAAATCATGGAGACCTTTCTTGATAAAGGAACATCAAAAGCCATCTAGGATTCGATGAAACAAAAATATCAGGGTTCAACAAAGGTGAGAAGGACACAATTGCAAAGGTGAGAGGGTTGACAAATACTTGTCAAGAACCCTAACAGTAGCAAACAAGATGATAATACATAAGAATGGATATAACAAAGCACAGTGGTTGGTAAAATCCTAAGGTCCATGACTTCTAAATTTAACTACATTGTATTCTCAATAGAGGAATCCAATGATTTAAACACCATGAGTAATGATGACCTTTACAACAGCCTTCTAGTGCATGAGCACATAATGCAGGAACACAGAAAAAAATCAGACCCTAAAAATTTTCCATGATGAAAGAAAGGGAAGGGGTAGAAGTTCATTTAGAGGATTTCAAGGCAGAGAAAGAGGAAAGGACAGGCAACAGTTCAATAAAGAACTAATTGAATGCTATAAATGCCACAAATTAGGGCATTTTCAATATGAATGCCAAGAATGGATAAAAGGAGCCAATTATGCAGAATTGGAGGAGAAAGAAATGCTTCTGATGGCATATGTTGAGATACATCATGAAAAACGAGATAAGTTATGGTTCATGGACTCTGGTTGTAGTAATCATATGACTAGCAATAAAATATGGTTCACAAAACTACATGATGAGTTTAGACAATCTGTGAAATTGGGTAATAACTCTAGGATGATGGTGATGGGTAAAGGGATTGTTAGGATGGAGGTAGAGGAGGCAATACAAGTGATTACTCAGGTATATTACATACCTGAGTTGAAAAATAATTTCTTGGGTATTGAGCAATTGTAGGAGAAGGAATTAGCCATATTAATATAAAATGGCATATGTGAACTATTTCATCCATCTAGGGGTCTCATTATGAAAAGTAATATGTATACAAACAGAATGTTTGTATTGCTAGCATCTATTAAATCCACATAACATGCATGCTTTAATATTGTCATTGAAGATTAATCATATTTATAACATTGTCGATTAGGCCATTTGATACATGGGGCTGAGAACCCTACACTATAAGAAAATGGTGAAGGGTTTGCCTTTTGTGAAGGGTCCAATAAAATTAAGTGAGGGATGTATAATGGGAAAACAACACAAGGACTATTTTCCCAAACAAAGTCAATAGAGAGCTTCTAAGAGATTGCAATTAATACATGCTGATATATGCAAACCAATGACTCTAGAATCAATAGTTGAAGAAAATATTTGATTACTTTCATTGATGACCTGACAAGAAAGACTTGGGTGTTCTTCTAGACTAAAAAGTCAAAACCTTCACCACATTCAAGAATTTCAAAAGGCTAGTGGAGAAAGAGATTGAGATAGATATTTGTTGCTTAAGAACAAATAGAGGTGGGGAATTCAATTTTGAATGTTTTAATGAGTTTTGTAAGACTAATAGAATCAGTAGACAACAAATAGTTGGGTACACTCCACAGTAAAATGGAGTTCTAAAAAGGAAAAACTGGACCATTATGAACTTGGCGAGAAGTATGATGATTGAGAAAGAGGTTCCAAGAGAGTTTTGGCTAGAGGCTATTAACTAGGTAGTGCACTTAATGAATCGAAGTCCTACCATTGCAGTAATAGATAGGACTCCAAAAGAAGCTTGGAGTAATCTCAAACCATCAGTGAAACACTTTAAAGTATTTGATGTATTGGATATGTACACAATCATGATTAAAAAAGAAAAAAATTGGATGACAAAAGCACTAAATGTATACACTTGGAAATATGTAGTAGGTCAAAGGCATATATAATGTATAGTCCAGTCACTAATAAGGTTGTGGTGAGTAGAGATGTAGTGCAGAATATGAGAACTGGAAATGGTGCAAGGATGAATCAAATGTCAAAGAGAATGTACTAAATTGGGGTGAAGAAATTAGTGAAGGAATATAAGTTGATAATGGTGAAGTATATGTAGCTTAAGACAACAATGAAAACTCACTTAGAGGATTAGATGAGCAAAATACTTCACCATCAGGCAGACCTCAAGGAAAAAGAGGAAGAATTTCCAGAAAACCAACATGGAGGAGTGATCATGTAATAGGAGAAGAACTATCTAAAGAGGTTGAGATGCAAATTTGGTTTTATATACTGAAATAGGAGATCCAGGCACTTATGAGAAAATAGTAGAGAGTTCAAAATGAAAGACAACTATGGAATGTGAAATCCAAGCTATAGAGAGAAACAAAACTTAGGGACTTAACCAATCTACTTGAAGGTGCAAGACCAATAGGTGTAAAATGGATCTATAAAACTAAATTTAATGAAAAAAGAGAGGTAGATAAATACAAGGCCAAATTGGTTGCCTTAGGTTATGCCCAAAAACATGGTATTGATTATACTGAGGTGTTTGCTCCTGTGACAAGATGGGATACAATTAGAATGATTCTAGCATTGACAGCCCTACATAACTAGTATGTCTATCAATTAGATGTAAAAGGTGTCTTTTATATTGTGAACTAGAAGAGATGGTCTATGTAGAACAACCTAAAGGGTATGTGCAAAAAGGAGAAGGGAAAATTCCGAAACTGAGAAAGGCTTTGTATGGCTTGAAACAAGTCCAAAAGCCTGGTATAGCAGGATAGAGGCATACTTTGTCAATAAGGGATTTGAAAAATGTCTAAGTTTTTTCACTAAAGTCAAGGAAGAAGGAAAATTATTGATTGTGAGAATTTATGTAGATGATTTGATATTTACAGGTGTTGCGATGTCGCGGTCGCACAAATTAATTACCCTAGCTTAAAACAAATCAAACAAGATAGTATAGAGCAAGCAAGGGGTCGATCCCACGAGGACGATTTAGTTCAGATTTTCGTGCTATATGTTATGCAATTGGGGGGGTGTTGGAAGTTGTCTAGGCTAGGCTAAAACAAACTAAGCGAAAATTATATAAAACTGAAATTTATCAATAAAACCAACCTTGGTCGCAAATCAACATCCACCGACGTAAATCAGAACCGATCATGGAAACGAAACATCAATTTATATTCTGAATATTTATCTCTTTCTTAAAATTGGTTCGTTAACGGATCCGCCGTATAACTTACCCTAACCATCAAACAACCACGATTGTCCGCACTAGTAATTTGATTCAATGGCAGCATTAAAATCTAGATAAATTGATCGATTAAGAAACATAATTGTCCGCAATATATGTTTAGTTCGATTGAATGTTATCCCTAAGATTAATAACATAGATCCGCTATAATTATTAACTTAGTTGCTTCATAAGTTCATATACCACAACTCCGGTTTTGATATCAAACTCAGCAATTGATTGTCTACAATAATAACTTCGAGTCCGCTCTTAGCAATTAAATAAACAATCATAGGAAAATAAGCATAGGAGAACAAACATATTCATTATATAAACTGAAAAATTGAGGTAAAAAATAGATCTCACAGTTCTTGAAATCGAAGGTTTCCGTGTCCTTGCAACCAAGCAAAAGAGTCTAGCCTTGCATGTTTATTGAACAACTAAATAAAAAAGATGAAAGAACACATGATTTAGGGTTTGGAGGAGGAAGATTTTGTGTTTTATTTTGTGCTAGCCGCCACTTCCTTGCCCCTCTTTTCCTTTATATATGCTTAGAAACCCTAATGTCTATTTTACAAAAATAGTCCTTCCTTAAGTTGGCAGAATTTAGTTGTCCCTTGTAAAATTCATATCTCCTTCATATGACATCGTTTTGAGCTGCAATTTGGAGCGTTTATAGGTATTTGAGTCTTTAATCCACGCCAATTGAGTTTGCATCAATCGGACTTCTGTAGCTCGAGATATTGAAGTTGGAATGGGTAAAGGTCGATATCGGCAGATTGCAAGATTTGACTTTGAAGGCTGCGATTTTCATGCTCTTCCTTATTTTATTTCTTTTGCCTTAGCTTTCCAGAAAGTTATGGATGTTATCTTTCAAATGCCACTGGAATCATTTCATTTCGATCTCTAGGGCTTCCGCTCTGCACAAAACATCGACTGAACGTCAAATCTGCCAATTACCTCCAATTTACTCCTTTTTGCATCTTTCATCCAAAAAATGCCTTCAAAACATAAAACAAAGAATATCAATGCATTTTATACACAAAACATATGCAAAACACTATGTAAATATGGATGAAATTATCAAATAATATGGTCGCATCAAATACCCCCCACACTTAGCTCTTGCTCGTCCTCGAGAAAGGATAGGTAAAAAAAACAAATTTTAATAAAAATAAAAAGTAAAAATAACCATGATCAATCTCTTAATCTCCCATCAATATCCAAGAATTCAAGCATTATAAATAAGAATACAACCGAGAAGGATAAAGAACATAAATGTTCATGAATTTGTTTACATACAAACTTCAAAACTCAATTACTCTTCGGGATTTAAAAGAAATCTATGCCATGCCAAAGTGATAGGTCCTCTCATTGATATACACTCCAACACTCATGTGTTTAGGGCTTATGTGTTTAAATCTCTCAAATTCAATCAATGAAGATGTTCTACCATAAGCTTGCTCTTCAATCCCATCTCCATTACTAAAATATTACAAACAATGCATGAATCAAAAGGTCTTATTTTCCGGTTGTAATGGGGCTAAGGTTAAGGTGAGGTAAAAGAGAGTATAAGAGGTTCAAACCAAAGAAAGTAGAGCATTCTGAAAAAAAATATTTCAACCAAGACATTCCATCAAAACACATCAATTTTCAATCTTCAAGCACCAATCCTTAGCTTCTTTCGATTTCAAGCTCTTTTCTATTTCTTTTCTTTCTTTCTTTCTTTTTTCTTTTTTTCTTTTCTTGTTCTTTTCTTTTTTTTTTTTTTTTCTTTTTTTTTGTTCTTTTTCACCTTTGGCAACTTTGCCCATCTTTTCATCAAGCATCACTTCTTTCTTTTCACATAATTTCCAACCATAATTCCATGAGATATCACAAGTATATGCTCTACTAATCCTTGGCCAGGGGAAAAGAGGAAAAAAAATATAAAAAAGTTTAAGGCTTATACATGGGTAAAGCAAAGAAAGGATAAACAAGCTCAAAAGGGGCTCACTAAAGATAATATGCTTTAGGTTGGCTTTTTGGCTTAAGTGGTTAAAATTCCTAATGCCTTTATCATCTTCATGCATATATGTAATGCGAATGTAATCTCAACAAGATATGAAGCAAGTTCTAGAGATACATATCATTGAAAGAACGCACAATCAAAGAATATAATGTTGAAGGCTCAAAAGCTTACATTGGTATAACACTATAAAGTCAACATGGCATATTTTCAGAGTCAATCCCTAAACCAATTAAACATTAAAACTTGCATGCACACTCATTCATTTGATTTATATATTCATCTATCTCACTTAATTCTCATACATAATACTCATATTCTCAAAAACCAATGGGAGTTAAAAAGACCAAACAATTAGAACAACAAAGAAAACTAAAATTCTCCCAATACCCCCACACTTAAAACACAACATTGTCCTCAATGTTGAAATAAAAGCAAAGGAACATAAGAGAATGATAGAAAATATATTAAAATGCTAAAAAATAAAAGATAAGGAAAAAGAAAGCAAATCTGATTTTTTTTGGTGTTGGGTTGCCTCCCAGTAAGCGCTTTTGTTTTATGTCATTGGCTTGACATGTGGCATGCTCATTCTTCGTAGATTGGTTCAGCTAACTCTATAGAAGCGGTGAGTTCTGTCGTCCAACCTTCATAGAAAGGTTTTAAACGATGCCCATTGACCTTGAGTACTTTGTTGGTTTCTAAACTTGTAATTTCAACTGCACCATAAGGAAAAACTTTAGAAACAACAAAGGGTCCAATCCAACGAGAGCGCAATTTTCCGAGAAAAAGTTTCAAACGCGAATGATAAAGAAGGACTTTGTCTCCAACATGAAACTCCTTTCTTGTAAGCATTCGATCATGAAGATTCTTAGTCTTTTCTTTGTAAATCCTTGCATTCTCGTAAGCATCATTTCGAATTTCTTCCAACTCTTGTAGTTGCAGTTTTCTTGCAATCCCAGCAGCATCATAATCCATGTTACATTGTTTAATGGCCCAAAAAGCTTTGTGTTCAAGCTCCACCGGTAGATGACATGCTTTCCCATAAATCATTCTATAAGGTGACATTCCTATAGGTGATTTATAAGCAGTCCGATAAGCCCAAAGTGCATCTCCAAGACGTAGACTCCAATCTCGCCGATTAGGTTGCACTGTTTTCTCCAAAATGGACTTGATTTCTCGATTTGAAATTTCAGCTTGGCCATTTGTTTGAGGATGATATGCTGTGGAAGTTCGATGAGTCACATGATATTTGCGTAGCAATGCTTCCATGGAACGATTACAGAAATGAGTGCCACGATCGCTAATGATAGCTTTAGGGATTCCAAACCTGTCAAATATGTGAGTCCTGACAAAATCTAAAACAACTTTAGCATCGTTAATTCGTGTGGCTTTCGCCTCAATCCATTTAGACACATAATCAACAGCAAGAAGAATATAAAGATTGCCAAAAGAAGAAGGAAATGGACCCATAAAGTCAATACCCCAAACATCAAAAATTTCACTTACAAGAATATTCGTTAAAGGCATTTGATTCTTATGAGTGATATTACCTGTTCTTTGGCATTTTTCACATGATTTGCAGAAGTGATATGCATCTTTAAAAATAGAAGGCCAATAGAAACCACTTTCAAGTACCTTGTGGGATGTTCTTTTTGCTCCAAAATGCCCACCACAAGAATGAGAATGACAAAAAGTGAGAATGGAATGAAATTCATCTTGTGGTACACACCTCCTAACTACTTGATCCGCACAAAATTTCCAAAGGTAAGGATCGTCCCAAAAATAATATTTAGCATTAGCTCGTAACTTATCTTTTTGGGGTTTAGACAAACCTGGAGGGAATTCTTTGGTGACTAAATAGTTTACCAAATCAGCATACCATGGTCTTGTAGAGGAATGCAACATATACAGTTGCTCATCAGGGAATGTCTCTCTTATTGTTTCGATCTGTATATCCTCGGTCCTCAGTCGGCTCAAGTGATCGACCCACATGGTTTTCAGCACCTTTTTTGTCTTTGATCTCAAGATCGAATTCTTGTAAAAGCAAGATCCACCTAATCAGTCTTGGTTTGGACTCCTTCTTCTTTAAAAGATACCTGAGAGCTGCATGGTCAGTAAAAACAATGACTTTTGTACCAAGTAGATATGACCTGAATTTTTCAAGAGCAAACACCACTGCAAAAAGTTCCTTTTCAGTTGTATGGTAATTGCATTGTGCTCCATCCAACATACGAGAAGCATAGGAGATAACATGCAAATTCTTCCCAATTCTTTGCCCAAGCACAGCTCCTACCGCATAGTCACTCGCATCACACATTATCTCAAAAGGTTCATCCCAATTTGGTGGTTGGATGATAGGGGCAGATGTGACATGTCTTTTAAGCTCATCATGGGCATCTTTACATGCTTGATCAAACACAAAATCCACTTCTTTGGCTAATAGTTTGCACAAGGGTGCCGTAATCTTCGAGAAATCTTTGATAAAGCGTCGATAGAAACCTGCATGGCCTAGAAAAGAACGAACTTCCCTCACGCATGAGGGGTAAGGCAATGATGAAATAACATCTATCTTAGCTTTATCAACCTCTAATCCACGTGAAGACACAACATGCCCAAGAACTATTCCTTGTTCTACCATAAAATAACACTTTTCATAGTTCAAGACAAGGTTAGTTTCAATGCACTTTTTCAAGATCAAAGATAAATTTTCTAGACATCTATCAAAAGAATCACCATACACCGTGAAATCATCCATGAAAACCTCAATGATTCTTTCAACATAGTCAGAAAAAATACTCATCATGCATCTTTGAAAAGTTGCGGGAGCATTACGAGAGACCAAAAGGCATTCTCCTATATGCATATGTACCAAATGGACATGTAAATGTAGTCTTTTCTTGATCCTCAGGATTAATAACAATCTGATTGTATCCACTATATCCATCAAGAAAGCAATAAAAAGACTTACCTGCTAGGCGTTCAAGCATTTGATCCATGAATGGTAATGGGAAATGATCTTTGCGTGTAGAAAGATTGAGCTTTCTATAATCAACACACATTCTCCATCCACTCGAGATGCGAGTAGGAATGAGCTCATCATTTTTGTTTTTCACCAACGTGATTCCGGTCTTTTTGGCACCACATGGATTGGTGCAACCCATTTACTTGTCGGTGATGGGGTAAATGACTCCCTGCATCTAACAGCTTTTAAAATTTCAGCTTTCACTACCTCCATCATAGGCGGGTTCAACCTCCTTTGCATTTCCCTTGTTGGTTTTGTGTTGTCCTCCAATAGTATGTGATGCATACATATTGAGGGACTAATGCCCTTGATGTCGGCTAAAGTCCATCCAATGGCCGTCTTGTGATCACACAACAACTTCACAAGTTTTTCCTCTTGCATACTTGTCAAACCTTTTGCTATGATAACGGGAAGTGTATTGTTGTCGCCAATGAATACATACTTCAAATTATCGGGCAAAGGTTTTAATTCTAACTCTGGGGGCTCAGTAAAATAGATGGCAAAAGCTTTTTATGTGAGAGTACTAAATCAACAAAGACATTACCATGGGGAACGGTTTGCAAAGCTTTTAAGGCCAATACTGATTCGTGCACGTTTTGGGGAACACACACGTTCCTCTCCATCTCTTCTATCTTGGTGAAATCATAGCCATAGCTCAAAGCTATGCTTAATCCGTCTTCGCAATCAAAATCACAAACTTGCTGCACACACTTATCAATTTGATCATAGCATGTGATAGAATAAACATTGCTATAAGGATATTTCATTGCATCATGAAAATTGAATTCAATTTTTTTCATCTCCTACCTCCATAGACAAGGTATCCTTACCACAATCAATCTTTGTGTTGGCGGTTTTCAAGAATGGTCTCCCCAAACAATATAGGAGTGCTAGTTGATGAATCACAAGAATCATGTTCCATATCAAGAATATAAAAATCACATGGAATAACCAAACTATCAATCTTGACTAGGACATCTTCTATCACACCAAGTGGGTAAACAAAACTACGATCCGCAAGTTGTATTACAATGCTAGTTTTATTCAAAGGCTCAAGACTAAGAGAATCATAAACATGTTTGGGCATAACACTAATGGATGCACCTAAATCGCATAGAGCTCTTTTAAAACTAGCATTACCAATAACACATGGGATAGTAAACGCACTGGGTCTTTTTTGTTTCAAAGGCGATTCTTTTGAACAACGGCGGATACAACTTCACCTATACTTACCGTTTCATGACCTTTCGGTTTGAAAGCTCTCTTGGTAGTACACAACTCCTTCAAGAATTTTGCATATTTGGGAATTTGCTTGATAACATCAAGCAAAGGAATGTTCAGTTCCACTTTC
Organism: Salix suchowensis; assembly: GCA_029030765.1. Classification (NCBI taxonomy): domain Eukaryota; kingdom Viridiplantae; phylum Streptophyta; class Magnoliopsida; order Malpighiales; family Salicaceae; genus Salix; species Salix suchowensis. The sequence goes on from CM054995.1 coordinate 22,921,849, forward strand.
TTGAAAACCTCTAAGATCTCTTTTTCTTTGTCTTCTTTCTTTGACCTAGAAGAACTCACAGGAAAGGGTGGATTTGTTTTATAACTGGAATTAATTGAGTGAAAAGTTACCTTTGGAGTGTTGGTCTTTGTTTCTGTTTGTGGAAGGGGGGAATGTTCTTTCTTTGTACTCAATTCAGTTTCTATCTCTTCTTCCTCCTCCATCTCAATTTGTTTCAACTTTTTCTCTTCAAGTTCTTTTCCACTTCGCAGCATGATAGCACTAACATTCTCTTTTGGATTCAATACTTGGGAGGGCAACTTTCCATTTATTTGTGCTTCCAATTTCCCTACACTTGAAGCTACTTGCCCCATTTGCTTTTCCAAGTTGTGAATACTTGACCTTGTTTCTGTTGAAAAGACATGACATTTTGTTGCAAGGTAACGAGTATTAGAAGCCAAAGTTTTCATCATCTCACGAAGATCATCATTGGATGACGACCCCATAACATTGGAGTTGGTGAACGGAGCGGGCTGTCTCGCTTGATAATTTTGTTGGGGTTGTGGTTGAAATCCATGGGAATGGAACTGTCTGCCTTGATTGTATTGGGGTTGTCCATTGAATGTTCCATCAACTGCATTAGCTTGCCCCATGTAATCTTCTTGCATTGTTGGGCACATATTCAAAGAATGTCCTTGTAATGAGCATATGCTACAAACTTTTACCTGCTGTACATTTCCACAAGCCAAAGAACGCACAAGAGAAGTAAGATCATTAACTTTATTCTCAAGGTTAGAAATACTTACCTCATTCACTTGTTTGTTTTAGAAGTCTCCACGGGTACCAAACTGTTTCGAGTTGGCTGCCATGTTTGAGATTAATTGGCGTGCATCACCGGGTGTCTTATCTACCAATGCCCCTCCGCTTGCAGCATCAATGATACTACGGTCGAGTAGGCATCAATCCTTCATAGAAGTATTGAATGAGCGATTGATCGGGTATTTGATGATGAGGGCATTGAATGCACAATAACTCAAATCTTTCCCAATACTCGGCGAGTGTTTCTCCATGAGATTGCCGAATCCCACATATTTCTTTTCTTATGTTGGCAACTCGAGATCTTTGGGAAATATTTTTCAAGGAAGATCTTCTTCATGCAATTCCAAGTGTTAATGGAACACAGGGAGAATAGAAAAAAAACCATGCCTTCGCTGCCCCTTTTAAAGAGAAAGGAAAAAGCTTTCAACTTAACTTGTTCCTCTTCAACTCCATTCGGTTTCATGCCAACACAAACCATGTGGAACTCCTTGAGATGAGTGTGAGGATCTTCTCCCTGCAAGACCATTAAATGTTGGCAGCAAATGTATAAAACCAGATTTGAGTTCAAAGTTCACATTACTTGTCTATGTTTATGCACAATGGTTGGTTTTCCACATTAGGAGCAGACAAGCTCCTTGAGTGTTTGTTGTCGTGCACCCGGCCATGATGTTGACGCGAGCTTCCTTTCGTAACCTGCGTAAAGTGTTTTCTATTTCGAGATCAACCCTGCACTTGATGAATTTGATTAGCGGAACGGGTTACGGGGCATAAATCGCAAAGAAAACTCAAAAGAAACCAAGCACACAAGAGATTGAAGACAACGCAATAGGCAATAGAATCCTACGCTAGAAAACTAAAAGTGTCCGAAACCTTAGAAAACGATGGAATTGGGCCTCGATAGGTTGGGGCTAGTGACCATAGGTGACTAGTTCTTCTCGGAATGTCGTTTTCCTTCGAGAAAACAAAAGATAAATACCTAATTCCACAAAAAATCTGTTTTGAACAGATCGCCGCTAACACAAATATGTTTTTTTTTCTTTTTTTTTAGAATAAATAAAAAATAATAGAAAGTAAAATAAATCACAGCACAACACAAGAACACAAGAATCAACTAAACTCACGTCCCCGACAACGGCGCCAAAATTTGTTGCGATGTCGCGGTCGCACAAATTAATTACCCTAGCTTAAAACAAATCAAACAAGATAGTATAGAGCAAGCAAGGGAGTCGATCCCACGAGGGACGATTTAGTTCAGATTTTCGTGCTATATGTTATGCAATTGGGGGGTGTTGGAAGTTGTCTAGGCTAGGCTAAAACAAACTAAGCGAAAAATTATATAAAACTGAAATTTATCAATAAAACCAACCTTGGTCGCAAATCAACATCCACCGAAGCAAATCAGAGCGATCATGGAAACGAAACATCAATTTATATTCTGAATATTTATCTCTTTCTTAAAATTGGTTCGTTAACGGATCCGCCGTATAACTTACCCTAACCATCAAACAACCACGAGTGTCCGCACTAGTAATTTGATTCAATGGCAGCATTAAAATCTAGATAAATTGATCGATTAAGAAACATAATTGTCCGCAATATATGTTTAGTTCGATTGAATGTTATCCCTAAGATTAATAACATAGATCCGCTATAATTATTAACTTAGTTGCTTCATAAGTTCATATACCACAACTCCGGTTTTGATATCAAACTCAGCAATTGATTGTCTACAATAATAACTTGAGTCCGCTCTTAGCAATTAAATAAACAATCATAGGAAAATAAGCATAGGAGAACAAACATATTCATTATATAAACTGAAAAAATTGAGGTAAAAAATAGATCTCACAGTTCTTGAAATCGAAGGTTTCCGTGTCCTTGCAACCAAGCAAAAGAGTCTAGCCTTGCATGTTTATTGAACAACTAAATAAAAAAGATGAAAGAACACATGATTTAGGGTTTGGAGGAGGAAGATTTTGTGTTTTATTTTGTGCTAGCCGCCACTTCCTTGCCCCTCTTTTCCTTTATATATGCTTAGAAACCCTAATGTCTATTTTACAAAATAGTCCTTCCTTAAGTTGGCAGAATTTAGTTGTCCCTTGTAAAATTCATATCTCCTTCATATGACATCGTTTTGAGCTGCAATTTGGAGCGTTTATAGGTATTTGAGTCTTTAATCCACGCCAATTGAGTTTGCATCAATCGGACTTCTGTAGCTCGAGATATTGAAGTTGGAATGGGTAAAGGTCGATATCGGCAGATTGCAAGATTTGACTTTGAAGGCTGCGATTTTCATGCTCTTCCTTATTTTATTTCTTTTGCCTTAGCTTTCCAGAAAGTTATGGATGTTATCTTTCAAATGCCACTGGAATCATTTCATTTCGATCTCTAGGGCTTCCGCTCTGCACAAAACATCGACTGAACGTCAAATCTGCCAATTACCTCCAATTTACTCCTTTTTGCATCTTTCATCCAAAAATGCCTTCAAAACATAAAACAAAGAATATCAATGCATTTTATACACAAAACATATACAAAACACTATGTAAATATGGATGAAATTATCAAATAATATGGTCGCATCAACAGGCAATGACAAGGTGATGTTTGATGAATTCAAGTCATCAACGAAGAATGAAGTTCTTCTTAGGAGTAGAAATTTTTCAAAATCATGAAGGTATCTATATTCATCAAAAGAAATTTGCTCAATAAATACTAAAAAAATTTGGGATGGAAAACAGTAATGCCACTAAAACTCCTATGGTGCTAGGATTTAAACTAACCAAAGATGAATGGGGTAAGAAAGTTGATTCTACTCAATATAAGCAAATGATTATGAGCCTACTCTGTCTAACTGTTTCCAAACCTGACTTGATGTATGTGATGAGTTTGGTAAGTAGATATATGGAGAAGCCTATTGGATTACACATGATGGAAGTAAAGAGGATCTTGAGGTATCTCAAGGGTACATCAGCCATGAGAATCTGTTACAAGAAAGGAACACGAAATGATAAAATTGTGGTCTATTCTGATAATGATTATACAGATAACTTGGATGATAAAAGAAGCACTTTAGGATATTTATTTGTAATGAGCTCTGGAGCTATGTCATGGTATTTGAAGAAACAAGCAGTGGTCATATTGTTAACAACTGAAGTTAAATTCATCTCAGTTGTAGTGTGTGCTTGTCAAGCTATATGGGTGCAATGAGTATTTAATCATCTCAGCTGGAATCAAGAAGGATGTGAGATTTACTATGACAATTACTCCATAATTAAACTCTCTAAGAATCCAATTATGTATGGGAGGAGTAAACACATAGCTATTTGGTATCATTTTCTTCGAGATTTATCAAAAAATGGTGGGGTGGAACTCAAATATTGTAGCTCACATGACCAATTAGCTGATACCATGACAAAAGCCTCTAAAACTTGATGTTTTTGTAAAATTGAGGGAACAACCGGATGTGTGTGAGATGCTCGTGTGATTAAACTATTTACAAAAAGTAATTCAGTTTAAGGGAGGATTTGTTGAGTTTATGTTATAATGAATAGTTTATTAACTGTAATTGAATTTGTTTAGAGCCGATCGATAACCCGGGTAACTTTAGCTTAAATTACAAATTGTACAATATGTATTTCCCCATACTGACCATGAGATCATATGCTTTATATGAAGGTGTTTGGTTCATGCACTGTCACCTTGAACTCCACACCATGTGGGGGTTAAAGATGGCCTTCGTCGTTGAGAAAGGAAAGTCGACTGAAGAATCCATTTAACCACCACCAGAAGACCTACCGCCGTGTTAAATGCTATAAAACAAAGATTATTTATCCTGAGAGAGCTTGATTTTCCTCTGCGCTTGCTTCTATTCATTATTTATTATGTTTTATTCTGATCATGGCATATGCCTCCATCTCTGCAGTTACAATGATTCCCTGATCAGGATTCAACCTCCCTTTATTCTACTACTACTTTTTTTTATTGGAAAAACATATTTGACACATGGCAAAACAGTGGTCAAATACCTAGTTCCATATCAAAACTAGAACAAACAGTCTTATTACAAACAGTCTTGTTAATTAATTCTTAAAAAAATTAAGATTGAACACCCTTTTGCATATTTATTGTTCTCTCTCTATATATAACATATAATAGCCCTTATATCCACTAAAAAAGTATATTACAAAGCATTTTGAATTTTATAACATCATGGCTAAGCGAATGAATTGAAAGAGTTATAATTATAGGCTGCAGAATACAAAGGAATACCCAATCCAGAAATGTTTCTCAGTGACAAAATCTAAAGTTACAATAGATGATGAAGATCAGATATGTAAACAATAATCTTTGAGGCTGGCGCAAAAAAAAAGCTGAAAAAAATAAATGATGGTTCCAGAAGCCAAGAATGGGACCAGAAAGCCAGGTTGCTGGAAATGAGAAACTGATCCAGGCGCTCAATTATTTCATCAAACAGAAACAAGATTGTTCTATTACAGAACTGCAACTATGCGTGCCATTCTACAGATCTACTGAGGCATGCCACCATTTTCATGATTCTGGAGTCCATTTGCAGATGCTTCCGGCTCTTTCAGTTCACATGATGCTTCTGAATTGCAGGGCTGTAGTTTCCGTCTAAACCCGAATGTCTTGGAAAATATCTTCCAACTTCTCTTTGCCTTTAGGATCTTTTGAAGTTCTTGTTTCATTGTCAAACATTCCTTTTCAAGCTCAGAAACACGCTCCTTCATGTCATCAACGCCCACAGCTCGGCCCTTTGAGTTTATTTGATGAGAACCACCATTTTTGAGATATTCAAGGTTTCCAGAAGGATTTTGTGAGTTGTCAAGATTCTCAGAGACATAGAACCATCCAGAAACTGATGTACGGAGTCGAAGCTGTTCGAAGAAGAGGACTTGGACAATTACCCGGAGAGGTAGCCTTTCATTCTGAGCTGCATGGGTGCTGGCTTCCAGTGAGAGCTTCTGGCAGTTCATAAGTCTGCAAAGATGCTCCCTCTCTGTATCATTAAGCCAAGGATGAGCCTGCACTTTTGAGAAACAAAAGGAAGAAAATAAAATAAAAGAAGAAGAGCAGTAACAAATTATGTAAACTGTTTTGGATATTTAGAACTCAATAACATATCAGGTTAATTATATATATTCCCATAAAAAGAATTTTGGTTTGCAAGTTAAACTACGAGCCAAAACAATGACAGCTAAATTTTATGTTTGAAGTGCTCCAATAATCATGTCTACGAAAGATGTATCTGAGAGTTGAATTTATCAAACTCCAGATTGTCTAATCACACAACCAGGTTCTTTGACATTGCAGGTAAACTGAGTACATTCCAAGTCAAATAAACTAAAACTTCTAAAACATGTACGCTGTGCTGGAACATGCAGGAAACATGCTCATAAATGCAACTCTTCCACTTTCAGGGGGCCTTGTCCATGTTAAATGAGTAGCATAGTCAAAGCCCAAGCAAGTTACAGGATCCCTGGTAGCATAACCATCTCAAATCAAAATATGTAAAGTGTTGAAAATTTGTATACAAGAAATCTAGCCATAAGATGTGCAGCATTGGCATTTAGGATTTCAGTTGAGATTAAGTATGAGGCAAACCACGCATTCATAGTTGTATTACCTTCAGGTATACATCAATAGCACGGTAAACTCCGTCATCTAGTGGCCTGGCATAATCTGGGATGGTCGCTGCAAGTGCCTCAAATTTTGAGGGCTTCAAATTTACATCCGGTGCAACCTCAGCAAGAAATCCATCCACCAGACTGGCCACCATAGTCAATGGTTGTAGTGTATCAGGCCCGCCCAGAAAATGGCCCTCTTCAACTATGCAGGGGGGAGTTGATAAAGCTGCGTCTTGGTTTAGAGACATAAAATGGTCTAGCATTCTTTGGGCACAATCTATATCATAAAGGGTTTCCACTGAATAACCCATATTTGGTATGAGAAGATCTACAAGTACTGCTTGGTCTAACTGGGCCCCCGCCTTTTTCTCCAAATTTTCTCTGCATGATGGACTTGCATGCAAAACCATAGCTGTACGTAGAAGCATAATCAAAAACTTGGGGGATGTGACTCCCTTTTTGTTTGGTAATAATGTCACGATCTCTTCTAGGATAACCCTTTGATCTGTCTCAGAAGGGAAGGAAATAGTTTCCCCAGGATTGACATTGCTGGCATGGTCAGAGCTTGCTTGTCTACTCAACAAGGGGAGATATCTCTTGGCATAATATATAAGCGAAGCAGAAATAGTCTCAGGTTTCATGCCTCTTGATTCAACTGCTAAAATCAGTCTTTTGTAGAGAGGTAAGTTGAGGAATGAGACATCTTGGAACCACCAGTCTTCACCGATGGGTTGTGGTTTATTTGCAGAAGATGATATACCATTCCATAAGATAACGTCTCCCTTGCTTTGGGCGTCAGGCTGTGCAGCAACAGGCAAGTTGAATACGTTTGGATCTGCAAAAGCTTTCACTGCTATGGAATCGATGCATCTTGGAACAATGTGAATCTCTTCTGCAAAAGGTAGAACTTCTTCACAAGCTTCGAGAGCTTTTATGGAGTCTGTCCAACTTCCAAAGACTTCGTCAAGGAAAGCCTCTGCTTGCACAATGAGATTCCCTTCTCCATAATCTTCGGTCATGCGAAGGTACTCCGCTGCACATCTAAGGCTAACCACATTCGAAGAAGTAATCTCTATTTTGATACCATAGCAAAATTTGGCTACAAGCTCAAATGCTTTAGCACCAGCAGGCATGTCATTAAGTTTCAAGACAGAAACAGATCCCTCCTCATTAGAAAGCTCTTCAATAAGCTTCTCTAGCAGACCACTTCTTGAAAGCAATGGAAACTGTTAGCACGTAGAAAACTACAGGGTTTAGTTCCAAATGTAGTTTTGAAATCAAAAGATAAGAAAAGGAACATCTAGTGAATCAATATTGAAGAAAATTCAAGCACCAAATGGAGAGAGAATAAGAAATGAAACATGGAGTAGGTAAGCAAAGAAGTGTGCGTGCATGCAGTGAAGCACACACAAACAGTTACAGCACCTTGTGGAGATTGAAAGTCATTTCCTCAACCTCAATGGTAACATCACTTGGAAGCCCAGTTGTGCAATGCCTGCAGATAAACAGCATATAAAATCCATCGAAGTGGAGTAGAAGTTTCAAGCACGAAAGCAGAGCTCATTAGTAATGGAACAGTAAGTGCTTCTAGTAAGAAACTACTAACTAATCTTTTTTTCTTGTCGGATTATGACCGATTTAGTAATCCCGAAATTCCTCGTTTCGTAATTTTTACACTGGCATTTCATCAAATAACTTCTATCATGGTCCAACTTGCATGGCATCAAACGATATTCTTAACCCTTAGGAGAGGCGCTGGATCTTGAACAACCGCCACACTGAATAAAATTAAAAAGCTATACATGCACATAGATCCAACTTCTAATTAAAGTGCTTAAAGATGTGGAAAAAAGAGAAAAAGGACGTGCAAACACAGATCGAGTATGCCAGCGATAAAAACACAATTTTAAAATCATTGCAGAACCAACTGCAAAATCACAATCCTATACTCAAATGTTTAATTAGAAAGATTTTATTTTATTTTTATTTATTTTTATCGACAGCAACATAAACCCAACTTCTGTAGAAGCAAATCTCATCTCATATTTCCCGTTTTCCAGCTAAAAATTCAAACAAAGAAATGCCTACCATGTTTTTCCTTCACGGTGAAAGCCATGATCAGTTTTTGAGCCCAACTTCATGGACGCCATGTTCGATCAATTAATGCAGTAGCTAGCTAGTCGATCCAGTGGGCAGGCTTGAAAACATGCATGTATGGGAAAGACATATAAAGCAATATTCACTGTAGGACTGAAAAGGAAGGGAGAGGGCGAGACGATGGAAGGGTAAAAGACATATTCCAACGTAGAAAGAAGTGAATATGGAGCGAAGAAGTGGGCATTCTAGAGAGAGGCAGCGAGTCTAAAGCAAGAAATTGTGAAAAGCAGAGACAGAAGCGCGCGGCTACTGTAGACCGTGTGTACGTAGCAGCAGTCTCCTTAATTTTTTCTGTTACTTTGGATTCAGTCAGCCCTCCTCACTCATGTTTATCATGCTTAATTCATTGCCACGTCACTTATTATCATCAACTCTAATCAAGATTTTCGACTTTTTTTCTATATTTTTTTACAAAATTTTCACAAGTTAATTTAATGTTTAGTAGTTATAAAATAAAAAAATTATATATATATATTATAAGAACTCATAAAAATAAGCTGTTGCTGCATCACAAATTTTGTATATAATTTTATTTGATAGTGTCTTTTGCATGCATAAATTCAATATATAACACAAATAAAGCATGTGATACGTATAAAACATTTTAAGCAGGACTCAATTAAGTTTAACTTGATAGTACTATATATAGATTTCCCGAATCTTTTTATTTTAATTACATGTATGGAAAATATTCAAGATGATGCACAAGCTTTTTCATAAAAATAAATATTTTGTTTTTCTATTTTTATTATGATATTTTTCTAGTTTTTTATTTGTATTTGAAGAGAATATTTTTTCGAGTATGTGCTTTCATATATATATATATATATTCCAGTCAATTCCCCCGCGCCTCGTCACAGGCGATACCATATATTTTTAATGTAAAAAAATATTAATTATGTGTTTTTTTTTATAACATGAATTTAGTCAAAATAATAAATTTATACAGAATTACTGTAAAGTGCAAGTTTTCTATAAAATATATAAATTTTAAATTGATATAAATTTATTTGTTTAGTATTTTTTAACAAAATAATCAACATAAAATTATCATCATCATTACAAAAGCAAGAAGATTTGGATATTTGAATTATTAAATTCATTGTATTAAGATTAGTTCATTTTATAATTCAATTTAAATCACATTTAAAAACAAAATATAAATTGTGAAAGGACATGCAATAATCAAATAAAAAATAAGTAGTTAATTTTCTATCCATAAAAAGATGATTTTCATTACTATAACAGTTAAAATTATTATCAACATTACTGCTCAAACAATTAAAATTATTAAATTATCCTGAAAAATAAAACAAAAACATTTTAACAAAGAAAACAATCACTAAAATTATCATTATTATTGCTCAAACAATAAAATCATAAAATATTCTGATCCGAAAAACAGATAAAATAACAGCAAACACAAGAAAAAAGGGAAAAAAGATCAATATTAATTTTAAAATTATCACCAACATAAATTAAAATTTTAGAATGGAACCTAATAAAAATAAAACCACGATCAAAAAATGAATCGAAAAAAAAAATCTATAAGCATAAATGAATAAATACGGACAAAAAACAAACATTGTCCAAACATTATATTTTTTAATGTTTTTAGATCATTTTCACGTGTCGGTGTTAAAAATAATTAACAAATATCATTTTAATATATTTCTAAATAAAAAATATTTTTTTAAAAAATATCAATCACATTTCCAAGAAAATATAAAAATGTTTCATGGAAAAAAATGAAGAAAAAAAACATAATCAGGGAAAAAAAAGATTTGAGGATTAATTGTGATGCGCTTAAGCTAGCCCAGACACCCCTAATTATATAAAAAAAAACAAATAAAAAAAATATATCTATAAGTGGAAAACGAAAAAACAATATAACCAATAAAAAAAATATTTAATGGAAAAATAAAAAAAAATGATTAGAAAAAAAACAATTAGAAAACAAAATGAAAAAAAAAAAAAAACGTAATAAAAAAAAAGCAAGAAACAAAAAACATACGCTGAGGATGGGATTCCAACCCGCGCCCTCTGGGAAGACAGCATAATGGCACGCGTTTTGTACAATAAAAGTGGTTCGCAAAATTGTACATGGTTCCCAAATTGTATATTAAGAGTTAATATTTCTGAGAAAAATAAAAATGCGTTGAGAGTGGGACTCGAACCCATGCCACCTCGGAAAACAGCATTAATGTTGCGCGCCTTAGACCAGCTTGGCCACCTCATTATCTCGTTCATGATTAACGCACGTCATATATTAATAGTAAGTCTTACTGTGGATTTACACAGTAAAACCAGCACGCGTTTTCTATTTTAGTTAATACTAGTTAGATTGCCAGCACTACGTTGCGGGCGGAACAAATAATCTTTATAACTGTTGAGATTAAAATATAATATTTGAGTATGTAAAATTTGATATAATGAAAAAAATCAACATCCTTTATTATAATAATAATAAATCAAAGTCTTAACTTCTTAAATTATCATCACCATCATTATCAAAACAATAAACATTATTCAACAAATCTTAGAGAAAAATATAAAAAAATTAATAAAAAAGCATGTAAGAACAAAAACTAAAATTATTATTATTATTATTATTATTATTATTAATATTAATATTATTATTGTTTGAATAACGGGAAGAAAACGAAATTAAATCAAAGGCTTAAAAAAAAAACATAAGAACATTAACAGAAAGAGCAAATGAAAAAATAAAATAAATGAGAAAAACAATAAAAATTATTGATTGGAAAAAAATTATTTGACCTAAAAATTTATAAAAAAAAAATATCACAATACGTTGCGGACTGAGTAAAAAGTTTGTATAACTGTTAAAAGAATAAAAATTATCAAATTATCCTGAGATAAAAAAAACCTAAAAAACATTAACAAAAGAGTATGTAAGAGAAAAACATTAAATTATTATTATTATTATTATTATTATTATTATTATTATTATTATTATTATTATTATTATTATTATGCTAATAATGAAAAAAAATAAAAGACTAAAAAAATCATAAGAAATTTAATAAAAGATCAAACAAAAAAATAAAATAAACATTATTAGGTAAAAAAAGACATATGACGTAAAAATAAAAATAAAAAACAAAAAAAAAGCTAAAAGAAATAACAAAAAAAAAAAAAAATATCAATTTCCAAAAGATCATAGATATAAAATAAAATTTAAGAACTATTGTTTTTGAAAAAAATATATCAGCCCAACAAATAAGAAAATAACAAAAATTAAAAATCAAAGTTAAGCACACTTATATATATATATATATATATATATGGACAAAAGTAAGGATTATTCTTGAAATAAAAAAAAATAAAAGGATTAAAATAAAAATTAAAAGTAATAGGGTTGAAATGAACATTAAATATAAAGGGATTAAAATCCAAAATTAAAAGTATAAGGGCCGAAATGAAAACATCGAAGTCTTAACATCTAAGAATATTATTACTATTACAACTAAAACAATAAAAATTATAAATTATTATGATAAAAAAAATAAAAAACATAAAAAAAAAGTAAGAAAAAAAAACTAATATTATTTTTCTTATTGAGTTAATAATGGGAAAAAAAATTCAATCAAAGAAAACAAAATGTCAATAATTTGTTTTTTAAAAAAAATATAAGTGAAAAAAACAATTAACGTCAAAATAAATAAATAAAAACATCAAAATACAAAATAAAAAACAATCAAAATAAATAAAAATGAAAAAAACAATCATAAGTGAAAAAAATATCAAAAAAGCAAACAAAAAACAAATTTTTTGTGCTAGGCAGGGATCGAACCCCGCCCTCTTAAGTCACAGGCACATCGATTTGCCAGTGAGCTACATGCCTTTCTTTGTCTCTTCCTATGACAGAATATATAAATAGTATGAAAACAACGAACAGAATTAAAAAAAAATACTATTGCATTCCACAGTGTTTTCACTCACAAACTACAGTGTTTTCCTAAGCTTTTTTAGATTATTGTATAATATAAGTTTTCATTTTCAAACTAAAATAAATATCAACTTTTTAACTATTATACAAAAAATTAAAAGAGCTCAGTGATTTACTGTAGCCATAGACACAAATCATTCTGGATAGTCATAGTATAATTATTATTGTACCTCTCAGTGTGCCTAAAACTTAACCTTGGAGTAAGAGGTATGTCAGACTTTTTCATGGGACCGGTTGACATTACCAAAATATTTAGGGGTATTTTAATCTTTTCCATGTATTTTTGCGCAATACAACTATTATTTTACCGCTGCCAACAGACAGAAAACAACTGCCTACCAAGAAGGTATTTTTGATGTTTTACATTTTTGTGTAAATTAAAATAATCATATTATCCTCATATAAAACAAAAAAAAAATTGTCATCGAGGGTGTTCCTAGCATTTCACATTTAAAAAAAAATGTATAAATACAGATATGCCTTTCGAAAAGACAAAATTAAAAAGTTGGTTGTAGGGGTGTTTAGATAATTTTCTCCTTTTTTTATTTTTTCCTCCAGACACCATTCGTGCGTCGGTCCAAACGCATCGATGGTTATATTCGTCATGCTCGGGTTAATTTTGCAGTCCTTTCGAATAGAATGAATCCATGAAGTCAGTGATAAAAAAAAATATTTTATCCGTGAACTTTTTGTACTCTTTTCTCTCTCCTGAAGGTCGAGTTACACATCAGTCCCCTATGTTTATGGTGGGTTCATTTATGTCCCTTCTCTTTTTATTGTGTTTGTGTGGTCTTAATTTCTATAATAAAAGTTTGGATTTGTTTTAATTTTATCCTTCAGATGAAATTTATTATATATTGTGTTTGCATTTCGGTCCTTATTCTTTTAATTTTGGGTTTTGTTTTAGATCTCTTAATCTTTTTGGTATAACAGTTTGGATTATTTTTTAATTTTTCCCTTGAGTTGAAATTATTTATATATTGCATTTTCATTTCAGTACTTATTCTTTTAAATTGAGATTTGGTTTTAAATCCCTTAATATTTTTGGTATAGAAGTATGATTTTTGTTTTTAAATTTGATCCTTCGATTGAAATTAATCATATGTTTTATTTTTATTTTGGTCCTTATACTTTTAATTGTTTTATTTGAATTTAATTTCTTTATTTTTTATATATATTTATGCATTAATCCTTATTTTTGTCCATGTTTATATGTATATACTCTTAGTTTTAATTTTTATTTTATTATTATTTTCTCTTTTGTTGGGGTTATATTTTTTTTATTTAGTCCTTAAATTTTATTTTGTATTGGTGATCATTTGAAAAAAATTAATAGTTCTTTTTTGTTTTTTTGTTTTTATTTATTCTTCAAGTCAACTAATTTTTTTAAGGCTAATCATATTTTTTTCTTTTTTTATTTATTTTTTTGCTTACTGTTTTGTTATAATTTTTAGTTTTTTATTCTTCGAGGTAATTTTTTTTCCCATTATATATGTAATAATAATAATAATTTTAGATGTTTGTTTTCAAATGTTAAGGCTAAGAATATTTAATTTTGTTTTGTCATTTATTTTATTTTTATGTTTACTCATAATTTTTAGTTTTTATTTTATTTTTCGAGGTAATTTTTTTCTCATTATATATGCAATAATAATTGTAATTTTAGATGTTTTCAGTTTTTTTTTGCTTGCTCTTTTGTTAAAGTTTCTGAGTTTTTTTAATTCCTCAAGGTAAGTTAATAATTTTTTCTGCTTTAACAGTACTAATAATAATAATTTAAGGTGTTATTATCATGATAATAAATGACATTATAAATCATAATGATAATATTGATTATAATTTATTGTAATAGTTATAGTGCTTATGATGTAACTAATTACGACTTTGATGGTAATAATAACAATAACTCATAAAATAATATAAAAATATTAATAATGACAAAAACAATTATAATAATGATAATAATACTATTTATAATTTAAATAATATTAATAAAAATTGGTGTTGGTTATCGTGATGATTATTGTCATAATAATAGCAACAATTATAACAATACTGTCAGTAATAATCAGAAAATTAATTATTTACAATAATGATTATAATAGCAGCTACAATAATTATGATAATTTAAGAATCGTGATAATAAAACTATGATAATAATCAAAATAATTCATTAGACGATGTTGTTTTTGTTTAAAATTAATTTCATGGGTTTTTTTACGTATGATATTTCAGATTTAATATCACGTAAATAAAAAATATACGAAGTCACACATAGACAAAGTAGGTGGGAAAATTAAGCCATATTATTTACAATGAAAAAATATATGAGTCACTTGCCCTACACTTCGCCAAAATCACAATCACATTTGTTAACATGTAAAAAAAATCTTAATGGTCCTAGATTTTATTTCTGATGCTATAAATTTGAGCAAAATAATCAACCTACAAAACTTTTGATTATTTAGTTTCCTATATATTCATTTTATTATTTATAAGGCGTTTAAAATAATGATAAAGGTTATTTTAAAGGTGTTTTCTTATTCAAACTATGTGAGACTAATTACATATTTTGCTATTTGGTTAATATTAACACCTTAGAATACATATAAAAAATATACAAATATTTTTTGAAAAAATCAAAAAATTAATTAATTAATTTTCATGTTTTGAAATATTTTTAATATAATAATATAAGAAATAGTTTTTTTTTAACAAATAATGATGATCGAGCGATTTATTTGCTTCAATCCCACTGGTAAAAAAAATTATTTGCTAAGCTAGCAGAGCAGAGCACACAATCTAACTAGTTACATCTAAAACAAGCAAAAATATTTTACTATTCATTTGAATAGTAAAATGAATAATAAAAAATTAAGTTCTATTCCACGAAAAAGTATGCTTTAATCTCTAAATTTAAGAGATTTTATATCGGGTTATTGTAGCTTTGAAGTTTAAATTTTAATCATAATTTTTATTTATCTAATGCGTTACTTCTTGTCAAGTGACATATTCTGAAAGTTATTGAGAAAGTAAAGGGGAGAGAAAGGGGTTGAGTGTATTTCTGCCACACAAAAAACTATTTCTACTATTAATAGATTTTGCTTGTAAAGTGGAGTTTGAAGTGATTTTGCTCTTCAACTATGTTAGCAAAAGTAAATTGTAATTAAAAAGCTTTTTATTGAAATAAATTTCAAGTTTTAAGACTAGTTAGAGGTTGTTTTGGAGGTTAGAACTAGGGTTTTTTAATGTTCTTAGGTTAAAACATGTTCAAAACAAGATACCAATAAAAATCAAACCCTAATTTATTTATTTTTTTATCATAGAACATAACTAGAATTTGAATCAACAAAAGGCATGTTAGTTAAAGAATAATTAATGATAATAAAAGTTTTGTTTTTTATGTTTTTTAATCATTGTTTTTTTATTCAATTGTATCAAATTAATTTTTCTTTCATTGCTTTACACTTTCAAATAAAAACTATGGAGTCATCAATTATTTGTTTTTTTTTCATAATTTTCTTACACTTTCAAAACATGCCTTTTCAAATCATGATATAATTTTCTTTAAAAAACATTTTTTTCCATAAAAATATTTTAAATAAAAAAATAAAAACATGAGCAGAAAAATAAGTTTTTTTATATTAAAAAGATATATTTTTTATATTTAGTTAAAGCTATTTGAAAGTTTTTACGAATATTTCTTCCATTACCTTTAGTTTTACTAAAAACAAGTTAAGAAAAGAATGTCAAAACTTTTGTTAAGAAAAGAAAGCATATACAAGAAAGGAAAGCTTGGCTTTAAATATATATATCTTATTGAAAAAAACTTTAATGATTATTTCTTTTTATGAATACTTATTAGTAAAAGAGCTAAAACCAGTGTTATAAATTTCATTCCGTTCCGGCCGGAACGGCCTGTTCTAGTTCAAAATCCGGGACAAAACGACGATGTTTTTGTCCGGGTAAAAATCCTGGCCAGTTCCGGAAAATCCGGCCGGAACACCCCGGTTCCGTACCGGGCGTACCGTTCCGGTTCAAGCCAAAACGACGTCGTTTACATAAGTAACAAACGACGTCGTTTAGCCAATACACGGGCAAACAATTCACCTCCTTTTCCCTTTCTTCTTCCCACTCTCCTAGACCCAGACAAACGATTTCCCCCAATTTCCCCCAATCTATTCCCGATTTATCTGATCTCAAATTACTCCAGAAATCCCTTGTTTTCGATTCATAATCCCGAAATTCCTCACTTGAAAAGCTCAATTTGTAATCCTCAACCCCTAAATCAGCTCAATTTCTGAAACCCTAAATCAAAAATCAAAATCACGGCGGCACAATTTCTTCCACACGGCGGCGCAATTTCTTCCACACGGTGGCACAAAATCTTCAGTAGTTCTTCTTCCCCAAATCTCCAGTTAAAGGTAGATATTTGAGGAACCAAATCCTTTAATTTATTGAAAAATTGAAACTGTCGAAAATGCATGAATGTGAATGGAGAAATAAATTTTCTATTTTGCTCTAAAAATGCATAAATGTGAATTTATTGTAGAGCAAGACTGGGTGTATAGGTTGAGATTTTGTATTAACTATATTTATTAGCAGGCGTATGAAAGCTTTCAAAACTGAGTAAATATTCCATCCATCATCTTACTCTCCCCTGTTTTATTTGCCCAGTGAACTGATGTTATAGCATTTAGCTTAATTGTGGATTTTCAATGTGACGATTTGTAGTGTCATTTAGTTCCATGGTTTCATTTAAACTCCTGTTTGAAAACTTTGTTATCAAATCTCTGTATATTTCCTTAGAATGCAAACGCTTTACTGGTCTTTAATATTTTTGTAAACAATGAATGCAGCCTCTGCCGGCTACAAGTCTTGAATTTTGGTGTTTTGGGACAGTAATGCATGGCTCATTGTGTGGGGGTCATTTCATTGAGTATCTGCAATTGTTTTCTTACCTAGTCATGCTATTTTCTTAAGAAACAAAAGTTAACCATGCCAGCTATTTTATTCCTTGTGGATCTGGGCAGTGTAATTCTTTTATTTGGTTATGATCATAAGTTGAATTTCATCACTTATCAAGATGCAGGATATAGATAGAAATCGAAAGTGCAAAAATTGGTAGGTTGTTTGAGTGGTGAACATAAGTTTGCCAATAAATTGGGTTTAGCGGAAAGTTGTGGTAGAGATAAAAAAAAAGGATCAGATTGCAAAATATTTGAGAGGATATTCAATTTTGGGTGAAACATGGGCTAGAGTAACCTTGGAAAATGATTTATCGCTAATATTTGATTTCCAATGAACTCTGCTTGATTCAAATGCAAAGTTCAATTTTGTTTTTTGATTGGTTCAAATTAGTTGTAGAACTAAATTGAATTTTATCATAAAATTGGTTCCAAACAGGCTGTAAAGGAATATTAGATTATTAGTTTGGCTGATGTGAATTTATTTTGCTCCTTGTAATTCTTTTTGTCTCAAGATTTAGTCAAAATGATTAAGGCTAATAGAATAGAGATATTTTCTATACCATTGTGCATCGTCCATTAAGAGATTCATGTTTTGAAATCCAATTTGGTATG
Source organism: Salix suchowensis (assembly GCA_029030765.1). Taxonomy (NCBI): domain Eukaryota; kingdom Viridiplantae; phylum Streptophyta; class Magnoliopsida; order Malpighiales; family Salicaceae; genus Salix; species Salix suchowensis. Next base: position 22,940,007 of record CM054995.1, read on the forward strand.
AATTTCAAATCGTGGAGTAAGGAATGATACATGCCTAACTTGTGTTATCTTCTTACAACAGATTAAATTACATGGCTGAAAACTCATCTAGTGGTGGGACTTCTATTTATTCAGCTCCAGCAAGATCAGATGATCCAGCATGGGCTCATGGACAAGTGGTTGCTGGTGTAAAGAATGCAAGTATATGCATTTATTGTAATAAATGGATCAATGGTGGTGGTGTTACTCGGTTGAAGTACCATCTTGCTGGCATTAAAGGTGAAGTTGAACCTTGTAAAAAGGTCCCTCCGGAGGTTAAGTGGCAAATGAAACAACTGGTAGATGACATGACAATGGAGAAAGAGAGAAGAAAAAGAATCAGAACTGATATTGGAAATTCTCAATCAGCTTCCAATGATGAAGAAGTAGAAGAGGGTGATGCTGCAAATCCTCGTTCGGGTGATATACGTTCACAAACAAGTAGAAGAATGACAGTGCAAGGAACAAGTACATCTAGAAGAAGGATTCCTTTATTTGCTCCACGAACTACCCCAGGTTCCCAGCCTAGTATTAGAAGTGCAATGGCTACTAAAGAGATGGAACACAATGCAAAGAAAAGTCGTAGCAACATGGTGGTATGATGCTAATATACCATTTAACAGTGCTAATTCGTATTATTATCAGTCAATGATAGATGCCGTAACATCCATGGGACCTGGGTTTAAAGGCCCATCATATCATGATTTAAGAGGATCACTTTTGAAAGATGTAGTTCATGATGTCCATGAATACATTTTAAGTATCAAGGCTGATTAGAGACTTTATGGATGTTCAATTATGGCTGACGGGTGGTCAAATAGGAGGAATGCACCAATTGTGAATTTCCTTGCCTATTCTCCGAGAGGCACCATATTCTTGAAGTCTGTTGACACTTCAGGACTTCAAAAAGATAAAAAGACGTTGCTGGAGATGTTTGATGAAGTTGTCAAAGAAGTTGGACAAGAGAATATTGTCCAATTTGTTAGTGATAATGAGGCTTCATTTAAGGTTGTTGGGAAAGATTTGCAGCAAAGGTATGGCACTTTTTTTTGGTCTCCTTGTGCTGCCCATTGCATTGATTTAATGCTAGAAAATATTTGTGATCCGAGATATTTTCCAATGATTGATTAAACCATTAAAAATGCAAGAAATATAACCAAGTTTATATATAATCATGCATGGGTTCTAGCTTTGATGAGGAAAGAATTCACAAATGGACATGATTTATGTCGTCCTGGCATAACAAGGTTTGCAACCCATTTCTTAAGCCTCCAATGTTTACTGAAGTTTAAGAATAAGCTTTGACAGATGTTTACTTGCACAAAATAGGGTTCAATCAAGTCATGGAAAAAGTCGGGTTGGAAAGGAAATTGCTGCTATAGTTTTACAAGATAAAGACTTTTGGTCGAGATGTGCACATATAGTCAACGTCAGCGAGCCTTTAGTACGAGTTCTAAGGTTAGCAAACAGTGAAGAAAAATCATCAATGGGATATTTATATGAGGCAATGGATAAAGCAAAAGAAGCCATCAAAACAAGGTTGAAAAATAGAATGTCTCAATATGGACCATATATTCAGGTAATTGATGCTAGATGGGATAAGCAACTTCATAGTCCATTACATGTAGCAAGATGTTTTCTTAATCCTGGAATATTTTTTAGGCCTTCTTTTTCAAAACAAAGGGAGGTAACTCGAGGTTTGCTTACCACAATTATGAGATTGGTTCCTGATTGTGATACTCAAGATAACACCAGTGCCCAAATTGAGGAGTATAAGAGAGCAACTGGTCTTTTTGGTATAACCCTAGCTATTCGTCAAAGAGAAAAGTTAAATCCAGGTAATAACTTTTATTTTTTACAATATAATGTCTTTTATTTATCTATAATATTTGATTTATTCAAAATTTGTTATCTTGTTTCATGGTGGGAGCAATTTGGCAATGATACTCCAGAACTTCAAAAGTTTGCAATTCGAGTTCTTAGTCAATGCTTTATTGCAACTGGGTGCGAAAGAAATTGGAGTGTATTTGAATTCATCCATTGAAAAAAAAAGCGAAATAGGCTTGAGCACAAGAGATTAAAACGATTTAGTATTTGTTCGCTATAGTCTAAAGATTCAACAGAGGTAAGTAAAAATATCAATATTATTATATTAGTAATTATTTTCTATTACATTGCTATTAATTTTTTAATTTCTTTCGTGTTTATTCTTTGTATGAATATGAGCAGAACAAGAGATGTTTTAGATCCCATTAGCCTTGACAACATTGATCTATTGAATGAATGGATTTGTGAAGAACCCGATCTTCTTGATGGAGATGACATAAGTTGGGAAGAGTATCGAAGCACCTTTCGCTACTTTAAATTTAGATGATGAAGAGACATGTGTAAATGAGGAGAATGAGGTTGGTGGAAATGACCAGCTATTTGAATGTCTTGTTGATGACTTTCCTTATGTTCCACAGCCAGATCAAGACCCTTATTTTTATATTAATGATGTAGAAGATGTTTGATGTATTTTTCTTTTATTTTAGAACATTTTACTTTCATAATATTTTGGAATTTCAAAGATGTTTCTAATTTGGAGATTATGTTTGTATTGTATAATTTAAATTTCATTTATCTTGAATTTAAATTATACTTGTTAAATTAATATTTTATTTTTTTCATATATACAATTAAATAAATATGAACAGTACAAAACCGGAATGGAACGCCGGAATGCACCGAAACCAGAATGTTCCGTTCCAAACAAAAAACCGGAACAGATTTTACAGCTATGGCTAAAACAGCTCGGCCTGCCACTGTTCACACACACTCATGTGCACTGTAGAGTGGCCATTTGTTTCCCTGCATCGCGTGCGCATGTGCTCCTTTTTTTTTCTTTTTTTTTACACAGGGATTCTTTTTGTATTTTTGATGGTGAAATTGACAAATGAGTAGCTTTGGGCGAGCGGTTGTCCACGCGCTGCCAACATCGACGCGCGCTAGTTCGAACCGCCAGACTGCAAATCTGATTTGTTTTTTTTTAAGAACTGTTTTCTTTTACAAAGATTTATTTTTTAATAACTGGTTGTTGTTTTTGATTTTGGTTGTTGTTTCTGATTTGGGTTTTTTTTTAACAACTATTTTTTTTAATACCTAGTTGTTGTTTTTTTTAAAAAAAAATATTAATTTTTTTTTAATAACCTGAGGTGTCCGGGTCAACTTAAGCGCACCACGACTAATATCTGGATCCACTTTTTTTGACATTTTTTTTCCCTATTTTGTTTTTCCACTTATACTTTTTTTTTCTTAACCGAGGTGTCTGGGTCAACTTACACGCACCACGATTTTTTCTTCTAAAATATATATTTTTTTTCCTGTCCAACTGAGCGCGCCGTAAATAATCCCTGAGCTCATTTTTTCCTTTTTTTCCCACTTGTACATTTTTTTATATAATCAGGGTGTCCGGATCAGCTTACACGCACTACGACTATTACTATTTCATAGAATACATAAAGGAGATCGCAATTCCAAAAAGTTATATATATATATTTTAAGACGTTAATATGAAATAAATAGCAAAATATAGAATTAGTCTAAGATATTTATCAGAGAAAAAATTACAACTAATTATTATCATTATTTTTAAGGCGCTAATATGAAATAAATAGAAAAATATATAATTAGTTTAACATATTTATAAGGAAAAAATTGACGCATAATTATTATCATTATTTTGAATGTCTTATCTACATTAATTAGAAATTTCAACACCTAATAATATATTTAAAAAAAACAATTAAAAAATAAAATAAATGACAAAACAGAAAAATATTATTAGATCTTAAAAAATTATCTGACATGAAGAATAAATAAAAAGAAAAAAGAAAACATAGAATAATAAGTCGAACAATTACAACACACCCAACTGTCATCGAATGCCCAATTGACTACAAAAAAAGTAATTCATCTCTAATTGATTTTATTGATTGCATTTTTTAATCAAGTAATTATATAATTATCGAAACAATTAAAACACACCAAACAATCAATCAATTGCAGTTTTGCAATCTATGAATTAAATAAATCAACACACAACAACAATCAACCAGAAATAATCCATCTTTGATAGATTTTAGCGGTTGCAATTTTGCTATTTGCCAGTTAAATAGTTCGTTGTCATTAAAATAAATTCAACCATCAACATGTTCAATACAACAATTTTACTAATTACATATTAACATCACCAATTATAACATGAATAAAATCAATCAATTTTCTATATAAATAGAACCCAGCACAACGCGCGGGCAAGTTCACTCGCTAAAGAGCTAAAGGAGATCGGTCGTTCACTATTTGTTACTGTGGAATGGACATTTGGCCTGTTGTTTCGCGCCCACATGAGCTCGGTTTTTATTTTTTTTATAGTCAGGGCTTCTTATTTTTTAATTTGTATAGTAGAAATGACAAAGGAGTAGCTGTGGTCCAGTTGTCTGTGTGTTGGCAGATTCGGCGCACGAGGGTTCGAACTGCTCAAACAACAAAACTAATTTTGATATTTTTTTTCCTTTTTAAAAAAAAAACTATATTTTTTTTTTAATAACTAAGGTTTTCGGGCTAGGTTACGCGCGCCAAGACGAATCTTCGAGTCCACTTTTTTTATACATTTTTTTTCCCTATATTTGTTTTGCCACTTATACAATTTTTTTTCTTTTCTCCAGCCGAGGTGTCCGGGTCAGCATACGTGCACCAAGATTTTTTCTTCCCAAGTATATGTTTTTTTTGTTACTAGCCAACTGAGCACTCCACGAATAATCTCTGGACTCATTTTTTCTGATATTTTTTCCTATTTTTTCTGCACTTATATATTTTTTTATATATAATCAGGGTGTCCTGATCAGCTTACACGCACAATGACTATTATTATGTTATAGAATACCTAAAGGAGATCACAATTCCAAAAAGTGATTGAATATATATTTTAATATAGCTAAAAGAGCTCGGCATGTTGCTGTTCACACAGACTTATTGGCACTATTCACTGGACGTTTGATTCGCTGCTTCGCGCCTACGTGAGCTCGGTTTTTGTTTTTTTTGACAAGGCTTCTTTTTTTATATTTTTGAGTAGAAATGTTGCAAGAATATTTGGCTTTGGCCGAGCGGTTGTTCGCGCGTTGGCAGATTCAGCACGCAGGAGTTCAAACCTCAGCCAACAAATCTGAATTTAGGGTTGTGTTTTTAAGAGTTCGAACCTTAGCCGACAAATCTTAATTTGGGTTTCTTTTAATACCTAGTTGCGTTTTTAAAAAAAAATGAAGAAGAAGCTTTTTTTTTAACAACTGAGTTTTTTTTTCAATAACTGATTGTTTTTTTTTTTAAATGAGGAAGATGTTTTTTTATTTTAATAACTAAGGTGTCTGGGCCAATTTACGTGCACAACGACTAATTTCTGGATCTTTTTTTTTTAAAGAAAAAAAATTCTCTGTTTTGTTTTGCCACTTATAGATTTTTTTATGTATTTTCTTATAACCTAGGTGTCCGGGTTAGTTTACATGTACCACAATTTTTTCTTCCCAAGTATATATTTTTTATGTTCCGGACCAACTTGGTGCGCCACGAATAATCCCTGAACTCACTTTTTCTTGTTTTTTTCACACTTATACAGTTTTTTATATATAATCAAAGTATCCAGATCAGTTTACACGCACCATGACTATTATTATTTTATAGAATACCTAGAGGAGATTGCAATTCCAAAAATTAATGAATATATATAATCAAAGTGTCCAGATCAGTTGATACGTGTTTCTAACAGATTTTATCAATTATAATTTTACTTATTAAATATTAAAATAACAAAATACAATACGTATCAAATTAGTCAGTTTTCTATATAAATAAAAAAGCTCAGCGCATCGCGCGGGCAAATTCGGTCATTGATAACTATAAATCAAGAGAAAAAGAAAAACTGGACCAGTTTGCTATACGAATATTTTAAAATATTTAATTCAAGATTTTAATTTCTTTCCTCCACGTGACTCATTTTGGCTGGGGAAAAATGAAAAAGAGTAGAGAGAAGAAACATGGAAACAGAGATTCGGGGAGGTGTCAGAGACGGGGACCCTAATGCTGTCGCCAATATGCGTCAGCCTCCATCACCATATACGGACATGGAAGATAGCGGTGTCAGGACAACAACAGAGATAATAAGCAAAAAAAGCGTCATCCTCACACTCTGCCCTCTGTTGTAGCTGTCACGTTTGCTTGTGGTGTTGGGGTGACACAGGTTGTCACTGAGGGTTTAAATTCTTATCACACTAATCTGTTTTTAGGGATACAATAAAATCTTTTAGTTATTTTTTAATATCCCTAAATCTTATTCGTCCCTCTATTAATTTCATTTTTTTCCTTTTCAAAATAGGAAAAGAGGAGGAGGGAATGAAGGACTTTATTGAACAAAAACCACTACATGAAGGATAGTCAATATATATTAATCAACCAATCATGGGTTTGTTTAGTTATTTATAGTAACAAACCTAATTATATTAAGGGTTGAAAATAAGGGTTAGAAATTAATACAAATAGATACGTTGATATAATAATCAATAAATCAATCAATGTATTCGTTGAATAATAATAATAATAATAATACAAAGTTTGCATTTATGCTGATAACTTACCAAGGAAAATGACACGATGTTTTGATGTGTAAATCATCCTTCCAAATTAAGAGTAGATAGAACATATTTTTTTCTATAAGGCAAATATTTCTATATCATAAATTTCAAATATAAGTAATTATTGATTAAAATATACACATACAAAGATTTTATTTGGTATTGTGTTTCAAAAATATTTTTAAAAAATTAATTTTTATATAAGGCACAAATTTCTATATCATTAATTTCTATATAAGGCATAATGTTTTTATTTTTTACATTAAATTAATAAAAAAAATGATTAGATTGTTTTAATCTATTTTGACAAGAATTACATTGCATCCAATAAAATCCAACCTGATTTAAGTTGATATGTGTCATTGCTCAATCAAAACTTTGTATTGCTGTTGTTTTTATGCATAGATATGAATTTTAAACTTTATTTATGGTCCTATGTAGAGTTTTATTTTGTAGATTGTGATCCAATGGGATTATTTTTCTTAGCCTGTGATTTACGTGGATAATAGCCATGATTCGAAGGAAAGAAAGAACGGGTTCGCAGTAGGTGGCAGTTTTCCACTTGTTCCGGATGAAGCGAAGGTGAGAGATGGAGATGATGAGAGCGAGTGAGTACACCAAAAAACACAGAGGTCGGTACACCAGAAAAATGGATCCCATTTATTTTAATCCCTAATCAGTACTTACCGATACTGATATTACTTGGGAAATCAAGAAGAAGGACGGGAACCGCTTAACTGCCGGCTCACCGGTCAACATCACAGAGGAGGAAGTGTGCAGGTTGCCTGATCTCCAGACTACCTATGAGATGGGTCTTGGTAAAAAGTGGCAAACAACCACACTCATTTGGTTTTACTTTTTGTGGTCTGGCTGATTCACTCCACGGGCACGTGATAACAAGAAAAGAAAGTCATTACGGTGATAACAAGAAAAGAAAAAAAAAAGTCATTAATAATTTTTATTAATTATTTATTTTAAATTAATTTTTTTAGTGTTTTTAGATCATTTAATATGTTGATGTCAAAAAAATTAAATAAAATTTTTTTAATGTATTTTTAAATAAAAAAATATTTTTAAAAACAACTTCAACTATATTTGAAAATAATCACATAATCTTTTTATCCTGATCACTTGAATTTCAGTTTCTTACACGAGCCTATATTAATAAAATAATATTGATATTTTCCATGGAATTATGTTCTAGATATCTAATATTATTGTGCAACAGCTATGTATAAAGTTATACGTTCTTTATTATATATAATAATTGTATTTTTATTTAAAGGAAATTACGAGCTCACTCGGTGATTAACGAAAAGAGGTAAACTTGGATAACTATCAAAACATTATAAACATAGATGCAACATATTAGTTATTGATAAAATACAAAAGAATCCAGTGTTTATAAACTAAAAAAGTTTAAAACAAATAATCATTTTAATTTTAGAAAATTAATAGTTCAAAATGTTCTCAATTTCTTTTCTGAAAATTATGCTAGGATATCAAAGAAAAATACAAATAAAAATTATAATTTTCTTAAAAAATAATTATTCTATTGGCTCCATGAGTTGGAATACATAATTTAAAATGTAAAAACAATTATGAGAGGACGAAGAATTTTTTTGATTGTGTTATTAAACTCAATTTAATTGGTCAATCTTGAAACCTCACAAGTTTTTTGTTTAACTTAAGTTTCCAGCTAAATGGCACAGGAGCTAGCCCGAATAAAATCGATTGATTTCATGGGTTCAAATGCAATCTTGATGACTAGTAAAATTATGTCTTAACTTAAGAAGAAAAAAAAAACTTAAAGATAACAATTGTTTTTTAAAAAACTATATTGAGACAGTGACAGATTTGATCAATCTCAATCCCTCTACGACTTGTGTCATGGATTTTATTGAATTTAATAAAAAAAATATTATATATTATTTTAATTATATGAAGAAAAAAAAATATATAGTCGCAAAATTAAGTACCAACCAAAAAATAAAAACAAGTATCTAATTTACTTGAAGTATTAATTATATTTTAATATTATGGCTATTAAATATTTTAAAAACAATACACACACACACACAAACACTTTAAAGTAATTTCACAAGTTGAAAGCAATATGAAAAGCTTGATAGCCAAATACTTGAAACTGCTTTTCATTAACCTCAAACTCAACCATAGTTTTATCCAAACACTTTAAAAATTATTTTGAATTGCAGCTAAAATGTTTTTCATGAAACCCCAACCACAAAAGCAAAATCAATATCAAACACACTCTTAATTCTTCTAATTGAACACATAACTGCTTCTCAACTTTTAATTGCATCCAATTCATCCTAGCCAATTGTCAACCCCAAATTTGATGGCAAATTTTATTTTAGTCCTTCCCAATGAAATTATGTATTTTAGCCTTCAATTCCTCATAAAAGCTTTTAATTTCTTCATTTTGGCCCTAAATTTTATTAATTATAACCCTTGAATTCACACGCTTTTTTTGGTTTCGTCCTTAATTATGGATTTTTTTCAATCAAGTCCGTAATTACCCATCAAACTACAATATGTATGCAATTAAATCCTTGTTTGACCAAATTAACCTTTAAAAGTTGTGATTTAACCCCTATATTTCAATTTCTTCCTATTAACTCCCAAATGGACTCTAAAAACTTATTTTCCTTGTAATAAAGTCCTCAATAAGATTAGTTAAGCCCTTTCAAAATTCTCACTAAGATCTTACATATTCTAATTTATATTTATTTACCCCAAATAAAAATATTTTCACCAATAGGGCCCCTTTTCAATCAAAATTAGGGTTAAATGCCACTAATATACATCTTGGTGCTCTAACTTTCCCATTTGTCATTTTAGTCCTTCACCACCAACTTAGGTAGTCTTTTAGGCTTTCTTAATTTATAAGGTCTTGTATTTTGGATTTTCTTTTTATATTTCTTTTCTTTATTTTTGTAGGGTAAACAACAACAACACAAATAAATGACAAATAAAAACATATCTGACCAATGAGTTAACTTTTTAAACCTATGAATCGGGTAACCTGAGTTAGCATGTCAAAATTGTGAGCCAAATTATAGACTCTAATGGAATTATAATTTATCTATGCACAAAACTTTTTTTTTATATAACAAAAATAGACGATTGCAAAATTAAACACCAACCCAATATCAAGATGTTGAAAAATACAATTGAAAAATAAAATAAAAGTTAAACTCGTTAAACTTTGTGAATCAAATTAACTGGCCAAACTTGTGAATATGTGGACTTGATAAAATTTAACATAACTTTTCTCTAAAACTATTTTTTTTAACAATATGAGAAAAATAAACAAAAAAAAGAATCAAGTTCAATAAATAAAGAGAAAAACAAACACCAACAAAGTCATTTTGGATTCTTATTTATTTTCTTAAACAAAAACATATTTAGAAGCTAAGAGATAAATGTAGATCACGGCAATATGAGTAATTTACTTTGTTGTGTTTTATAAATTTTTGTTATTAAGAAAATCACTATTTCAATAAATAATAATATGTAAGATGATAAACCATGGTTTTTAAAGCTTTTCTTATAATATGCAAGATGATTTATTAAAGTGTACCTTAGTCTCTCCCAAAAGGAAAAATAAAATAAATAAATGTGGCCTCTCTTGTTAGAGCATATAACCCTAGTTGCCTTGAAACGGTGTGCGGCATCTCAAATCAACAATTACAAAAAAAACAACTATTTTTTTTTTCAAAAAATAAAATCTCTAATTAATAATTATATATAAGTCCGAATATTTAATTAAATTGTTAATTTCTCAACATGTTTTTAATACTTTAATTAGATTTGTAATATTCATGCATCGTGATATATGAATTAGAGATTCAATGTATAAATATTTTAGTTTTCGGACTTTTATATATATATATATATATATAGGTTAAAAGACGAGGTTAAAGTTTTGTGATGCAAAAATTACAAAACACATAAACCGCGTAGGGTGTTACACTGTGGATTGTCTCTAATTTCACTGTGGATTGCGATAGTGTGGAGGTGATTTTGGTCTTCGTCCGCGTGGCAAAATGTGGCTGGCAAACGGGGCCATTTTCGGTTTTCCTTTTTCCGTAATTTTTTTTAAAAAAATAATCAGTTGTGAATAGTGTATTAACGATTTTGTCCCCGTTAATAAGACAAAATAGGGGTTTCGGAAGAGGGGCACCGGTGTAATTGCACGCGTCCGAACCCGGTCCGGTCCGCCGCAACTTTTTGTTTTTTTAATATTTTCTGAAATGTCTAAATACGGTTATAGCCCCTAATAAGACAAAAACATTGAATTGGGTCCAGGGTTAGAACGGTTTTTCGCCTCACGCCCTGTTTAGGTGGCACGTGCGGCGTCATACGGTGACCGGAAATTGGCTACCGGAGTCGATCCAGATGCGCCGCCGCGTGGTCTTCCTCCCGCGGTGGCGTGTGTAACCTAAAAATATCTATGGACGCGGAGGAGGCCGGTTAAAGCCGTCAGCCACGTTTCTCTCTCTCCTGCACGTAAATGTGCAGGAGAGTCCCCCGGTTTTTTTTTACTTTTCACTTCCGTCCCTTGACTTTTAATTTGGTTTTTGGTCCTGATTTCTGTTATATAAGTTTTGATTTAGTTCGATTGGGTCCTCTAATTTTAATTAATTGAATTTGAAAGATTCACTTCGGTCCTCCTACTTTTGATTTCCGGATTGGCTGTATATACCTCAATTAATTCGGTACAGAAGTTCTGATTTTTGTAATTTTATCCTCTGATTTTAATTGACAATAAATATAATTTGCATTTCAGCCTTTTGACTTTTAATTTTTTAATTTAATCCCTTTATATTTGATTTTCATTTCAGCCCTTATACTTTTATTTTTTTATATTTCTAGAATAATCTCTACTTTTGTCCATGTATATATAAGTGTATTTAACATAATAATAATAATAATAATAATAATAATAATTTAATTATTTTTCGTTCTTACTCTTCTGTTTTTTTTCTCTCCCGATAATTTGATAATATTTTTTGTTTTGCCAGTAATAGCAATAATAAATTTTTTATGTGTGTGTTTTTTATCTTTTATTAAAGTTTCTTGAATATTTTTAGTCTTTCATTGATTTTTGTTTCTTTCATTATTAACATAATAGTGATAATAATAATAATAGTAGTAGTAGTAGTAGTAGTAGTTGTAGTAGTAGTAATAATAATAATAATAATAATAATAATAATAATAATAATAATAATAATTAAATTGTTTTTCTTGCTTGCTCTTTCTTTAATGTTTTTTTTTCCCTCCGGATGATTTGATAATTTTTGTTGTTTTGATAGTAATAGCAATAATAGTTTTTTTTTAATCTTTTGTTAAAGTTTCTAGGATATTTTTTGTCTTTCATTTATTTTTGTTTCTTTCATAATAATAATAATAATTTAATTGTTTCTCTTACTTATTCTATTGTTAATGTGTTTGAGTTTTTTTTCTAGGATAATTTAATATTTTTTATTGTTTTAACAGTAAAAGCAATGATATTTTTTTGATTTCAAGGCTTTGATTTTGCTATTGTTATGATAAGGTATGTTGAGCAATTTTATTATATTAAATTTTGCATATATAAATATTATATTTTAATTTTGATCCAGCAAATCCTATAAAAATTGTTCGCTCAACCTGCAACATAGAACATATATTTTTAAAAATTTTCAGATTAAATTATTTTTTCCAGCTAATAATTTTTTTTTATCATCAATTATAATTTTGATCGTTGTGGATTTAATTATGTTAAATTATATACAAAGAATACCTGCGGCAACGCACGGGGGCAATTAGCTAGTACTTTTAAAAACAAGTGATTTTTTCCTGTTTTAAATTTATTTTTAAGTGTTTTTAATATATTTAATATATTAATATTAAAATAAATTCTAAAAATAAAAAATAATATTTTAAAAAACAATAACTTATTATCAATATTTAGTTGAGTCGAGGGCTGTCTTGCCTTGCTTTTAGAGCAGTCCATCGTCTCATATCACGATAGCTAAGAAACCAACAGCACCATCACTTTAATTAAATAAGAAGAAGAAGATTTATCATTATGTGATTGAATAGTGAGAAAAGTTTTAAGTAAATAATCAAAACTAAAAAAAAGAAGGGAAATAGGACAGGCTCCTTAAGATCGTTGTTGTTTTGCTGGCCTCTGAAGATACACGGAGTTATCTTAAGATCCGAATAAAAAGGTAAATGAAAACGCATGGAGGACTTATATATCCACTACAAATTACTTTACGACCACCACTCCTTTTGGCCTTGGCTTCTTTTCTTTGTTTATGGGGTGTGTGTTAAACGGGCCTTCTTCGTGTTCCTTCAAGGCAAGAGTCTGTGACTTTTTTTGGACTCTTGCATGATTCGAAAAATATTTTCTGCTTATTCGATGGTACCCTTTTTTATCTGCTTATTTTACTGCCATGATTTCCTGGTTGAATCTGTGAAGATTCATGTTGGAGGGTTACTTCAAGACTTCTTTTTTGGACTGCTAAGTTTAGCAGCAGAAGAATTGTGAGGATCTGCTGAGATAGTTTTCTCTGTTTCGTTAGTTACTGCCGATATCTTCTCCTTTCGGTTTCGAAAATCTGTGGGAGAGAGAACAGGGTTGTGGGTACAGTTCTCTTTTTTTTTTAAAAAAAAAAAAGTCTGGAAATTCAACTTTATGTCTCGAACTCCCGTGGTTTTTATGTCAATCCAACCGTTTTGGTCAAGCTGTACAAGAGCTTGATTTTTTACACTCTAAAACAGCAGAAAGAGTTGCAATTTGGGTTCTTTTTGTCTGCAAAGAAAAGGGGTTAAGAGATGAGGGAGACATACAACTTGAGCAGTTTTGTTTCTTCAAGGAAATTGAGATTTTCATGGAATTGAAATCGCAGTTTTGGATACAGCTGCTGCTTGTTAGAATCAGAGTCTAACGTGTATCTCAGTGAGGAAGGAAAATATTCCTTGTTCTCTAATTAAGTAGCTGAAATATAGATTCTTCAAATTTGACTCTCCTGCTTTTTGAGGTAATAACTTTGTCGGACTACACGTATTAGTTTTCTTTATTGGACTATACTTTATTTTATTTTATCCAGAAATTCCTGATTGTATGTACTTTTGTGGGTTCTACTACAGAGATGATAACATTTATGGAAGCAAAAGAAATTTTGAAAGAGGAGGCTGACAAGTGCTTAGATTCTCAGTTATGGCATGCCTGTGCCGGTGGCATGGTCCAAATGCCGGCAGTGAATTCCAAGGTCTTCTACTTCCCTCAGGGCCATGCCGAGCATGCGTGCGAGCCTGTTGATTTCAGGAACGTGCCTGGTGCCTCTCATATTCTATGCAGAGTCTCAGCTATCAAATTCATGGCTGACCCGGAAACTGACGAGGTCTTCGCTAAAATTAGGTTGGTTCCAATTAACTCTAATGAACTCAATCTGGATGACCAAGAAGTTGCAGTTAATGGTGAAAAGGAAGCCGCGCAAGACAATAATAAGCCAGTTTCTTTTGCCAAGACATTGACCCAATCTGATGCAAACAATGGTGGAGGTTTCTCCGTGCCAAGGTACTGTGCTGAGATGATTTTTCCACGATTGGATTACTCAGCAGATCCGCCTGTGCAGACCCTTCTTGCTAAGGATGTTCACGGCGAGACATGGAAGTTTAGGCATATCTATAGAGGGACACCGAGAAGGCATCTTTTGACAACTGGATGGAGCCCATTTGTGAATCATAAGAAGCTTGTTGCTGGCGATTCTGTTGTGTTTTTGAGGGCGGAGAATGGAGATCTTTGCGTTGGTGTTCGAAGAGCTAAGAGGGCGGTCAGTGGCGGACCTGAGTCCTTGTGGAATCCGGCTCTTGGGAATTCTCCAGTGCCTTATGGAGGATTTGGTTGGTCCTCGAGGGAAGATGAGCATAAGATGATGAAGAATGGAAGCGGGACTGGGAATGGTTCGAAGTCAAATGAAAGTTTGATGGGGCGAGGCAGAGTGAGGGCTGAATCTGTTGTTCAAGCCGCTACTCTTGCTGCAAATGGACTGCCTTTTGAGACGGTGTACTATCCTCGAGCCAACACTCCGGAGTTCTGTGTGAAAGCCTCTTTGGTGAAAACAGTAATGCAGATCCGGTGGTGTTCAGGGATGCGGTTCAAGATGGCCTTTGAAACTGAGGACTCTTCTCGGATTAGTTGGTTCATGGGAACTGTTTGTTCTGTTCAGGATGCCGATCCTCTTTGTTGGCCAGGCTCACCGTGGAGACTTCTCCAGGTATTCTCATCTCTACGTAATTCTGACGACTGAAAAAGAGTCGTTTATCTTAGGTCAGAAAACTACTCTTGTTATTACCTCAAAAAGATGAACACCGATTTCATGGCAGCTGCTCAATGCTGTCTAAACAGAGGCAGAGTTCCTCTTGCAAAGCAATTAGGGATGCTAACCTGCTTGGGGTGAACACATATCCCCGGTGATTGAGGAAATAGTTTGTGTGCATTTAGAAAACCTCTGCTAGTTTCCGATCGACTACTATGTTTATCTCTTTACATCCCATACATTGATTAGTTGGCTTAAATTAATGTTATTGAAGCTGATAGTTATCTAGACTGCTGTCTTTCAATTTGAGCTGTGTGAACATTTACAAGAATATTTCACTTAGTATTTTAAATTAACATCAATGGATGGATGATTTTTATGTTATCATGCAAGTGGTACTTGTATAACTGAATTTCCATTTTGCAGATACTAATCAATAGGAACAACTTATTTGTAATGCTGCTTCCGAAAATGACTAAAGCATATGTGTGCTGATGATTTCTGCTACTCCAATAAATTTTGTAGGTTACATGGGATGAGCCTGATTTGCTTCAAAATGTGAAACGTGTTAGCCCATGGCTAGTGGAAGTGGCATCAAATATGTCTGCCATCCATTTCCCCCCCTTCCAATCTCCGAGGAAGAAGTTGAGACTTCCACAGCACCTGGATTTCCCCATTGTCGGTCAATTTCCGATGCCGATATTTTCTGGAAGCCTCCTTCAGCCCAGCAGTCCGTTTGGTTTTCTACCCAACAACATACCTGCTGGCATGCAGGGAGCCAGGCATGCTCATTATGGTCTACCATTATCAGATCTCCACCTCAAAAAACTGCATACAGGTCTACTCTGTGCTGGTTTCCCGCCATTGCTGGATCATACTGCTTCACTCACAAAAGCCTCAAATATCCAAATCATTCAAAAGCCTAGCTTGAGTGAAGTCGTTTCTTGTGAGCTGACCATGTCACATTCGACCTCGGATTCAAAGAGAGCTGATGATGTGAAGATACCTCAGCTTGTGCTTTTCGGTCAACGAATAGTTGCTGAGCAGCACATCTCTCGTAGCTGCTCTGATAATACTGAATCATCAGTTCTAACTAGAAATAGTTGTTTAGAAGGAAAATTAAATAAGGTGGGATTTCGCTCTGAGGGATCTGTGTCCACTCTTCATCACCGAGGCCCGTCAGAGCATTCCTCTCGTGAAGGATTGCAATGGAACAAGGACAGCCAGCTAAAGAGTGAGCAATCCTTCAAAATTGGTCACTGCAAAGTTTTCCTGGAATCAGAAGATGTAGGTCGCAGCCTTGACCTTCGATTGCTCGAGTCTTATGAAGAACTGTATAGAAAGCTGGCCGACATGTTTGGCCGATTGAATTCTGAGAAATTTAGCAATCTGCTTTACCGAGACGTGAATGGCATTACCAAACACGTTGGGGAGGAGCCATTCAGGTGCGACTCGTTTTCTTTTTAGCTTCTATTGGTTATTTTGTTCTGAGGCCTTTTTCACATGGTGAGTGCTGTTGTGCCCATTCCCATAAGAATGATTGTTGCCGGTTCATTTCTTGCAGTGACTTCTCCAGAACAGCAAGGAGGCTGACGATTGTGACAGATTCAGGCAGTCATGATAATAATGTAGGAGGAATGTGGAGGAAGAAATAAACCTGTCGGTTTCAAATTGCCCTTCTTCAAGTTCTGGGAGATGTAATTTTTGGGTTTCTCGGTTGAAGTTTCGTAGATTCCCGTCGTCTCTCTTCCTTCTGAAGAAGGAAAATGTAGATTCCAAAACAAAACATGCTTTCAATCTCAGTTTGTCACGGTCCAATTCAGTATTTTTTGTGCACTGTTTCTTTACTAGTTTTCCTTTTTCCTGGCCTGCCAGTGCTATGAATAATCGAAGGTGTTCTTGGGTGGGATGCCACGTTGTCCTGTGCTGGCACGATGCAATGCAACCGTTCTCATTTGGGCCTCCATGTTTTCTCTGTATTTTGTTTGACTTTGACCTGAAGAAAGAGACCCTTTATTGGAATCAGAAGGAAGGAAGAAAATACCATATTAATCTTTTGACTTCAAATTTCGAACGATTGTCATTGTACAGAGTTTTTGAAATTTAATCAGCTGTTTTTAAAATACTTTTTTTTTAATAAAAAATACATTAATTTAAAATAAATAAAATAAAATAAAATAAATTTAATTTTTTTTTTAAATATTTTTCAAACGTAAAGATAGATTTAGGTGGTGGGTTCCGACTGTGCTCTTTGACCAGGAAGCATATTTTCGATGGAGATTGAGGTGGTGTGAAGAACTTTTTTATTGGATATATATTAATATAGTATTATTTTTAAAAAAAAATTATTTATAATATTAAAACATCAAATCAAAGCGATTTAAAAGTATAAAAAAAAGTTTCTTGTTTGAAGCAAATAAGATGAAAATGAAAGCACGTTGTGAAATGTCTAATCAGAGGCTAATTACAAAGACAAGTTAATGTTTGCATGTGAAGATAATTTGAGGAATTTCAGGGATACTATTATCCATAATTTCATGATTGCAACAGCTCCAAGATCTTACGCATCATTCAAGACTTGGAAACAATTCGGTGATGTAGAAGAAGAGAAGATATACTTTTTGATTCCTAGCAGTTTCAAATTTAAAATTCTTTTGGAGTTCAAATCTTGAAAAACACAAAATGAAAATGAAAATAAAAATAAAAATATAGTGTCTCTCTCCAGAAGAGCAACGGGGTTTGATCGTTTAATTAGCTTAAATATTACCTGATGCTGTTAAAAATAAATAAATAAATAAATAAATATTAGCATTGGGATTGTAGAGCATGCATAAATGTCACCAAATGAAGTCAATTGGTGTCCTTCTGAGAGCAGAAAACACAAAACAAGTATCTGGAAAAAAATAATTATTATTTACTTCATTTCTCTATAACCTAATCCACCACACGTGGGCGTGAAAGGGATCACACGAGTAGGTTAATAATAATAATAATAGTAGTAGTAGTAGTAGTATATTGAAAAGTTCAATTGATTCACGTGTGGGTAACGTCAGCAAGAAAGAGCATCGCGTTTGCTGCCGCGTTTCAATGAGGAGACAGTTGTTACAATGAGGGTTCAAAGCCCAAACTTTGTATCAATCGGTTTCCTGGTTTGCATGTCTTTTAATTTAATTTTATTTTTGTTTTCGTGGATTTCTCATATATAATTTTCATCTGTTTTCTCTCTAATTTTTGGATTGCCACAGATAAAGCAGATAAAAAATTAAGAAAAATGAAAACCCTTCAAAATTCCCCCCTTGTTTTTGCCATAATGAAAATTTATTGGTTTTATTATATGATGATACTGATTTCATAGAAGAAAAGGTGTAGTATGAGCTTGTTGCTAGGATTGATCTTTTCAGGTTCGCTATGGGTTCGATTTCACTTGTTAAAATTAAATTCCATTGATTATTTTTTAGGCTCGATTCAATCTACACGAGTTTAGATTGATCTTGGTCAAATAAAACTTAACTTAAGATTGAGTTTGAACTAGCCCAAACTAAGCCAATTTTCTGTTTCGTTTGGTCAAGCCAAACCAAACAATGCAATGGACTTGGTTTGACCTGATCAAATCAAATCCAACCGAGTTAATCTTGGACTCAATTTGATCCACACAAACTTAGTTTGATCTATAAGGGCTCAGTTTGAACCATTTGACTTTCAAGTCCTTTTTTTTCTCTGTAGTTTATTATTATTATTCATGTCAACAACCTATATGTCAAGAAGAATATCATATTGTTCAGACTACACCTTCATCCACCCTAACCTATGTTATTCAATTGTTATGATGTAATGCATATGTATAAGGCTAAGCTAGTCTTAACTATCTATTATTCATAATGAGTTACACTTGATATTTTGAGTGAGGTAAGCAATACAAACAAGGTAAAATGAAGAAAAGAGTGATGAATCATCTTTACTCACAACTATATTTCTGTAATTAGTCTTTTAATGTTTATTTATATATAACATGATGGACAATTCATATATATTTACTATATATATAAAAGGCGTGGGAGTTTTTACTGTTTGAATCCACAGTACCACTAATTATTTATTTATGTTGTCGTGAGTTATGAGCAAAATTATGAGAGAGGGCGCGAGTTTCGAATTCCACTCTCCGCATGTCTTTAATTTGCCATAAAAAAAACCTATAAATACAAATTGTCTTGAACTATATCCGAAATGTGGAGCTAGCCGAATTGGTCCAAAACGCGCATGTCTTCCGATTTCATTTAAATTAGCTGTAAATATTCTCATCAAAGACAATATTAAACATTTCCAACACACTTCTTCTTCTTATATTCTCATCGAGTCATGTCGAGAACAATTTCGTGGGAGTAGGTAACGAGCCATCAATGTCATCGCATCCTCTCACTTGCAAAATTCAACAGCCTAGAAGTCCTAAATGCATAATTTAATAGCTGCACGTAAGCATGGCACATTATAATTATAACCGGGGTTGTTCACTAATAGTCTGAATTTATCGTCAACGACAAACAACAAATTCCGGAACACAAGCCATGCTTGGTGACATCATCCTTGGTTGGATCGTGTGAATTTTCGATACCGTCTCTTTAACGTTTCTCTTTTGTTTCTTTTTCTTTTTCCTATTAAATTTAGGTGTTTGTTTCTACCACCATCATTTTTTTTTTCTATCTTTATCAACAAATAGCTATTTAGTAAAAAAAGCTTGAAAATAAATCTTTGGAGCGGATCTTGATTTCAAAAATAGTATGTCATGCTTTGCAATCAGTATCAAGTTGTGAGCCTCTGCATTGATTGATAAGATTTGCATCAATTCAAAGTCTAAATAAAAAGTCATGGCTTGTAACACTTTCACACTATCTTTTTTGTTTTTTTTTCCAAATAATTTGGTCGACCACCTCTTCGGCATGGTATCCTACATCATAACTAAATCATTTTGTTATGAGAACTTGATCTAGGTTATAGTTTCCAGCACCGCGCCCACTCCCCACCATGGTGGCTACCTAGAAGAGATTCAAAAAGGCACTGCAACTCGGCTTTAGAACTGCGTCAACAAGCTATGTCGGCTATGAGACATGCATGGATAGCATAAAAGGTGGGGTTCATTTGAAGGATCCAAGTCACGGCGAAAGGGCATGGTGCATGGGGTTGGGGAAACACCGGGTGGTTGCTATTTTTTCTTTGACTCGTTCTTGAGGAGTACTATTATCATCGTTCTCAACATCTTGTGATTCCTCCACTCCAAGACACTGTTTTGCGACTGTTCTCCTAGTTTTTAGCCACGACGAGGAATCACATGCTTTCATTCAAACTAGTCTATTGTACCACGACACACCGCAAGTCATAGTCAAGCTTCTTTTCAGCGGAAAAATAAAGGTCTAAGCATTGGTGATATATCTTCCTACAAAAAAAGAAGAAGATAATACTGGAAAAAAAAATGATTTATCTTGGGCGCAAGAGTTGTGGAGACAATCTTGAGATATGTCTATGAAAAACTTAATTGTAAAATCAAAGTTGTTAATTTTGTTCTAATAGGTGTTTTGTTTTTTCAATTGAAATAATATGTTTCGGTTTTATGTTCTATTTCGGAGTTGTACTGCTCATATATAATTATATATATGAAAAATAATTAAAATATTAATTTAATAAACATAATTTAAATTCAAAATAAATTAATTTTAGATTATACAATACAAACACAAAGTCAAACAAATATAATCTCAAAATTGGAAAACATCTCTAAATAGTCAAGATAAATAGAACTTTAACTTAAATGAAATTTCAAAATATTTTGAAATTAAAATGTCCTTAAACAAAAGAAATATAAATCAAACATCCTCTTCATTATTAATATAAAAATAAAGATCTTGATCATGTGGTGATATGTACAGAAAGTCATCAAATAGACACTCCAATACTTGGTCATTTCTACCTCATTCTTGTCATTACAACATGTCTCTTCATCCTTTAAAATTAAAATAGACAAAATTGCTTCAATAGTCTTCCAACTTATATCATCTCCATAAAAAAAGTTGGGTTCTTCATAAATCCATTCATTTAATAGGTTCTTCACAAGTCATATCTTTTGATGATAAGGAGCTGTGTTAAAATAAATTAAGCTTCTAACTCTAACAATCAATTTATAAATCTTTTCTTCAAAAATATTCCATCATAGAATGAAATTTCATCAAATTTATGAATAGGTTTGGGCTTAGCCAATTTTGAGGTAAGTCTCCAAACAAGTTTCTTTTCTCTTCACAAGTCTATTTATGTTATCCAAGCTTGTCAAAAATGCATTTTTAACACGACATGAAAAACTCAATGTATACTCAAATCATAAAATTGTAAGAAGTTTCTTTTTAATAATAATAAAAAAAAGCTAAGTAAACATCCAATATCCAATTCTATAAGAAATTAAAATACAACAATATATTTGCATTGTGATTAATCAAGCCCAATCTCAAATGGCTTATAGCGCCTAAAATATCAACATATGAAAACAAAAAAAAAGAGCCAATATTACATAAACTTTCATTAGATATTAGTTTACTTGTTCTCTAAGAAAACTAAAAATTATCCAAAGAATATAATAACAAATTAAGAAATCCCAATAAAGTCTATAGTTTAAATGTATTTATGTTCAATAAAACATAAATGATGTGAAAAAATTAACAACTACCCTAGTATTATATATATATATATATAACATACCTAGAAAATCAAGATGTGAATGTAAGGCTAAATATTGGAAGGATTTGAAGGTTGTGAAGTCAATTTCAATAAGAGCTAGTGTTTTACTAGGAATGAAGCAATAGGGTTCAAAATAAGAGAGCTCATGTACATGAGAGCCATGTTTAAGAGAGTTGTAGGGTCAAAATAAGAAAAACAAATAAAACATTGATAGGTAGAGAGAAAGAGGGAGTAGGAGAGAAGGGAAAGGCAAGGATGAAGGGTCTTTAAATTTTTTTAATAAAAGAATTAAAAAGCATCTAAGATAAATAAAAAAAAGATGGTATGATGATTGTGGTCTTTAAAAAAATTGTCTTGCTCTTAAATTTAAATTAAACCGTAAAACTCACATATAAAAATATGATTTTAAATGATTTTATAGAGTAAGATCAATTTATGTCTAATTGTATAATCTTTTAATTTTCAAAGTAATTTTGCACAATAATTATGTTTTGACTTGTAAATAATACTTTAGGAGTTAAAACATGATTTTAACAACCTTGATGTTACCTATTAGCCAAATAAGATCTATTATGGCTTACATTAAATGATCCATTTTTTATTTCTAAGTTAGCTAAAATGATTTAAATATTCTCCAACACTTGCATAGCACACTATAAGGCCTTCACTTTTGCATAATAGAATAAGGTTACTACCATATTTATTTATGAAAAAGGCTAACCTACTCTAATAACAATTAACATGACATATAACAGTTAGGGTTCTTAAGCCCTATGGTTATAGACCTAAAATGTAGAAAAATTTAGAGAAAGTCTTTAATTTTTTATAAAATTTGTCTTAATTTTTATAAAATAAACTAGATACCCAATTTATTTTAGTCCTATACCAAAAATTATTTATTGAAAAGGATTTCTAATTAAAACTAAAATCCTTTATAAAAAGGAACTTCTAATTGAAACTTATATAAATCATAGAATCCATGTAATATCAAGACTTCTTAATAGTAAAGTGCTAATTAAATTAAAAGTTCAAAGCTAAGTAGAAAACTAATCCATAAACAATAAGGTAAATAAAAACAATCCTACACAATGCTTTTCAAGCATTATTTGAAGGTGTTTCTAATCTCCAATAACCCAATAGGAAAACAAATCCTTAGAATATTATGTCAAAATTTTAGATCAATCAATAGTTTGATTAAAAATTGTGCTTGATTTACCAGATTGCCTAACCTTTTCTAACCTTTTCTATTTGTTGGATGTGGAACTCGGGTGGAGCATCGAGGTAACAGAAGTTTAGAATCAGATGATTAAGTAGTGTCTTGAAGAGGTGCTGAAGGAGGACATCTTTGGTATACCTAACCTGGTTTAAATTGCTTAATAAAAGAAGGTACATCATGAAAAGTTGTTAAAGGAGGAATAGTTGGATCATAAATAACCTGAGATCAAAATAAATATTGATTTTCAAAGAATATCACATCCCGGAAGATCTGGATTTTCTGGATGAGCATCATAATAAACAAATCCTTTCTACGTAGGGCTATATCCTATAAAAAATATATGACAGACTAGAAAGCAAGTTTGTGACGTTCAATAGGTGACAGATGAATGAAACAAACATACCTAAAGGTATGAAATGATTTATACTCAGGAGGTATGTCAAATAATCGAAGATAGGGAGAATCATAATTTAGAATGATCATAGGCAAATGATTGATCAAATAAACAGTTGTAGATAACGCTTCTACCTAGAATTTAGAAGGTATAAACGAATCAATTAGCAAAGTCCGAACAACATCTAAGAGATGGTGATTCCTTTACTCAACGATTCCATTTTGTTGAGGGGTATAAGGGCAAGAACGTTGAGAAACAATCCCTTTTATTGAAGATAAGTCTGAAAGGAATGAGACATGTATTCCCCTCTTGAGTTGGAGTGCAAGATTTTGATACAAGTATTGAATTGTGTCTCGAAAAGCGTAACAAATCTTTGAAAAATAGAAAACATGTCAGCTTTACACCGAATAAAATAGATCTAAGTAAATCGACTGTAATCATCGATAAACGTCATAAACTAAGGATATTGCCTATTAGAAATAATGTTAGGAACAAAAAAATAGAGAGGAAAGAGATGTTTCACTTTAAGCCCTTTCGCGATCACCGTGCCTGACACTTGATCCTACACAAGACAATCGGCACGAGAGAAATGAACATCACAGTTATTATCCACTAATTATCAAACAGAAATCAAATTGATAGATAATTAAAGAGAGACAAAAACATTGTGAAATGAAGAACCTAGAGTACCAACAACTGTAATATGAAGTGTACTACCATCAACAATTTGAAAAGTTTGCATGCCACCATACTTACGAACATCATAGAGACCTATCATACTATTAGTCAATTAGTCATATAATTAGAGGCAACCGAATCAACAATCCAAGAAGAAATGGAGGTAGGAGTTGTACCTTGTAGGCCTAAAGTTGTAAAGGCCAACACAATCATTTGTTGGACCATGGAAGGTGTGAAAATAGATGAATCAGAGCTTAGAGTGGGGAGCACAGGAGAAGACAAGGCCTGAACAGTAGCTTGAGATTGATGATTTTAAGGTCGCAGCCAACAGTCTTTGATGAAATGGCCTAGGTTCTTGCAATAGTTACAAACTTTCTTCGAATAATGGCAAGCAATGTGACCAAGCTCCTTGTAACTGCAACTTGTGCGTCCCTCTCCCTTGTGTTGCATAGGCAACATTCACAGCCTCAGGAAAAAACCTTCTCAAAAGTCATACCCATCTGAGTAGATAATCATTATTCCTCACACACTAAATCTCCTAAGAAAATATCCAAGGAATCAGATCACGGTTCAATAAATTATTTTGAACATGCACAAATTCAGGGTGAAGCCTCATAAAAAAATGATCACGTTGACTCTAAGCATGAACCGCTTGAAGAGCCACGAGAGGGGTAGTGGGCATCTTATCATGAACAATAACAGAATACTCACTTCAAATATTAATAAAACCAGAATAAAATTGCTAAATGCTCAAGTTACCTTGAGTGTAATTGCTAATTTTCAACTCCAATTGGAATTTCAAGCATTGTGATCTTGATAATAAATACATTGCAGATAGGCCTACATAGCTTGAGCCATAGTGAAACACCGAAGATTGGTAACAAGATGAGGCTCAATCATTCTTAATAGCCAAGAAATCACCTTAGCATCTTGAACCTCCCACTGGGCAAATTCTTTTTCATCAGTGGAAGTTTGGATAGAGCTATCAATATGATTTGATAATTCTTTTCTTTTCAAGAACATTTTAAATTGGAATTTCCACATAGAAAAATTATTTCCAACAAAACGAATAATAATATTTTCTGTAAACATGATGCAAATCTCAGAAAATGAGCCCAGGTAGTCAAAATTTTAATTTGATTAATTATACCAGCCCACTTAATGAGGCCTAAGGAACACAAGAAAAGGCCCAAAAATGACACCATCCTAGCAAAATACACCCCTTTTAATGAGGCCCACATTAATTAAAGCCCACGTAATTAGGCCCTTATTCCACCGAAATGAAGCCCACACTCTCTCGAGAGCCCATGAGAAATTCCAAATTCAAGTTTCGGTCGGCGACGAAGCAGAATGAAGTCCACCGAGAAACAGAAGAAGTGTTGGTCGTGCAATGATGCGTGTATACTTAAAGAACCAGTAAACCCAGAAAGCATCAACGTTCCCATGACAGGATCACCTCGCAACCACAACAAAATCTCCCGTCTACTACAAAGAGCGTCGATGTTCCCTCGACAGCCCAGCCACCACAGAAGAAGTTGAACACCACGCAACGTCCACAAAAATTAAACACACCAGACAGCACCGATTGCCACCACAAGAAAGATCACAGACGTTGACAGCCACAAACCAAGAAACCCACATAAAGTGCCGACACCCCAAGATCAAGAGGAAAGAAAAAAAATTCTTTTCTAGCACACACGAAAAAAAAATCATAGGGATGAATGGAAGAGTAGGGGCTTTGATACTATGACAAAATTGATCTCAATGCCCTTTTCCGTTGGGTTTCTTGGTATTATATAAATGAAAGTGCATGCTATACAAAGTAAGTATTTAGAACCCTAATTATCTGTCAGGAAAAATCAATTCCCTAAATTAATACAAAATTAAATCCAGTAACATAATACATAATTAAATCTCGTGACAGTTTAGGTAATGATGGTATAGATCCTATTTTCAATGAAATTGGTTGGAGTACTTTATTTGATTTGAAAAAACCCATATATCCTAAGTTGATTAAGATGTTTTTTAATAATAAAAATATTATAATGGAAGATTGGATAATAAGTAATCTTCCAGATAAACCAATCAAATTTAATTATGAAATATTCACTAGTGTATTAGATATATCTAATTATGGTCCCAGAGTATTTGAGATAAAAATAATTCTTAAAATTGGAAGTCTTATGAATGACTAAGTAGTAATTATTCATATTAGTAGATATGATTTTGATTTAGTTGCAAAATTGAATATCAATATTTGTTTGTTAGACATAGGATTCTACATAGGATTATAGCATACAATATCTTGCTAAAGAAATGACATTTCATTATAGCAAATCATATCTTGCTAAAGAAATGACATTTTGATTAACTAAATTTTATAGATATGTGCTTAATTTATGGTATGATTAGAGGATGGACAATAATTTTTCCTTAGATTATGATTAGGAATATGACCATTACACATGTTTATGTATATTTTTATTATTAAATATGATAATTATTTTCATTGCTTAGGTTATGCCAAAATGTTAAAGTTTCTTATATATTATACTGCATAAGATAGAGGAGATTAATTTTAATATGTAAGCTATCTATTTATTGTCACCATAAGAATTTGGGACATTTATAATATTTAGTGTCATACATTCATGTTTATATATATTTTAATGATAACAATAAAATAGAAAATAAACTAATAATATGCTTCTTTGAGAATAAGTTTTATGTGAAGAACATATGAATAAGCATGACAAATTATATAAAGAACTCAATCTAGAAGTCCAAGAAGGGAGAAAATGAAGACTTGAAAAAGGCTTAAATTTTTTATACGATCCAAACAAGGTCATATTTTAATTTTGGTATAAAATTTTATATTTTTTAGTTTTATGCTATAAAACATAACTTCTACTCAAATTTTGGATTGAGGTGATGTTTTTACACGGGTTTCTAGACATGTTGTTACATTAAAATAAAATTCTAAGGCAATCATATTTTGGTAAGGGTTATTTCAAAGGATCAAAGTTATTTGATGAATTTATTAAATTTGTTTATCTTGACCTTCATATATTGTTTGGATCATATATAGATCTAAAAAGGGAATTATATTAATATCCAAATTATGTTGGAAAATAGACATTCATAACTTTTTGTTGATATATGGTAGGCTTGCTAATTCATCTAAACAAGAGAGAACAATGATTTAAAGTCAGAACTAAAATCTATCAAGAATGTGCAAAAAATAAAGAATCATTATTTGCTTGTTTATTATGGCTTCTAGTCAAAACAAGGATTCCTTAATCCTTTTATAAACAAGTATGCCAACTATTTTATTACCTATTCTACAAGGATTCCAAGTGAAACAATGGAAATATTGTTGGGTGATTTGTACACATCAACCATGCCTACATAAGATCTTTGAACTAAAATAACACAAATAAAAAAACTTTAAAAAACACTCACATTTTAGGCTATATAAGTACAAGTCTATATATGCGTTGCACATGATATTATAGTAACACAAATATTTTTTATTTTCTTTTTTAGAAATAGGATTATGCAAATGTAAAATGTTTGTATAAATATACTAGAATGAAAATGATGATTAACAAAACTTACATGAATATTGAATACCAATAAGATGCAAAAAAATTTCTTGGTGTGTGATAGGTTGGACAAAATGCATGAAATTTGAAATAAAGATGAAAATAATCATAATAATAAGTGGTCAAGTTTATGAAGATGAAAATAATCATAATAATAAGTGGTCAAGTTTATGGTATACAATACAAATCAAAAGATTAACAACCTTTGTAAAAGGTGAACATAAAATATTAGCATTCTTTGAACTTAAAATAACTAAAACCTAATGGAAATTAAAGATTTATTTCTTGCACTATCATCTCAAAAGCAAAACCACATTTTAAGTCTTAATTGTTTATTTATATATTATTTACTTATCGAAGTAACATGCCAAGTTCATTTCACAAATAACCCTAAAAAACATATATTTTTTTTTGCTTTCTTTCAAGCATTTGTTTTCATCGTCATACATGTAGACTAAAAAAAATACTTTTTTTTGCTTTCTTTCAAGCATTTGTTTTCACAGTCATACATGTAGACTAAAAACCTAATTTAAGCACAAATAAAAATAAACTAAATTTTAAGTTCTTATCCATGTGTTTCTTTTTTCATGAAAAAACAAACATGTATTTAACTACAAATGTCTTTATATATATTTTATGATCTTAAACATCTGATATCTAAATTTAACCTAAATAAAAAAACTAAAACACCATTTTATTTTCCATTCATACATTTTTTTAATCAAACAAAAAACACCTAGTTAGTGTTATATTTTTATATTTGTGTGTTTAAATACATAATATCTAGATTAAGCATTTCTAGAGCCTAACACACTATCTTGATCTTAACTCATGCATTTAAAAAACTAAAGGTGCATAAAAAATTATTTTGTATTCTTTTATCGTAAACCCTAAAGATAGAAAACCCTAAAGATAGAAAAAAGGGAGGTTATGACTTACCTCAAAGGTGGTCCTAGTTGAGTGAATGAGTGTTATGGTGGCCTCTAGAGGTAGCAATCATGATTTCCCAGCCATGAAAAAGTATTTTGGATGGTTCTCTCTCTCTCTCTCTCTCTCATATATATATATATATATATATATGGTTTCTTTCTTTCTCTTTGGTTTGTGCATCATTTTCTCTTATTTCTTTCCTTCAATTACTCTCTTATTCTTTTCTTCATGTTGAAATCTTATGGTTTAAAATGAACTTATTGAATGACTTAAAAAAATCAACCTCTTCTTATTCCTAACTATTTGAGTTTCTGTGATCTTAAGTTGGTTTTCTCTTTTCTTTCTTTTTTCTATTTTGTCTTTCTCTCCTTGCTTCCTTTTACTCATTGGATAAGTTGGTTTAAGCTCAAACCTTGTTTTCTCATTTTGTTTCCATTTGTTTTTCTCTAAGCTTGTTTTCTCTCTTTCTTATCATACCCCTCTATTTATAGATAGGGAGGAAGGTTTTGGAACCTCTATGTGGGACAATCTTGTTCATGGATCTCTTTAAGTTAATCTTGATCATTCACCATTGTTGTACACATTGTATAATAGTGTAGGTTGGTTAGATTGACATGGAATTTTAGCCATTTGAGGTAGCCAACACATGATTTTTTTATTGAAGGTGAAGTATAAGTGTAGATGAAAAAGAAAGATGTTTTTTAGAATTTAATGGTCATGTGTGTGTGAGAGAGAACTTTATACCCAAAGTTGATCAAAACAGTTGCATAACCTCTTATCATAAACATTTTCTATGTGTGGAGTTGAAGATAACCTCTTATCATAAACTAAATAACTTTTGTTTTAATGCCTAACCTTTTCATTATTTTTATTTTAGTGCAATATACTGAGATCTCTCCAAGCACTTCCATGTTTGATATACCATTAACTTGCTATATATATTTTCAAACCCACTTTATTTTTTAAAAAGATATATCCAAAGTACACATCCAGGCCAATGGATTGCATAACCTAGTTATGGTCTTATAAAATCTTGACCACCCCTAAATCTCTTTAAGGGTAAGCTATAGAAATCTCAACTTTAAAGAAAAAAACAAACCAATTGTTTCACCACTCTTTCATGTGATTAATCTTTCCATCTTAACTTATTTTATTAGGCTTTGGGTTGAAGGAAAAACATATATAATGAAGTCATCCCTCAGGTTCTCTAGGTATAAGTAGTCAACTAGTACCACAAAAAATCTCAAAGAGGGAACCTCACCATATTATTTCATGAAGTTCTCATAAACAACCTTTTTGGCCCTCCCGTTTGAGAGAATTAGCTAACACAGAAGTTAAAATAATAAATAATCCTCCATGCATATTTTGGTAAGGGGGATATGCATTCAATACTAAACATTCATAGTGAGACTTTTATTTCTTGAGCCCCTACATAGGCCTTTATAAGATAAGTAATAATCTTTTTCACCCAATATAACATCTTAACAATATACTATTTATTCAACTTGACCTAACACTTGGTTGGTTGCCTTAGAGACATTTCACTTAAGTACAAGTCAACTAGTTGATCTTAAGGTTTTCCAATCATATTTTAAGGTGCGGATCGTTTAGCTCTCTTTCAAGGTTCTTTAACTCCTATAATAAATTTTCTAGAGGTTTCCCCACTCAAGGTAATTATGAATCCTATTTGATCATAGTCAAGTTGTTCGTATATAGAAAAATTTTTTAAATAATAAAGATTATTTAACCTCACAAGATTTTGATTAATGGAAAAACAAAGTAACAATGGTACTCCAAAAGATTCTTTGCACCCCTCTAGATAATGATTTTGAATGTTATAAAGGTAACTAGAATAAATAAAAGCTAAAATAGTGGTTATATCATGAGTTTATAATGGTTTATCAAATGTTTAAATGAGTTGTTTATGGTGGTTTTATTTTTTTATTTTTTTATATCTCAACGCATGTAGTCACACTCGTTAGATATGTGTCATCCTAGGGATTAGTCCAATTATGCAGAGCCATTGTGGTAGCTTTGCAGTGGTTTGTTGTCTCCAAGTATTTCAAAATTATAGATGGTAAACATATTGATCATTTTAGCGATTCTTGGAACATGTTTAAAGTTATATAAGACGCCAATATACACGAAATCGTTCTCTCTCTTTTCAACTCTAAATATTTCTTTATAATTAAAAAAAAACACACAACTTTGTGATGCTTCAATCTCTAATCTAAAATAACAGACTTCCGATACAAAATTTGTTTTTTTTTGGATTCAAGGAAACCTCATCTCCTAGAAAGTGTATTTTGTGGGCCCAGGTGAGTAAGTAAAACCCCAGTTGTCTCAGACTCTTACAAGAGATGCACGTCTTGACTTGAACTCAAGACCTGCAGTGTAGATCTCAAACTCTTTGCTATCACACCACGTCCCTTCCGATACAAAATTATTTTGTAGGCATTTGAGTTTTTTTTGGCTTAGAATTATTAGTACTTTTAATTATAAATAAGAGGTCATTTCTGCAACAACAAAAAAACATTTCTAGCAAACCCAACCCAACCGTTTTGAATTTGGTGTTTAACACTGTGTTTTAAAAATATTTTTGAAAAAAATTAAAAAAAATTATTTTCTACTTTAAATTATTATTGTTTGGTTTTTTTTGTTTATTTTCATGTGCTGATGTCAAAAATATTTTTTTATAAAATAAAAAAAAATATTATTTTGATGCATTTCTATAAAAAACAACCTTAAGCATACTACCAAACAGGCAAGAAGACATGAACCATTTGACCAGTAGTGAGCAGTTAGTGACGATTTGAGAGTGTGATTGACGTTGTTTTGAAAGTGTTTTTCGTTCGAAAATATATTAAAATAAAAAATATCATTTAATTTTTTTTAACATAGTAAATTAAAATGATTCAAAAACATAAAAAATTAATTTTAAAAAAATTAAAATAAACTTTCAAAAAGGCATGAACCATTTGACCAGTAGTGAGCAGCTAGTAACGATTTGAGAGTGTGATTGACATTGTTTTTTAAAGTTTTTTTTTATAAATACAACAAAATAATATTTTTTACATTAGCAAATTAATATGATTCAAAAATATAAAAAAAAATTAATTTAAAAAAAATAAATAAAAAAAAACTTAAAAAAAAACCTTTTGAAAGACCATCATAAACACCACCTTAATGTAACAGTTTAGGTCATCCTGGTCCTCTATCTTCCAGCACTTCGCTCCCCTTAACGATTCACCGTCAAAGTTTGTCCACGTAATCTTTATTTTATTTTATTTACTATATTTTTTTTGGTATATTAGTTCATTTTTATGTGATGATATTAAAAATAATTTTTGAAGAATAAAAAAAATATCATTTTGATGTATTTCTGAATAAAAAACAATTTAAAAACAATTTTAACCAC
The DNA here is from genome assembly GCA_029030765.1 of Salix suchowensis. Classification (NCBI taxonomy): domain Eukaryota; kingdom Viridiplantae; phylum Streptophyta; class Magnoliopsida; order Malpighiales; family Salicaceae; genus Salix; species Salix suchowensis. The sequence goes on from CM054995.1 coordinate 22,971,981, forward strand.
ACTATCAGGCAGGTATGAAGACATGAACCATTTGACTAGTAGTGAGCAGTTAGTGATGGTTGGGAGTATGATTGACATTACTTTTGAAAATGTTTTTAGTTCATAAATATATTAAAATAATTTTTTACTATTTTAAAAAATTATTTTAATATCAACAAATCAAAATAATTCAAAAATATATAAAAAAAATTAATCTAAAATAAAAAAAAAAACTTTGTATAAAAAAAAAGCTTTTGAAAGACCGTCATAAACACCACTTAATTAATGTAACAGAAAAGGTCGTCCTGTCCTCTATCTTTCAGCACTTCGCTCCCCTCGACGATTCACCGTCAAAGTCAGTCCACGTAATCTTATTATCATTACGATCAACGGTCCAGATGCAAAGGTAACCTTAAAACAGCAGCTGGACATTTGCTTGAGAGCGGGCAATTGACAGACCAAAACTCTTTTCAGTCTCCTCCCATCAAAAGAAAAGTAAGCTCCCCAAAACTCATCACCCTCACTCTCTTTCCCTTCTCAATCGAAATATATTTCTTTTCTTTTTTACGAAAACCCAAGAGATTAAAATCCTCTTTCAACAAACAATTGAACCCAATTTTTTTTTAAAAAAAAATTATGGTGTCAATAAAGAAATGATCGAGTAATTATTAGTAAAAAAAATAAGATGAGTAGTGTGAGCAGGCCAACGGTGCATCCGGTGGAAGCCCCACCATATACAGATGGTCCGCAGAATGCGTTGATTAGAGTGAGAATGAAGGACGTTCAAGGGATGCCTGGAACCCGTGGTAGCCTCTTTCTGAGACTAACCCAGTTCGTGTTTGGTCTTGTTTCTATCTGTGTTATGGGCACCACCTCTGACTTCCGTTCTGTCACTGCCTTTTGGTAATCTTTTTTGAAAAGCAATCTTTTATCCTTTTCTTCAGTTTTATAGAATCACGGGCATAATTGATTTCCTACATCTAAAATCGAGTGAAATTGCTTGAAATAAGCGAAATGTAGAGTTAATTTGACTTGAATACTTTGCTGCATCAGTTACCTTGTTAGTGCTGTCAGTGTGCAAATCCTATGGAGTCTGTCCCTGGCTGTTGTTGATATTTATGCCCTTTTGGTGAGACGGAGCTTGCGAAAACAAATAATTTTTCGTCTTTTTACCATTGGAGATGGGGTAAGATAAGATTTTTCCTTATGCATTAAACAGCATAATATGAGTTTGCAATGCCTCTTCATGTATGCTATGTGAATAAATTAATAAATTACGTCTTGCGATTGATGCTAATAGATGATCATTGTGGGATTACTCTGAAGTTGATGATGAGATGACCACATTTTAAATGACCATCTGAGGTTGTGTCTTGATGTGGTGACGTTTCTCGGATAAACCAGTTTAATGTTGGTTTGGTTTCCACAGCTATCTTGTTTAACCGGATATAATACTAATTCCAAGCCTCTATATATCTGACAGATCTTAGTTAAGCTACGTGTATAATTTCCTCCGACTGAATGGTAGCTTAACCTTGGCACAGTGATTGCTTACAATCCAAATTATGTATGTTTTGATCATATCTTATGATTACTAAGGCATGAAATTCCTTCGATTATAACTAGTGCTTAATTGATTCATGGAAGCCGAGTTGTATTTCAAACAAAGGGAAGAAAAAAAGATGTGCATATATATGCATGCTGGAAAAATAGTTAGTCAAGTTCTCATCAGCCACACTTATTCTTGAAACACTGAGCATGAATTGGCCGGCTCATTCTATATATGATTATTTGTAGTTCATAGTCAATCTTGTGTGACCTTTTGACGGGTAATGATTTCTTGAGACGAGAGAGAGAGAGAGAATATAGTCTTGTTTTTTCTATTTAAGGAAATAGGACCCCCTAGGCTAGATCATTTTGGGGAAAGATGTTTGAGGTGCATACTGCTATCATCTGAACTTAGGATTTTACTTGTGGAGTTCTCACATATAGATCTGCAAAGGGCTGTTTATGTTTGTGTGTTTTGTTAAGCTTAATGAAACCGTTCTCTTTATTGATGAAAATGCCTCTCCCATCCTCAATAGACACAGCCAACAATCTTCGTTCGCATCTTTCCAAGCAACCAACATGTGAGTCTACCAAATACCATAATCATTAGCCACCACACAGAATTCTAATATCTTAACATCCAAGTGTTTTCTTGTATGAATATATATATATATATATGGATTTTCTCTTCACAAGAAACACTCAAAGATGCCTACTAATTGCATGAGTTTTGAGATTTAACTCATTTATTTTAGTATTCTTTGGGATGTTGAGTATATGGACAGTGCTGTTTGTAACAACAATGGTTTGAATACTTGTCAAAGTGTTCTATATTTTATTAATATTAAGAAACGCAAGCCCTTATGATTCCTAAAATCGTTGTATTAGAGGTGGTGATCTGATATCACCTCTGACTCTTTTTATATTTCTCCCTGAGCACTCCAGTCATCTGTTCTGTTTTGGATAAACAGCATCAGTGAAAGTCTCTAATTTAAACAAGTCTTTCGATGCATGTCTTGATAATAATCACATGTGTTTGTGTGAATCAGTTCTGTCTTTGATGATCAATACGTTGATGATGGAATAATAAAAATATAAATTATGATACTGAAGAGAGATGAGGGGAAAGGCCAGAGAAGAATTTCTGTCTAAAAGATTTGACAGGATCTATAGAAGAGAAGGGTACAATTAGAGGAATGAAAACTGAAATGGGAAGTTCAGGAACTTATTTGAGAATCAGATCGAAATATAAGGACAGTTATAGTTGTTTTCCTAATTGTTTCTACTCTGAACTTTTGTAAATGGTGGACCTTGTTTGAATATGAACTGCGCTGACTTAATCTATATTGTTGTTGCTTTCCGGATCATCAATTCATCATCTCTACTTAGGATTGAAAATTTAGCTACTCGCATCTGGTTTGCTTACAAGTGCTTGCTTCACATCCATCTGCCACTCACTCCATGAAAATGGGTTTCCTTCAAGTGCAGATCATATCCACACTTACGTTTGCTGCTGCTTGTGCATCTGCTGGCATCACAGTCCTCATTGACAATGATCTTGATAAATGCTCTGTGAACCACTGTGTTAGATTTCAAACTGCTACTGCTATGGCTTATATCAGCTGTTTTGCCATGATGCCGTCCTTTCTCTTGAACTTCTGGACCCTGGCTTCCCAATAAGAAATATGTAAATAGAGTCCAGAGTAACAGAGTTCTTCTGTTGCACTCTTGTACAATGCTCCTGAGATTTCAATTCCAACTTGTACATGGATAAAGTTTCCTGTAGCTGCTCAAGGTGGTTTCAATTTTTCAAACATTACAGCATAATTCTTGTATTGTAAGAAATATATAAGGTGGTTATTTCTGACAATACTCATGAATCTTTCTTTCCATGGATGAATCCTTTTTTACAAATTTTACAACACAGCTTGAGGACCTGATTACCGCTGTACTGTCTTTCAGAAATAGTTTTACATAATCTTCACTCATCTGAATAGTTCTCTTTGCAACACAAATGTTTGTTTTAGTTTCTCGGATGATGAAAACCAGAAGTTCAGGTCATTTAGTTGGAGAAAACCCAAATGGTTATATGTGATCAATCAGTATGTCAAAGAGAAGTTGATGGCAATTGATGCTACCTGAGAATTCCAGGTCAGGTAGATTGGTTGTTAATTTAATGAGCGTTCCATGTTAAAGGTGCTGATATATTCAATCATCAGTTACAATTTCATGAGAATCTTAAATGGGATTGAGGTATCAGAGGCATCATGATGGAAGGTTCGTCCATCAAACTCGTAGAAGTCCTTTACCTTCATAACTGTATACTATAGATTGAATTTGGTGTCTTTGTATTTGTCAATAACTCAGCCTATCATCACTGTGTGCATTAACTGTATTCATGTGGAGTTCTTGAATACAGAAGACTCTCCTCCCCTCCCCTCGCTCCCCCGAGAGAAATTTCTTACTTGAGCTTGGACGTCCTTTTTATTGGTTCAAATTCCTTTGGATGCATCATGCCGCTGGAGCTGGAGTCAAGCAGGGCCTTGTGCGAAGTATCATCTCTTTTTCCTGGTCGACTGATAGATCCATAGATTCGAAGAAGATAAAAAAAAAAATCAAACCCACAGAATTCAAACTTGCAAGATTCTTTTAATTCCCATGATGCAAAACAAACATGGCAGCCCGGTGGATTGGGGTTTCTTAAGCCGAAGCCATTGTCCACGAGAGAGGAAGGCACGACAATAGCATGAAACAACTGTAAAACGGGTATTTTGATGTCCATTACAAAATGCTCTCTACTTTTGATGTCTGTGCACTATGATATCTTAATTTATTCTTCTATTTTCCCATTCAATTCTGACATTTTTTTTTTTTATAGAAAATTACGCTGAAACATTGAAAGTTTAGTTATGTTTTTGCTTTGTTTTTATTCTTTCAAAAGTTTTACTTTATCTTCTCAATCTATCATTTTTTAAAAAGAAATCGATAAAAAAATGTCAAATCATGTACAGGATTATCATCATATTTCAATTCAATTCATGCTAGGATGTTAAAATTATCAATAAGTAAAAATAAAAATAAATAAACCCTGAACTCCTTTCTTATATACCCTAGCTGCCACCTCTTCTCTCGTTTTTTCTTTCTCATCATCACAACCATTTAGCCACCACAATCACCTCACATTCATCTCCAGCGAAATATCCCATCAACGTAAGATTCTAATAATAATTAACCCTAGCAATCTGTTACATATATCATCGTTATTTTTATCATTTTATGAGCATAAACATCAGCCAAAAGTGAGAAGAAAATGAATTTTGAACTCCAGATTTCTGTATAAACCTGATCACGAGCCTCAAAAATATCAAGCCATAAGTGTATCACAATTGAGCTTAACCTCAGAAATGGAAGCATTTTTCTTCTTCTTCTGCCTATTCTTTCTCAGAGAAAAAAGCATGAACAACAGAGGGCCCAGAGAAAGGGAAAAGGAGCAACTGTTGCTCTTAGGTAGCCTTGCTTGGTACCCCTCATTTTCTTGATGTAAGAACCTGAGCTTGGTTCAGCGCAGCAGATGTTCATATATAAAATAGACCAAGTTTGAAACCCTCCAACCGCTATTCGCAGCACTCCATTGTCTTTCGATTGCTCAAGAATATGGACAACTGGTACCACTACTCACGCATTGTTAAGATGTGATATATTTAATTGAAAATTATGTTGTCAACTGAAGAAGTTATTGTTAAAATAATATTCAGCGAAGTTTGAGCATTTTCCAGAAAACTAGCTGGCCATGCTAAAAAAATTACCCTTTAATTTTCTTTTCGTTTCCCAGCTCAGCAATAGCATATAGTTCAGCTTGAAGTCGATGAGATGTAAAGAGACAGTGGTTGTAAGCTACAATGCTATCAACTCGACCAGATTACAACCTAACACAACGCAGCCATTGTCTCAGCCTCTCTCATCACTCTATTGCCAGGACAATCCATCAAGAAATCTCATCATATGCCTTCATGACTTCTAACAAGCCAAATTGCCAAAGATCGAACACAAGGAAAACAAGATTATTCCAATATGAAGCACTTGTAACATGCAAGACCAATTCTTCCTGGGAAAAAAAAGCTCCCTCTGGACTCGAGAAAATCTACAAAGGTGGATTTCTTCCACACGTAAATTTACATTATTGAGAGTGGGGCAGAAAAAGGTAATAAATCCCTGGTTCCCTTCGTGAAGTCCATAAAATGGGCGAGGAGAAAAACATGAAATATATTCTGACTGGCACAATTCCTTCAACATTATCTTAACTACAAAGCAGATATCTTGTATGCAATGTACATGGCTATGGGTAGAAACACTGAAACGCATTCAAAAAACCCTTTCCCTTCTTTGGACTCGTCAGAAACTGCAATCTCACAGAGTTTGAGTTCTTCTGTAAGCAAATTAGAGGCACTTACACATGATGGCAAGTCAGAATTCAGGTCAAGTCACCTGTCTATTTTTTACCGACACTTTAATTTTGAAGCCTCCAGCTCTCTTTTTATGACTTCCATCCTTCCAACCAGGGCCATGTTTTCCTGGTAATGTGAGAAAGTGTCACAAAAAACACAAATTCAAACTCCAAATGATGACAAAAAATAATAGAATTTCAAGGTCTTCCTTAATGGTTAGGGTCAATAATCCAGAAACAGAATAAAAATATGAGCATGGTGGCTTTTTAGTAACATTACATTTTCTATTAAAGCAAATAATATCAGGCAAAAACCATGACCTCTCTTTGGCATACTTTTACTTCTAGAGTTCCTTTATTGTTCACATAGAAATTCCAGAAAACATATCAAATAATATTTCAACTGGAAAAATATGGATATCAGAAGAAACAATAAAAAATACAAGACACTAAGCAGTGAGATGTTTGATGTTTGAGAGTCACCTTTTGTAGCATTACCAATTGTTGGTTAATGCTCGCAGCATCCTCCACTTTCTGCTTTATCTGTGCCACAAGATGCAAGAAACATTTAAGATGCAACAGGCTGAGATTTTAGATCTTATATACTTCAAGAGAGAAATTGACAAATAATCATGATCCCATTTGAAATATAACTCAGTTTGTTCTGTTACAGTTTTAACTCCATTATTTTTTCCATTTTAGCTTTCATTTCTCAAGAAATGGAAACGTGTCTGTTAACATGCTTTCCACATTTATTTCTAAAAAAGCAATCAGCAGTACCAATAGCGATCCCCCAAATAGTTGAAGTCAATTACGCCAGCAGAGCTCATTGCCAACTAATTAGTGGTTGTTGACAGTGACTGCTAATCACAAGTGACTGGCAGTGGTCATGCAACCACCAGTTGTTAATTGGTGGTTGCAGATCACCGCTGACCATCACCATCGGTAATGGTAATCATGAGTGCAGGGTAATGGATAAGGAGTTATTCCAATAAAATGGGAAATCAGGGGGGGAAATCTTATTGTGAAAATATTTAAAAACAGCTGTGGCATATTATGGAGAGAACAGCAATATACTTGCAAACAAAGGCTGGAAGGAAGAATGAATGAAGTTGGAAGTTGGAAGTTGGAACAAGGATAGTTTAAACTCAAGATTATAAGATGCTCGAGTTGTGATACATAAAGTAGAAATGGCTTGTGTTCACAGACTAGTGATACTAGGGAGATTTTGTCACTACTTAGCCATTAAGTAACAGTAAATAATTAGTCATTGAATAAGTCAATTCCTTAGTCTTGACAATTCTATGAGCTAACAATTGAGAAGGACATTTTCTCTTAATGGCATGCACACCACATACATAGCAATGTTGAAACCAAGCATTTGCCAGCAGAAAATAGGTAACATTCAAAGGTAATGATATTCTAATGAGCATGTTTTCCTCTGAATTATTCTTAGGATATACTCCAACATTTGTAGAAAGTGCAGCAGGAGTAATTACATAATTAGACTGCCTAAATCATCTAGTTAGAAAAATGCATTGTCCATTTCATGTGCAGATATGTTCAAAGATAGCATTCAAAACCCAGATGCACAGCTGTTACATAAAAGCTCGTCCAAGAGCACAAATTTTTGAAAGTTGTTTGTATATTAGCTCATATTATATATATATATATATATATCATGTTGTGTGTATATTTGATCTTCCATATGTCGCTTATGTTCAAATCACTGGCCTCCTCAGTCTTCATATATAATCTTATCGACTTGATTTCCAATTGAAAATCATGGCATTGCAAAATTAGCAACTAAAAGACATTGATGTTCTTGCCAACTCAAAACATAAGACCTTTTAACATCAGAAAATCTAACAAAAGCTACAGTTCACGACTCAAGAATTGACTAAATTCAAGGTGAGAATGATTAAGATGATTCTGGTTAAAGTTGTTGAACCAAAAGGAATCCAACTATCAAGCAGCAGGCAGATTCGAGAATCAGAAAACATCGTTAACATTTAGCAGCACCAAAATGCATTTACAAGATTTATTAAAATTGGAAGATTTTGTTTCCCTTCCCATAGTTAAAAGGCAGCAAAATGATAAGTATCAGTGCAAAAGGACTAATAGTCTTGGATAATTTGAGCAGGGCTGAATATACAAATACAGATCCGTTGTGACAGAAAAACTGACATTCCCAACAAAGTAGAATTGAAAACTTGAAGTGTGTAATACCACCGAGAATAATAAACAGATTAAGAGAAAGAGATGTAAGCACACCTCTATCAGTTGCTTATCACACTTGGCAGATCTCTCTACCTCTTCATCATATTTCATCCTCCACTCTGCAGATTCATCCATTGCTTCCCTATTGGCAAGATCAAACTGTCTTCTACAAATTTCCAAAGCGTGGAAACACCATGGGGTTAAAAAGTTGGATGATCTTAAAACAAGTGCTTTTGCTAAATGGAAAGTGCCAAGCATAAGAGTCACTCCAATCAACATCATAAAACGGATGTAACATGGAAGACATTTGATTGTTCAACTAGGGAAACGAATACACAAATTTATTCAGCTTGCATTCAGAATCAATGCTGGCTTCGATTTGAACAAAATTAGGCTTTAACCTGCACTAGAAAAGAAGCAAGCAGTGTAAAATATAGCTTATAGGCTGGTGAACCTGAGGCTCTTTCATTATATGGACTGAGTTCAGATCTAATCTCAAATGCATCATTATTACCTCCAGTTGTATATAAATTAGGGCCTGCGATGCAATGTGGACTCACGGAAGCATAATTAGTGACAGGGTTATTTATCTCAACACAGCATAATCATACAAAGGGTCTACTTAACTGAATCTCTAATTATAGCATAATCACGTTAATGGGATTGAAATTTGTAAAGCCAACGGAAACCTATATGCGGATAAAAATAAATAATTGAGGGTGTTATCAATTCCAGGCTTGTGTAATGTAACATCATTGAATTCTCACTGGATGCATTACGAAACGGAAGAAGACCCACTAATTTTCTTTCAAAAATCATACCTCCCAACAACAAAAGCATGCATTTTGGTTATTAAAACAAAAGAAAGAAACCTTATCAGCTCAGTGTCTTCAGATGAGTTAGCATAGTCAATTGTCCAAAGCCTGAAGTATACTGCAATTCCCAAAATCATTGCCACCACAAGACCCACCAATATCCTCTTCCTTTCACCTCCCATTCTCTGTCACTACTCAGTACAAAGTTTGCAAAAGGACCGGGGTTTGTTTTTGTTCTTCTCTCTAAATTGCTTCGCTTGCCCACTGCTCTCTCTCCTACTGCAAAACCGAACGAAGAACAAAACAAACCTCACCTTCTTGCCAATGTGGCCTTCATAAGCAAGGCGAGTTGGGATCCTCTCACGTTGCGTCTACTTGCGGTCTTCGCATTTTCCAATCGGGTTTAATGTTAAATTCTGTCCCTGTTACTCAAATTTTTTTATGGATTTGTCCTCTTACAAATTTGTTTTTATGGATTTTTTCCATTTTGCTTTATAATATACGTGAGATAATTACAATTTTTAATTTCATTAAAATAAATATAGATAAACTTGCATATATGACATATTATTGATATAAAACATTATATATTTATTCTAGCAAGTAAAGAATTAGTGAATTTTTCAAGAAAGATAGGGAGAAACATCTTATATAATGAGAGTAAAATCTATAAAAATAAATTTAGAATGTTGTTTGAATTTTCTCAATCCATATATAAAGACAAGATAATAAAATAGTTTATCATGGAAATGATACTTGTACATTTTGTATAAGATTCATCAATTCAAAGACATGTTACAAATTGAGAGAGATAAGAAGGAAATGATTTCATAAGTGTTGTTTATATATATGTGATGTTATGTGCAAAATTAGATGTATATTATGTTTTGAGTATAACTAGTAGAGAATAATCTAATCCAAGTAAGAATCACTAAAAAATTGTTAAAAACATTCTTATATAATTAAGAAGAATTAAGAATGTCTTTATGCTCTACATAAAAAATGAACTAGTAGTTTATGATTATTTGAATACTGTTTTTAATCAATTATTGATGATAGCGTGCATAAATTTTAACATAAAAAGGTTTTAGCATTGATAAGTTTTTACTTGAAATGGTGGTGTAATGAGTTGGAAGAGTTCCAAATACATTCTACAACTAAAGTTCAGTATATCTCTATGTTTAAGGGGGATAAAAAAGGTTGTTTGGATCAAAAAATTCATCACCAAACTAAATGTGATTTCTAACATTGTTGATCTAGTAAATCTATATTGTTATAACAATTGGTCCATTACACAAGCAAGGAAATCAATGTCTCATCAATGATTCTAACATGTAGTTAGGTAATTTTATTTGATTATAAAAATTATACATATATAAAAAATGTAAAGATAAAGTGGGTACTCACTAAAAAAAACTTGTAGATCTTTTCACTAAGGTATTATCCTTGTAGAAGCATGACTTTCATATAAAGCAATAAAATATTAAATACATGAGTGATTAACTTCATTGAAAATGTGAGATTGTTAATGTATATGTTTTGTATCCAATTACACTTATTCATGGAATAGATATATTTTATGAGTACTTTTTTAAAGATATTATTTATCTTTAATATTCATCAAGTTTAATTAGTAAATCTAAAGTAAAGTTAATATACATAGAACAAAAATATTTTACAAAGAAATTGTAAAAATGAAGATATTTGACTTCATAAAAATGAATTCATCACCTTAGATAAATTAAAAAAAAAATTCATATGTTCTCAAATAGTATTGATTATGTAATTCTTGCACAAGAAAACAATAAGTTTTGGAAATGATTTTAAATCTTATTCAAAAACTATTATGTTGAGAATAAATATGATTTCATGTAAAAGCTATATTTTATGTTTAAATATATAATTTAAACACTTTAAATTATAGATAATAGTTATATTAAGAAGTTAATCATTAAAAGATTACATCAAATCACATATGACTTATTTAATATTTTAGAAATCACAATATATTTTTATATGTTGCTCTTGATTTTTAAATGTTAATTAATTAATTTATTGATTTGTTAATAGTAAATTGTGTAATTTATTTAATTATGTTTTAATTAAGATTATGATTTATATTTAGGTCAAAGTACTGAGAACCTAATTGGTCAAATACTTTAACAATCACTAGTAAGAAATTAAACTAAAATGATTGATTAAATATGAATTAATTAAAAATTATATTGTAATTGATACATGAGATTACAACTCTAGGCCAAAAAAAATTAAGTAGGGACTTAATTGTATAAATGATATGAACTTGGAGGTAAGAAATCTTGAACCCATATGCAAGAAAGAAATAACTCGAGATAAAATTGACACAATGATAACTAGAACCAAAACACTAAAGTTATTAGATGAAAAAAACTCTAATCGTATGATTATTAAGAATCATGAACTTAGGTATAAAAGAAGAATGTAATAAAGATTATTAATCTTTGATAAGTCCAAGAAAAAGTTTAATGAAAAAAAAAAGTATGATGAGAAAACCTTACACAAGCACTCAATCTGTTAAAAAATCAAAAATCTTCCTTGTCTAACCCTAAAAAAAATTATTTATAATTTACAAATAATCAAACCCTAATAGACTAATAGGTTGACATTAAATTCATAATAAAAATAAAGTAAAGTATGTAAAAAAAATAAAACCTAATTCCAAAAATAATAAAGTAAGATCGCTAAATTAAAGATATCTGAAAGCCCAATATCCAAGCCCAAAACCTTGAAATACACCACATGATTTTCAATACCCTAATTTAGAACCCCAAAAGCATTCAATAATCAACCTAGAAGCTAAAATCTATACCGAATCCAAACAAACTTGTTGTTTTCCATCTAATTTTTCCAGCATGATTAAATAGTCATATAACCCTCTTTAAACTCCTTTCTTGAAAATAAACTTATTGGTACTAAAATTGATTTTTTTTAATGGTTGGCCAAAACCTTTCTCTCCTCTGCTGTTTATAGTGACTTCTTTTCTTTTTTGCTTTCAGGGATTGAAATGTAAGGAAAGTGAAGTTTAACATCGAATTGTAAGAAATAAAAACTTCAAATACTAAATTGGAACTTTAGAGTAAAATATTATATCAATCTACAATGTTTTGCGAAGGCACTAGAGTAAAACAAATTGGAGTCTTTGCACAGTAAAAATGCTGTCTTAATTTAGTAACTAGAAAGAAAGAGAGAAAGACAAACGGTCCAAGGTAACGTAAAATGGGCTTCACGCCATTTTCTTCCTCCTGCTCCTAGAAGAGAAAAAAAGGACAGTATTTTAGAAAATCAGTCAATAAAAAATATTTTACAATCATCCTTCAAATTAGTTTATTTGTAGAAAATATTTTCAATTTATGAAATTCTATAAAATATTTTATAAAAAATAATTTTATTTACAATATCATCAAATTATTTCCACCACCACCACCACCACCACCACCATCTTTTTCATCACCGCCTTCACTCTCATCATCATTACAACCACCTTAGTAAATTACTTTTAAATTAAAAATAATAGAAAATATATGAAAAAATTATAATGTAACTTAAAAACAATATTATTTTAGTAGACTACAACAACAAAGTTATTTAAAAAATCATATATATATAATTATTTTTAAAAAGCACTATTTACATTTATAGTGACATTGAAACCTGTGCCATAATAAAATAACAAAAAATGTAATTTCCCTTTAGTTTATTTTATTGAACAAGGAATGGAAAACCCAAAATGTGTTGTTGGAAATGGAGAGAGTCCCCATGAATTATGAATGATGGAAGCATATTTTTCTATTTCCATCCTTCAATTATAGGTGCCATGACCCCACTTAATATTAAATATTCTAGTGTGAATGCTCAGAAAATGATAGATAAAAAATTCAACACCAAGAATAATTTCAACATTTAATTTACTGTTGCTCACTTGCTTCGATTCTTCATCTTCGAGAAGTTGGATAATAATTATCATCCTCACTTTTGAATTATTATTTATCTATGGACTTGATTTCTATTCTATTTATTTTATTTGAAATAATATATGTGATATATTTTTAATTTTTATCATCCTTTTTATCTATGAAGTTTGATCTCTTTTATTTATTTTTTAAGAGTAATTTATGAAATTATATTTTTTTCCAATTTCATTTGTCCTTAACTTTTTATTTGTTTATATCCGTATTAAAAAAAGTAAAATATTAATTGGTTGTTTTTTAATTTAATTCTTTTATGACATAACAAGTGTCGTTTCTAGTCTTTAAAGAGCGTGACTTGTGGACAAAATATTTGTGATTACAGCCAGCAGCAACAATGTAGGTTATGGTCCAATATCGAGTTGTTTGAAATTATATTTTAAAAAAAATTATTTTTATTTTTTATATTATTTTAATTTTTTGGTGTTTTTATTATTTTCATACAGTAATATAAAAAATTATTTTTTAAAAAAATTATTTTAATATATTTTAAAACAAAAAATATTTTTTAAAAAAAATTTCATCCACGTAATCACAAGTTTAACTAAATTGAATATAAAAAAAGAGGTTCGATACGCAACCGAATTGCAGACTAAAATGTGACAAACAAAAACTAACAGCAGGGCAAGAAATCAATTAGCGCCGCTTGTTTTATGATTTTATATTAAACATTCGAAGATTAAAGATGCAATGTATTTAGTTAAATGCGTGTTTATTATTGCATTAAAAATTGTTTTTTAAAGTATTCTTATTTAAATAGATATTTCTTATTTTTAATAATAGCATATTAAAATAATTACAAAAAAAATAAAAAATTGATCCAAATGTATTCCCAGACAACCTTTAAGTCTTTAACTATACCGTTCCTCGCCGTAAAACAAGATGTGATTGGCTAAGGGAATTTGCTTATTGTATCGTTATTCTTATGAGCCTCGCTCAAAACTTCAAGCTTTGTAGTAAAAGTCAATCTTCTTCTTTTTTTCACATCTTAAAATTAAAATTAAAATTAAAATTAAAATTAAAATTAAAAGGTTTTTTTTTACCTTATGTGATTATTAATTTGATGGATATGAAAGATTTATATAATCATTAATTTCAGAATTCATGTGATTAGTCAAAGTAACCTGGACATCCACATAAATAAATAAAAATTAAAAAAACTCTTTGTTTCTGCACTGGTGATTGGGGTAAAAATCAATGTTCAAGTAATCAGAATATTTGACTGAAAACACTTTAAAAAATAACCTTAAATACATTATTAAATAATAATTGAGAAGCTAAACAAGTAATCAGGGTTAGCTTGTTTATGAGCTGGTTTGGCACTGTGGCCCAAACGCTATTTTGCTAAAATTCAAATTGTTTTTTTTTTTTTCATTTTAAATAAATATGTTTTGGTGTTTTTAGATCATTTTAATGTGCTGATTTCAAAAATAATTTTTAAAAAATAAAAAATATTATTTTAATGTATTTCGGCACGAAAAACACTTTTAAAAACTACCACAACCGCTCTCTCATACAGGCCTATAAGTTAAGCCGCGGGTCACATCTCATAAAAAACAATATTAACATATAATAAATATTTTTTATAAAATATATCGCGGCGACATATCTAATAAACAAGTACACGTAATGTCCCAAATCCATAAAATAATTGATTCGTCCCGCGAGCAAAATGTATGAACAAGAACAAGACTGAAAATAAACAAATGGAAATGAAATTAACGCTGGATTTCTAATCAAAGATGAATTTTAATTCAAGAATTGTCTTAGCTAGCATGTAACTTTCCTGCCAACCGCCCACCAACCAAATTAGGAGTCCATACAACCATAATTATCCTTAAAAACAACTAAAGAAGTTCAAATAAAATTAAGGTAAAATAAAAAAAGACGAGACAAATCTAAAACCAGAACAACCAGAGAGTTTCTCAGAACACAGTCTAAAATCTAAGAAATTACAAGCAAAAAGCGTCATCTTCTTAATGTTCCGCTTGAGAAGATAATAATAAAGGACTGTTAAAATCATAAAAAAAAATAAAAAAAAAATAAAAGGGTCATCAACTACTCCATGTCATATCTAAATTCCCAGAAATTAACTCTACAGTTCTTACTCGTACTTGAAGTGAATTGATATTCATCTTCTTCCCTAATCTTCAAATCCAACTCTCTTCCAAACTGCATTTCTCACCTGGCGCAAGTCCCTCCCCTTCAAGGTCCTTCCGATCCCTTCATGAACAGAAAAGGAAGCTCCTCTCCTCCGAGCTAAATATTCATGTGGAGGCACTCTACCATCTTGATCATCTTCTTCATCAAGCTGGTAAATACTATTTTCATTCTCTTTCCTCTGATGATAATCGCTATAAATCTTGGACCAGTCGGGTATGTTCACCGGCAATGATTCACACGTCACCGGGGCCCGGTCCTTGGCCATTTCGATCTTCCTTTGAGCTTTCTTTGATGAACGTGAGCTTGGTATCGTTTTCTTGCTCTCCAGCGATGAAACAACGTTAGAACTCCAAACATCAGCCTCATCGAAATCAAAAACTTTGTCGTGACCAGTGAATGGGTTATTGCCACTCCCCAGAGTAGGGTAGATGTAGTTAGCTCTTGCATTGAAAAACTTCTTTGATGCCATTGATGACAAACCCAAAGCAAAACGGATCTAAATGAGATACCTACGATAGGAGAAGATGAGTTTTCTCTTTGTCAACCTGCCCTGCCCTGCCCTGCCCTGCAACTTTTGGGTAGTGTTGTGTAAGTTTTATAATCACAATGGTGTGAAGGATAAGCTCTCTTTATCTCTGCAAGTTACCATAAGATGCCATGTGAGAAACGCTTGAATAAGAGCATCCTCTCGTGCTTACCATGAGCTGCTCGTTTCTTCGGGACGTGGAATGGCTACAAACTCACTAAAACCAATAATGGTCCGGTTTGGGAAGTGTGTTTACAGCGATTGGATGGACACGTGCAGGGGGTAGAGTGGCACGCTGGAAAGTTTTTTTAATGCCCACGGTCTATTTACACGAAATAACAAGCAGGATAAGATTTTACGTAATTGCATTTCTGCATATTCTAATGATGCTAGAATATATCCTCTCGTTAGGACACGTGGACCAATGACATCACTCAGGTCTATTAGTGTTCATTGGTGGTTACGAGAAGGGCTGCTGAGTCAGGTTGTGGGGTCAACTTCCCATCATAGTCTTAATAAAGATCAAAATATCCATATCTTGACACGTCATGTACGGTGTTTTTCTTTGCTTTTTGTGGGGTCAGCTCTCCATCACGGTCTCTCAATAAAGCGGGAGTGGGAGGAGATGGTTTTTGAGTTTTTAACGTGGTGGAAAAAAAGAGAGTAAAATAATATTTACCCCTCTCTTTTTCTTACATAACGTGAAGCACACCTAAAATAATGAATTTGAGATACCAATTTCGATCTCTATCTCGCGCGCGCAAGAGATCACTGCGTTAATATTAATAAATAAATAAATAAATAAAAAACACTGCTTCTTTCTTTCTCCAATGCAGGTCAATCTATTCATTTTTTACACTTTGAGATATCCTCAAAACTCTCTTTATTAATTTGATGTGATTTTATATTAATGTATGTTAATTTGACTTCTTATAGTGTTGGTGTTTTGAATTAATTTTTTTTTAAAAAAAATTATAGTTTTTTTTTTGTAATTAGGTTAATTAGATACAACTTGAGTGGATAATTAGGTTATTCTAAAAAAAATCAATTATTTTGGTTGCTGTTGAATGTAATTAATAAAATTACTTTCTTAGAGATAATGTTTATTAAAGTTAAATTAGAGATTATACCAAATTAGGAAAAAAAATAAAATAATTAGCTATGAAATATATGAATTAGATTCATAATTTGGGTATGGTATCAAAATTTAATGAATTTAGGTGTTTGTAGATTAATTTGATGAATTTATGTTTTATAAAATTGTATTACCGTTATGATTTTATTGACAAATTATACATTTTGGTTAACCCTAGGATTTTAATAAATTACATTTGTGTTTTGTTGTGTTATTTGGCTGAATTGTAATATTTTAGGAATATTATGTTTCCATAATTGTTTCATTGTCACTATCGATAATGGTAACACTTATAATGGAAGAAGCAATGAGTTTCTAACTCCTACATTAGATTTGTTTCTTAATAAGTTATCTATAAGGTTATGCAAATGATTTAACTCAAATATATTTGGAATAGAAGTTGAAAATATTTGGAGAATGTTATGAATTAGGGGTAGGCAATCTTATTATGTCGGTGAACCAATAGTGATGGAAGTGTAAATTTAATGCTTAGATTTGCCGGATTAATAGGATCAATATGTTAGACCTCTACTTGAATAATAAACTTAAAAGAGGAAACTCTCTTAGTATGGAGTTGACTTAGGTTCCAACTTTTAGAGAACCACAAATACATATCACGAGCAATTGGTTCATCTAGGTTAGGTTGCAATACAAGAAAACAAATGTCGTTACTAGAAATTATTGATATGAAATTTAGTTAGATATTATATATGTTTTCATATTGCTATGGAGAATCTCAACCAAGTGACCACAAAGATGATCATCACATTAATAAAGTTGAGGTTAAGAAGGGAAATAAAAAGGTTAAGGAGGATAGGTATGATGAGTTAATTGAGTCTCTTAATCAATACATGGTTTCTCCTACTCTTGAATTTGAGGTTGTGAATAGAGATGATCAGTACAAATACAATAAATAGGCTAATGGTCATGGGCGTTGGGGCTTATTAGTTGATGAGTTTTATTTTATAGCTTACATATCTATATCGATAACTATGTAAAACATTTCTAAAAAGACAAATTGTTGAGTGTCTTTTATTTCTCTAGATATAATTATTTTAAACTGTCTGATTATCATAATTGGTGGCTTTTTAAATACAAACTTAAAAATATCTATGTCAATTAATATAAATACAGTAATGGGAGCATATTTAAGTTAGACATTAAGAGAGTAATTGGTATGCAATTCTATTTTACATACAATAGTTATTCAATATTGTTAAATACATGATGAGCACTAATTAGTTTTTAATGGATGTATATAGATTCATTACTTAATACAGAAGACTAAGAAAGTAGTCATGACTATTCATGAAGGTGTCAATGAGATAAAATGTATAATGACCAACATTATACTCAATTTATATCGTGATGGATTTCAAGAGGTTGGGTGGGATGAACTTTTTAAAGCAAAATTAGCAGAAAGTGAGAATGTTTATCATGAATGTGCTAGGGATGTTGGTCTATCCACGAGTATTCCAAACCCATCCATGAGAATCCCAAGTTCTTTCACGATTTGAGATTATATTGTTCTTCTCATCCCTAAACAGTTGTTAGAGACATGTCCTCAAATTGGACGAGTTGTGCTTGTGCTCCAAATAGAAAATGTTCTATCCTTTTTTAAATAATGCATCTTGACATTTTTTTCTTCAATTTTGTCTCACTCTATTAATTATTTTCATATAAATCTAATATTAAAAATTATTTTTAAATAATACATCATAAAAGTTTCTCTCATTATTTTTTTGTATAATAATTCAATTTCATAACAATTTCGAAAATGAAATGATGAAATTTGGGTGTTTATGATTTCATGGTGATTACGGATTTTGTATGATAGTATTATTAGCTAGAAATAATGATGTAATTTATTGGTCTTATATTTCTCATCTTTTTCTCTCTACTTTCTATTTTTTTTTTAATTATTATTGTGTTTGATGTTTTATATTTTCTTAAGGAAATATCAAAGTTAGAATGGTCCATACAAAATTAATGATTAAATTAATAAGTATAGAACTTGACTTAAAACTTTTCAAGATCAATAAGGATAGGTTTGAAATAAATTTATAATAGTCTTCACCTTGTCTCTTTACCCAAGATTCTATTTCCAAAAAAAAAAAAAAAAAAAAAAACCAATAATGATACAAAATTTAACTCATTTTTATCCTGAAGACAGAAACAAAAATGATTTTGTACAACTAATATATTGGGAATTTGTTTGAATAATATGAAAGAGTTTATTTAATTTCTTAATATTTAAAAAGAAATTTATTTTAATTGAAAAATAATTATTATAATTGAAAATGATAATCTTGTAGTCAAGGCTAACATTAAATAAATAAAAAAAGGCTACTAGTAATTTTCGTAGGCAAATAGCCTAAGCCTAACCGTAATGGTAGAATCTTCTTTATTTATTAATTTCTTATTCTTTTGTATGGTCCACCTAAAACACTTATCGTTGATAAACAACACACTTGCAATGTCAAATTAAGTGACGTCGCTTTATAATGGTTTTCTTGCTAAGCGTGTTTTTTAATATTTTATTTTTATCATGACGGTCGTATTCGAAATTTATTAATTTGTCTTTGTCGTATATTTACATATAATTACGTATTCAAAAATTAAGTTGGTGTAATATGTGGAAGATGCAATTAATTAGGTGGGACTTTGGCTGTCACGGCTCACAGATCCACAGCAAAAAAAATATATTCGTCATTTACTAGTAACATTACAAGTTTTCTTCTAGCCTACAACCATATATTGTACTTCAATATACTTATTAGATTTCATGCAAGATAATGGTTAGATTATTGATTAATTATTTGTTCTTGATATATTTACCGACTCCTTCAAAGTGAAAATTCAATTTGAATTTGATGATACTACCCTAGATTAATATATATATATATATATTTATATTATATTGAAAAATATTAAAATATATATTTATATCTACTCACTTGGCCGTGAATACACGTTCTTTCCCTTAGGAAATAGCTAGTCGAGCGACATGCTGAGCAATTGTATTGTCGATTCCATTGATATGCATGAAAATGAAAACTTATTCTAAAGCATCAACATTATTGGAATGAGTAGAATGACGTCACAAAACCAGCTAATCTTCGATAAGTCATATTCAGTTCGTTTATAGCCTTCCATGCAATCTCTTAATCCTAGAAACAAAAGAAAAAAGTTATTGGCAAATTAAGGGTTGAATTATACATATTCAGAACCAATGATCATAATAAAAAAGGCGGTCAACATAAGTGATGGTGAGTTTGACGAGGGTGCAATTGAAAGAAAGTGAAAGTTTATAAACAATTAAAGGTGTATTAGAAGAGATTAAAAGAACAAGAGCTCAATTAAAGTTTGCCAAATCTCAAATTAAAACCCTAATCTCACCTAGATTACGTGTTGTTTAGTGTTGAAGAAGAGAATGAATGGCATGTCGTTTGATAACTAAATTTGACAGTTTTAGCTGATCAAGCTAACAATTTTAAACGCATAAATATGAAACTTCAAACCTTCAAATTAAGCAAGATAGATTATAAATGAAAGTTGTGCATCTTCTCTACTAATTTATGGTGTTTTCCTACCAATTTATGATGTTCCAATGATATCAGAATAGCTCAAACAAAGCCTCAAAAACAGGGTCACTCGTTGAACTTTGATAGTAAAACCACAAGGAAAAACCAATATGTTATTCATTTAGACACACTCAAAGACATTCAACCGGGAACAATGGTAACATAAACGTTGATAATATTTTTTATTAAAAAAAGTACTATAATTTTCAAATTAATCACCTAAATAATTTTAAACTATTTTTTTTTTTTGTTTTCCATCCACATTAGCCTCTCCTAAAGCCACAGAATCTTGTGTCCCGAGAAATTTGTGCACGCTAGCCAGAACCTCTCCGTTTTTGTCATTTAAAACACCCCTATCCCACACCCATCAATGAGTTTGACCGAGTTTGCAGAGGGGTGACACCATGACAAAGTCTCTTGATCGATAGACGACAACATTCCGGTAACACCTTCCGTATTGAGCTCCTTGTAATAGGATAGAGTATTTGCAGCCATATGTCCAAGACTTTGAGCTGGAAGTAGACGACAATACATTCATGCAAGATAAACTATGTTGTTCGAATTCGGGAGTTGGTGTTGGATACGAGTTTATGTCCAAGTTAAAACAAGAGTATTCAGCAAATAAATGTTCATAATTTTTTCTAAATCATTGAGAAAGTCAGCCCTACTATATGGTGGCCTTGACCAGCCCGATAAATCTCTTTAAGTCCATATCTGAAGTGGGCTAGGCTTTATGTTATGATCCAATGGTTACGGAGACTTCGGCCATAGTGTTCATAAATCAGACGACGTCCTGTAATTCCAATTACATCAGAGTTCAGCTCAGTAAATCATCTTTTGGGGAAGGCAAATCATTTCCGCCCTAGGAAGGAAGAATTATGAGCAGGCAGGTATTGCTGGAAATATCACTTTGGGAAGATGATGTTTTTTCTCCTTTTCTAGGTTACCATGCCCATAAGAGAAGGCACATTATATTAGTTATTAGTATATTATATAGCTAAAAGAGCTCGGACGATTACTGTTCTCCCTGACTCATTGGCACTGTGGACTGAACATTTTTCGTTCGTGTGTCGCGCGAGTTTGTCCACCTTTTTTTTTTCCTCTGATGAACAGTGGTGTAACGATTTTAACCCCGATAATAGGACAAAACAACTGTTCCGGCTGAGGGTCACGCATACGGACCGGTCCGGTCCACCGCAACTTTTTTTTTTAAATATTATTTAAAAAGGCTAAATACGGTTATAACCCCTAATAAGACAAATTTAGTGACTTACTCCCAAGGGTGTAACGGTAATGACCATTATTATTTATTTATTTTCCGAATTACTGTCGGCGCGTGCAGGACACGCGACCGACAGTATTCCCCCTCATGCCCCTTTCAAGTGGCGCGTGAAGGCGGATACGGTGGCCGGAAATGGGCTACCGGCGACTAATCCGGTGCGCCGCTGCTTGGACTTCCTCCCGGTGCAGCGCGTTTTGGCACACGGTGGCCGTGGACTCGGCGGTGGCCGGTTAAAGCCGGTTTTGGATACTTTCACTTTGGTCCCTTGACTTTTAATTGTGTCTATGGTCCTGATTTCAGTTATATAAGTTTTGATTTTGTTCGATTGGGTCCTTCGATTGCAATTAATTAAATGTTAATTTCACTTCGGTCCTTCTTCTTTTAATTTCCGGATTGGGTTGAAAAAACTTAATATATTCGGTACAGAAGTTTCCATTTTTACAAATTTGTCCATTAATTGAAAATATTAATAAATATGATATTCATTTCAGCCCTTAAACTTTTAATTTTTGATTTTAATCCCCTTTATATTTGATTTTTATTTCAGCCCTTATATTTTGATTTTTTTAAAATTTCTAAAATAACCCCTACTTTTGTCCATGTATATATAAGTGTGTTTAACACAATCATAATAATAATAATAATAATAATAATAATAATAATAATAATAATAATAATAATAATAATAATAATAATAATTTAATTGTTTTTCTTACTTGCTTTTTTGATAATGTTTTTTATTTTTTTTTCTTCGGATAATTTGATAATTTTTATTTTTTTGGCAATAATAGCAATGATAATTTTTATTTTTATTTTATTTCTTTGTTTTATCTTTTGTTCAAGTTTCTATCATTTTTTTAGTCTTTCATTTATTTTTGTTTCTTTCATTTTTATTTTATTTCTTTGTTTTATCTTTTGTTAAAGTTTCTTGCATTTTTTTAGTCTTTCATTTATTTTTGTTTCTTTCATTATTAACATAATAATAATAATAATAATAATAATAATAATAATAATAATAATAATAATAATAATAATAATAATAATTTAATTGTTTCTCTTACTTACTCTTTTGTTAATGTTTTTGAGTGTTTTTTTTTTTTCAGGATAATTTGATAATTCTTATTGTTTTAATAGTAAGAGCAATGATAATTTTAAATTTTCAGACTTTGATTTTGCTATTGTTATAGTAGGGTGTGTTGAACTATTTTATTATATTAAATTTCGCATATATAAATATTATATTTTTATTTTGATCCAGCAAATCCTATAAAAATTGTTTACTCACCTCGTAACGTAGAACATATATTTTTTTAAATTTTCAAATTAAATGATTTTTTCAGCTAATAATTTTTTTTTGTTTTATCATCTATTATATTTTTTTATGTGCTCTTTCTTTTATTTATTTTTATTGGTTGTATTGTTATTATTTTCAAGTTAGATGAATTTTTTTATTCCTGATAATTTTGATTTTTTTTTCTTTTGTTAAAGTTATTATGATTTTTTTAGTCTTTTATTTATTTCTGTTCTTTATTCATCAATAACACAATAATAATAATAATAATAATAATAATAATAATAATAATAATAATAATAATAATAATAATATATTCTTTTTCTTGCTTACTCTTTTGTTATTGTTTTTGAGTGTTTTTTCTTTCGGGAAAATTTGATAATTTTAATTGTTTTTGCAATAATAGCAATAGTAATTTTGTATCTAATATTACTGGGGATAAAAGACAACTCAAGAACAAAAAATAGACAAATTTACCTTGGTTATCTACAATTAAAAAACGCTACAAGTCACTTTTGTCTCGATTACACTGTTCCTTTTAAACGGCAAATAAGTCATTATTATATGTTTTAGTATTTATTGCATATTATCGCCTAACCATATATAAAGAGATAAAAAAATAACCTCGGATTTTTTGCAGGAAAAAAATTAATATCAGCATTCTTAAATACATTTAATATAATAATATGATGAATAAATCTTAAAAAAAAATGGCTTTGAATTTTAATTTTGTGCTCTTTTGTTCAAGTTTATTTCTTAAAAAAAAATTCAAAATTTGGATTTTTAATATTTAAGATCTAATATTACTGGGGAAAAAATACAACTCAAAAAAACAAAAGGTACACAAATTTGCCTGGATTATCTACAATTAAAAAATATACGAGGCACTTTCCGTTTCGACTACACTGTTCTTTTTAGACGGAAAATAAGTAATTATAGCACGCAAAAAATTTATATTTCTTTTTTAAAAAAATTTGCAATATTTTTATTTATAATGTGTCAGATCTAATAATACTGGGGAAAAAAGGCAACTCATAATTTTTTTTTTACAAATTTACCTAGGTTATCTACAATTAAAAAATATAAGAACCACTTCCCATTTCGATCACACTATAAAGTATGTGAGACTAATTATATGTGTTTAATATTTATTGAATATTATCGCCTAAAAATATATAGAGAGAGAAAAAAAATGACCTACGATTCTTGCAAAAAAAATTAATATCGGTACTTAAATATATTTAATATAATAATATGATGAATAAATCTTACAAGAAAAATTTGGCTTTGAATTTAAATTTATATTTTAGACTCTTTTTTTTTTCTTTTAAGAAACGGTGACCTTTTTTTCATATATATTTTTTTTTAGTAACCGTGGTGTCCAAGTTAGTTTTTCTTTTTTAACCGGGTTTCTTTTTTTGTTTTTTTTTAACCAGAGTATCCGTGATAACAAATTTCTAATAAATCATTTCACCTTCTTAGCAAATTTTCTAACAAATTTTATCAAAAGTTTTTTAGCAATAACAACATTCAATCACTTTTTGGTGGGAAAAAACCATTTCTAACAGATTTTATCAATTACAATTTTACTATTTAAATATTAAAATAACAAAATACAATATTTATAAAATCAATCAGTTTTCTATATAGATAAAAAAAGCCCTGCGCATCGCGCGGGCAAATTTGCTCATAACTAGCTATTAGAACAATATATTATATTTTATCATTTTTTTTTATGAAGTATAAAAGGACTTTTGTTAATATTAGCAAACAAGATAGGGTTATTCCATTTAATATTTAAAATATGGGTATTTGAAGTATTTTTAAAATTCACATTTTATCACACTTGGAAATGAGTTTTCCTTCGTTTTAGAAGAGAGATTACCTTATTTGTGAAGAATGTGATGCTATTTGATATTTTAAGTCTCAAATAATACATTATTTATTGACATTTCATATGTTTTGGTAGAAGGAATTTGTGATCCCCCGTTCTTAAATCTTACAAATAAACTAGTCTTTGCATTTATAACGTTCTTAAATCGAATTATGAAGAACTCAATTCTAGTATATAAAGATAAAACCTTTACTTCCATCTATCCATATACCTATTTAAGAATGATGATATTTTAAAATTCAGTATGCTTAGAAATGAGATTTTTCAGTTTTTAGATAATGGATAATCTATGCTCAAGTCAATATTGTTCTTTAGAACTTAACAAGTGAATAATTGGTGGTATATTACCTAACACCTTTGAAACAATCTCTTTTGGTTGGATTTTAGGATCCTTAGATGATAAAATCAATAATTTTTATAAAAATATAAGAGAATAAAATTTAAATTCCAAGAACAAGAGTGTTTAATATTTTATATTGGAAATCATAAAAATAACTAAATAAATAAATAAATAAATAAAGTCTTATGTCCCAACATGGAACCTATAATAATCTTCACGCTTTTAGCCTTTTGTGGTAGGCACATTGCCAAACAGTTGGTCAACAAGTCTAGCAATACACTAGATCCAAGTCCAATTAAGCTTAGGAAATAACCAAGTTCAAAGATATTGGGTTCGGACAATACGCTAGACCAATGCTCAATTGGGTATGGCATGGTGCTTAGTCTCACGAGCAATGAGTTTAATAACTTGTTAAACTTATATTTTCTTATGCTTAACACACAATAGAGCTCAATAGTGTTAGATATGGTAACCCACTAAACACATGTCTAATTAGGGTTAACATGCAACTAAGCCTAATGAAACTTTATTTGGCAGCTCGCCAAACTTATATCTACTTAGGCTCAACACCCAAGGATGTTGGGGCCTAAAAGTGAGTTAGATCCATTTGATTTGGGCTTGATGCTCTACCAAACCTAATGATGTTGGGTACCAACATAAGACTTATGAGTTATTACATTGCATTTAAACCTTTAAAATAAGAACCTAAACTAAAATTTTATTTTTTATTTTGCTAAATAATATTTATTCACCAACAACCCTTAAGGCTTTATTTATATAATACGCAAAAACTTGAAAAGTTGTTAGCTTTTAATGAGAGATTATGATAGATTATCTCAAGTAGAATTGTTAGGATTTTTCTAGCCAAGTTACCCTAATTAGAAAAGATTCTCATAAAATTAGAGAAGAGTCTCATAAATTTACCCTAATTAGTGAACCCTACAATAAAGCCCCATTAAGATTTAGATTTTTTTTATTAATAATATTAATATTAATTAATTAGTTATTTAATAGTCAAAAGCCAATTCAAGCTTTACAAAGTCTATTAGGTTGCTACTGATAAATTTTAAATTTAGGAACTGATACGTAATATTATTGAATCTATAAAGTCTAAAATAACTTGAACCTAGTAAATTCTCACTTGTTTTTATAATTTGAAATGAGATAATAACCAGTAAAATAATTATTTTGTATATAGCCGCGACAGGTATATTAAGACATAAGTTATACCGTGTGGGATAAATACTGTAGCAGTAGACACATATCATTGTGGATTGCAATAATGTAATTATCATTTTTCCTTTCAGTGCATTAAAATTGAACTCTTGGACTCAGGGATATTTTCAACATTTTCATGGGACCGATTGATATTTTTTGATCGTTTGAGAGTATTTGCATCTTTTCCAAAAACAATGGTATAGTAGAACTACGATTTTAGCCCTACTATCAAACAAAATAGTGCTGACTGGACAAAGTTATTTTATATATTTCAGTTTGTCAATGAACAATAAAATAACCATTATACCCTGGAATGAGACAAAATATTATAGTTCCGGGTAAGGGTATTTTAGGTGTTTCGTTGTTGGACAAATCGAAGGGTTGGCGTTGAGGGTATATTTTTTTTTATGTGCGGTTTATTATTTTTTAAGAAAAGCAGTTGATGCATGTCACTGGCGCATCAACAATTGTCTTCCATTCAAGCCTTTTTGACGGCGCATGCGACATCATTTGGTTGTGAAAAGTGTTCATTTGTCATCTCTTTGGATGCACCGTTGTGGCCTCTTCAACGTGGTTGCACGTGTGTCAACTTATAGTGGTCGAAGATGTGTCGATTGTGGTTGATTCTTTTTTCCCTTTTCTCTCTTTTACAGGCTAAACTACATATTAGTCTTCTGTTATTATGTGTTTTTCCTTTTAGTCCTTGGGCTTTTGATTATTTTCTTCCAGTTTTTTGATATATAAGTTTTGACTTATTGCAATTTTGTTCTTCAATTGAATATGTTAATATATGTTATTTTTCATTTCAGCTTTTATTCTTTTTATTTTCAGAGTTTTTTGAATTCATTTAATTTTTTTGATCCCTAGGTGTTGATTTGATGCAAATTTGTCCTTCAATTGAAATTGATTATATATGTTATTTTCATTTCAGCTCTTATTCTTTTGATTTTTGTTTTGTGTTTAATTCCTTTAATTTTTTCCATCTGAAGGTATTAATTTGTTTAAATTTTATCCTTCAATTGAAATTGACCATATGTTATGTTATTCATTTTGGTCTTTATTCTTTTAATTAGTCTTAGTTTTGGTATTTTACTTTTTATCATTTTTTCTTTTGTTGGGGTTTATTTTTATTTAATTTCATCCTACAATTTTAAAATATTTTAATAATCATTCTAAATTTGATATTTTTTTTCCCTTTTTTTTTGTTTTTCCATTATTTTTATTTGCTCTTCAAATCAACTGATTTTTATTCCTAATACTATTTATTTTTGTTTTGTCATTTTTTTTGTTTGCTCTTCTGTTAAAGTTTTTATATTTTTAGTTTTATTTTTCAAGACAATTTTATAGTTTTCACTCTTTATGCAATAATAATAATAATAATTTTAGTTATTGTTTTTTTTTTTCTTGCTTGCTCTTTTGTTAAAGCTTTTTTTCTTTATCCTTTGGGACAATTTAATAATTTTTATTATTTAAGCAGCAATAGTAATTGTAATTTTAGTTGTTATAATTATTATAATAATAGTAACATTACTAATGATAATAATAATAATAGCAATAATAATTTATAATAATAGTTGTAGTGGTTAAATTAACAATAACTCATAAAATAATGTTAAATGTCAATAATCACTAAGATGATTATCATTTTGGTCCTTATTCTCTTAACTTTTGTTTTAGTTTCGATCCTTTGATTTTTTCCTTCTTTCTGAGATATTTTTTATTTTTTTCATATTTATGTATCTATACTCTTAATTTTGGTTTTTAATTTTTATTATTTTCTCTTTTATTGGGGTTTTATTTTTATTTAATTTTGTCCTAAATTTTTAATTTATATTGATCATGATTTTAGTTTAATATTAGTTTGATTTTTTAAATTTTAATAAAATAGAAAAAATGCATATTTTTTTGTTTAACTAGCTTCAATTGAAATTGATCATATATGTTGTTTTTCAATTCAACCCTTATTCTTTTAATTTTTGGGGTTTTTTTTTGTTCCTTTAATTTTTTTGATCTACAAGTTTTTATTTTTTGCAATTTTATCCTAAATTTGAAATTGATCATTTATGTGTTTTTTCCTAGCTCTTATTCTTTTAATATTTTGTTTGTCTTAAATCCTTTTTATTTTTTCGATCTCAAGGTTTAGATTTGTTTCAATTTTGTCATCTGATTTAAATTAATTATAATATTTTATTTTTCTTTTCGTTCCTGTTCTCTTTTTTTTAGTTTTAATACTTTGATTTTTTCTTTCCTTCTTGGATAATCTTTATTTTTTCCCCGTATTTATGTATTTATGTTTAAAGTTTTGATTTTTAATTTTTATCATTTTATTTTTTGTTAGGGTTTTATTTTTATTTGGTTTAGTCTTGAAACTTAAATTTATGTTAGTGATCATTTTAAAATTGATATTTTTTCTTTTCCCCTTTAGTCTTTATCTTTAGTATATTCTGTTATTTTAATTTGTTCTTAGTATGAGTAAATGTTTTTTGCTTATATATTTATTTTGGTTTTAATTTTAATTTTTTGCTTTTGTTCAGTATTTTGTTAAAGCTTTTCGTTTTAAATTCTTGAAAATAATGTTATGGTTTTTACTGTTTATGCAATAATAATGATAAGTTTAGTGATTGTCTTTTTTTATTTTATTGTTTTCTTGCTAGGTTTTTTGTAAAAGTGTTTTCTCTATATACAATGTTTCAACCCAAATCCATGGTTTTGAAAAAATTATCTGTCAATATTGTCTTTATTTTTTTTTAAAATAGTAGTACAACTAATTTAGTGTCGGGGAATTAACATGAAACCAATTGAATTATTAGTCACACAGTACAAATAGGCACAACAGTCATTCTACTTGTTGTAGAAAGCACATGACTCATTTTTATGGATTTTATCAACTATAATTTTACTATTTACCGATTGAATTATTAGGTCAACAGTTAAAAGAGGTCCAACAATCAAGCGGTTTGCTACGGAAAGCAAATGACTCAACTTTAGTAGATTTTATCAATTGTATTTTCACTTTCGCAATACATTTCATGACATTCTTTGCGTTGTTTGCAAAAATATACATGATACCGATTAAATGATTAGTCAAGCTGTTAAAACAGGATCAACAATCAATCAGTTTGCTGCACAAAACAAATAACTCATATTTAGTGGATTTTATCAATTGCATTTTTATTATTTATCGATGTATTATTTAGTCAAACAGTTAAAGCAAACCCAATAACCAATTAGTTTGTTGAAAAAAGCAAATAACTCATTTTTAATAGATTTTATCAATTGTCTACTCATAAATCTGCGTGTGCAACTGTCTTTAATTTTTTTATTTTATTTCTGTAAAATTATATCACTTCACATTAATATTAAACACAAAAAAATAATCTTATAAATAATTTTTTTAGTGTTACTAAAAAAACTCACATTGTAGATAAAAAATTTGATCCAACCTGTGGGGCAAATTGCAAGGCAAGTAACTCGTATATAGCATAATGAGTCGTGAATTTTCAACCCGTTCTGACATAACAGTGATACACCAAGAGAAGAGATTAGAGGGATCGAAATTATTATTAATGACCAACACAGAGCACTTGCTGATTGAGTCATTGACCTCATCACACTACTTATTGACCAAAAAGAAAAACTTCAGGACAGAGAAGAGAAGGTGAAAACATTTGAGCACAATTAAAACAAGCGCCCAAGCACACAGCCATGACATATCTATTGACATCGATCGTAGACCACGACTGAGTAATGTACATATTGGCGAGTCCCAGACCCTTTTGGACCGGTTAAAATCTCTTGCGTACGTTCCATAATATTATATGTTGGCAGAGCTCCTGAAGGATCCAAGGGATTTAGCAGCAGCTGCTCTCAAGATGTACTGGTGATATAATGCTGCAATTGCTGCACCGATGAAAGGTCCAGCCCAGAAAATCCACTGAAGCAGCAAAACAAAAATTTACATGAGCAAAAAACATGTATGAAACTAGTTAGGAAATTTATATTTTAGAGGGAATTTGCCACGTACATGGTCATCCCATGCTTTTTCGTTGTTGTAGATCACCGCAGCTCCAAAGCTCCTAGCAGGGTTGATTCCAGTTCCAGTGATTGGAATGGTGGCCAGGTGAACCATGAAGACAGCAAATCCAATGGGAAGTGGTGCCAGTACCTATAGTTGGAAAGGAAATTAGTGAAAACCAATTGATGTATTACTGTGAGAATTTCTAATTTCTAATTTTGAGCACGTACAGGAACATGAGAATCCCTTGCATTCCTCTTGGGGTCGGTAGCAGAGAAAACAGTGTAGACAAGAACAAAGGTTCCTATGATCTCAGCACCTAATCCGGTTCCCTTGCTATATCCGACAGCAAGTCCATTGGCTCCTCCACCATAGTTTGTGTAATAAGACTTTTGGAATGCTTTCACAAGCCCACACCCACATATGGCTCCCAAGCACTGAGCCACCATGTACAGAATGGCACGCACCAGGGAGACCTTCCTAGCCAAGAACAGACCGAAAGTCACAGCCGGGTTAATATGTCCACCTGCATAATTTTCAGAAAATTCATGGGTCAAATTTCAAGAAATAGCAGAAAAAACTCAGCTATGCGCGATTATATCACTTCCGTTAGTACTGACCTGAGATACCAGCAGTGCAGTAAACAAGAATGAAAATCATGCCGCCGAAGGCCCAAGCGATGCCGAGAATGCCAACCCCGCCACATGCATCACCGTTTTGACTCACGTCAGTCTGGCTCTTGTAACCTATCACGGTCAAAACAGTGATGTACAGAAACAAGAGCGTGGCGACAAACTCAGCAATAATAGCCCGATAAAAAGACCACTGGGTGAGCTCCTCAGCATCGATCAATGGTGCTGGTGGAGGGTCCTGATAGTCTTTCGCCATGAACTCGCCTCCAACTTCAATGTCTTTGCCCATGGCTGTTGTGTGAGAAACGAAGCTTAAGTGGCTTGGCTGCTATTATAATTTACTAGGAAAATGTTTTGTGGTGGAAGCGTGGAGAGATGCTGTGCTATATATGCAGCAACTGGAGAGGAGTGTGTTAAATGAACTTATGTTTGCCGCCCCAACTCATAATCTACGATTTCTTCAACTTTCTATGACCCCACGTTGGACTTCATGTGTGTTGTCGTTTCCAGGCCCAGCCTTCACTCTGTTCTTTGAGCTTCACATGAGTTCTTACTACATGACCTGTTCGATTGTCCAGAAAGAAATTTCCAAGAGATAATCAGAGGTGGTGTAGGTTGTTTTCTTAGAGTTTGTTTTGCTTAGAAATATATTAAAATAATATTTTTTTTTATTTTTTACATGACCTGTTCATGCTTTTAAATTATTATTTTTTAATATTAGTACATTAAAATAATCTAAAAATAAAAAAATAAAAAAATAAAAGCTCATTTTCTTTTTAAATACAATATAAACCAGCAATAATTATTAGTTGGCGAAACAGGAAACCTAGTGATACAGTGAAACCCAATTTATCATGCTGACTACCACACTAACAAAAATGAAATAAGCATGTCTACCACAATAATTCGCCGTGTTTCCTTTCTCCAATGAAACCGACGTCGTTGAAGTTTGTGATTCGTGACGTTGCCACCTAACCGACCACATACCATAATTCATTTCCCCCCACCGTCCATCCAACTCCCTCCATCCAAGTTATACACGTTTATTGCCCCAACCACTCACTTCATGCCACGTTATATTGTCCCCACATTGCAGCCACCAATCATTGCTTAAGAATAAGATTTCTGTGCTTATCACTAATCCGTCACTCCAATTGAAAAGGAAAAAAGAAATTAGTACTGGAAGCATTCTTGGATGTTATTTTGCCACGTTTCACGATATGGTAATCTTGGGAAACTCTGTCCGACAACTGTTTTTATATATGGTCGGTTGTCCACTAGTGTAGAAGTACATTACAATTATAATGTGATTATCTTCGGCTTGCTCTAGTTTTTATATATAAAAACCACAGTTGTAAAATTCATTCCGGTCGACGTTTTCGGGTTTTTGATTAGAACGGAATGTTTTGGTTTCAGTGCATTCCGGCGTGCTGTTCCGGTTTCGTACTGTTCATATATATAAACTTTAAATTCAAGTGTAATATATATATATATATATATATATATATATATATATATATATATATTTAACAAGTATAATTTAAATTCAAGATAAATAAACTTTAAATTATACAATACAAACACAAAGTAAAAAAAAAACATAATCTCAAAATTAGAAACATCTCTAAAATTCCAAAATATTATGAAAGTAAAATGTTTAGAAGAAATATAAATCAAACATCTTCTACATCATTAATATAAAAATAATGAAGAACGAATTTGTATTTGATCAATCATATGAACAAATTTGTATTTGATCAATCATATAAGCTAGATTTATTAGGCTAATCTGGACATGCAATTGTTCAATCATTCCAAAAATTAGACATCAACAAGCCACGCATCAACAAGCAGTTAAAATCTCTGCAATTATTTTTTTTCTCATCAATTTATTAGACAAAATACAAGACAAAGATCACTCCAAGTTCTGGGTTACTTGCAAAATACAAGAAACAAATAAAAATTCAACAGCGCAAGTGTTATGATTTTAATTGTATTTGTTGCTAGAGAATGATTCTGGAATGTTGAGGTTCCAGGCCTTCTTTGATAAAAGCAATATTTGGGTTTTCAAGCTTTATTTTCATTAATTCAAATAGTCTTTAAATACAGAATTTAGGAAATAATTGCTATCTTAACTTCCTAGTAACTCTACTAGTTACAACTGAACTAGAACGTGTAAAATACATAAGCATAAATTAAATACTGATAACAGAATTAAATAAACATTAAATAAACAAACTGAGCTACCACTTGTCCATCATCCGGACTGCCTCATGTCTCTCATCCACCATGCCTCGATCTCTTACGCTCCACATTCCAACAAGGCCGCGTGTCTACATCCCCTGATCCAAGCCGAATCCCTATGCCCCGTGTCTCCATCTACATGAGGCACATAACACAGCAGTGTGTGAAAACGGAAAATCAAAACGCAAGTGAAAGGGAATAAGCTAGGAGATGCGAAGGGAGAGATACCTGTTACAGAGAGGCGCGACTGTCAACGAGGGATGAAGGCTGTACTGTTTTTCAAGGGATGAAGGCTGGAAACTTGGAAGGTCTGTGTTTTAAACGGGGAAGAATTGAGATTTGCAGTTTGGGGTTCGCGATTTGCAGTTAGGGATTAGGGGCTTTAGGGCTGCGATTTTGAGGTGAGGGATTACTGGATTAGGGTTTGAGATTTAAGTTGAGATTTGGGGTGAGCTGATGGAAGAATGATAGAAAAAATGATTTGGGGAAAATTTTTTGGGTGCCGGAGCTGTGATTTTAAATTTTGAGATGAAATAGACAAATTGAAACGACGTTGTTTTGATTCTGATACCGGAACGGCACACTCGGCACAGAACCGGGGCGTTCCGGCTGGAATTTGGCCGGAATTGCCGGCACCGACCAGAATAAAAACCGGGACGAAACTGATGTCGTTTCATCCCGGTTTCCTCACTGGAATGGCACGTTCCGGCCGGAACGGCACGGAATTGACAGCTTTGATAAAAACAGTTAAAGTAAAAAAATAATTGAACCCAAACTAAAACAGGTTCCAATTGATAGGTTTCAATTAGATTCAGTTTGATTTGGTTTATATAGGTCAAAAACTAAAAAGCCCATATATTATAAAATATACTAAAAGAAATCAATATTTTACTGTTTATTGTGAGTGAAAATACTATGAATTATAATAATGTATTTTTTGGTTGGTATGGTTTTCGGTACGGTTAGTTCACCAATTTATTGATATTCTTATATTTGCTTGCACAGTAAAATAACACTTTTGTCCATCGAAAAAGAAAAAAAACGGGTTTAACACTAAGAGGCTTTACGGGAATTTTATAATTTTTAAAAATGGCTAAATACTAATCTACCCCCAAATATGACAAAAAAAAAAACAATTCTGGTAAGGAGGAGTACCATGGTGATTTCCTATTTTTTGAAAATAGTTAAATATTTATGTACCTCCCAATAAGAAAAAAAATTGAAGAATTGGTTGTAGGGTTGTTTCGGTAATTGACCACATTTTTTTTTATTATCCACCGAAAAATTGTACGCGCGTCTGTCACACGCGGCTGATGGTGTTCAGCCTCATGCCCGCTTTGGGCAGCGCATGTGGTGTCCTCCGTCATGTAAAAATGAGCTTCTGGTGTCTCTGTCTATGCGCCGCCATGTGGTCTTCCTCATGGCGTGACATGTTTTGGAAACGAGTGGACGGAGTCGTGGCGGTGGCCGGTTGAACGTTTTTTTTTTTCCGTTTTCTCTCTCCTACATGCTAAAGTACAAGAGAGACCCTCAGTTTTATGATTTATTCACTTTCATCCTTGCGCTTTTAAGTTTTTGTATGGTCCTAATTTCTGTTACATAAGCTTTGATTTATTTCAATTGGGCCATTCATTTGAAATTAATATATATTTAGGTTTCACTTTGGTCCTCCTTTTAATTTCCGGAGTGGGTTTAAATACCTTAATATATTTGGTATAAAAGTTTTGATTTTTTTCAATTTTATCATTTTATTGAAATTGATAATATATTTGATATTCATTTCGGCCCTTTACTTTTAATTTTTGATTTTAATCCTTTTATTTTTTTATATTTCTGGAATAGTCTTTATTTTTGTCCATGTATATTATAAGTGTGCTCTTAGCATTGGTTTATAATTTTTATTATTTTCTTATTTGTTGAGGTGGTATTTTGTTTTTAAAAATTAGCTCTTAAATTTTAGTTTGTGTCTATGATCATTTGCAAATTGATATTTATGTTTTTCTCTCTCTCTTTGTTCTTTCTTTTAGTTTTTTAGTTTTTTTTATTTTCAAGTAAGATAATTTTTTTTCACCTGATAATTTTATTTTTATTTTACTTTTTTGTTTGATCTTTTGCTAAAGTTTTAGGATTTTTTTATTCTTTCATTTATTTTTGTTTTTTTTCATTATTAACACAATAATAATAATAATAATAATAATAATAATAATAATAATAATAATAATAATAATAATAATAATTTTTGTTTTTTTCTTGCTTATTTTTTTGTTAATGTTGTTGAGTTTTTTTTCACGGGGTAATCGAATGATTTTTATTATTTTCTCTTTTGTTGAGATAATATTTTTTTGAAGAATTTAGTTTTTAAATTTTAGTTTGTGTTTATGATCATTTAAAAATTGATATTTTTTTTCCTCTTTGTTATTTCTTTCTTTTATTTTTTTATTTATATTTTCAAGTCAAATGATTTTTTTTTAAGCTGATAATATTTTTTTTGTTTTATCATTTATTTTATTTTTTGTTTGCTTTTTTGTTAAAGTTTTTAGGTTTTTTGTAATCTTTGATTTAATTTGTTTTTTCATTATTAAAGCAGCAGCAAGAACAACAACAACAACAACAATAATAATTTTAGTTTTGTTCTTACTTACTCTTTTGTTATTTTTTGTGTTTTTTTTCTCGAGATAATTTAATAATTTTTACTGTTTTGACAATAATAGTAATGATAATTTTAGATGTTAAGATTTCGATGTTGCTATTGCTATAATATAGTATGTTGATCCGTTTTATTATATTAAACTTTATATGTAGAAATATTATATTTTAATCTCAACAATTATAAAAATTGTTTGCTCAATCCACAACATAGTGCGAGCAATTAACTAGTATATACCATAGTTGTTAAATCCGTTCCGTTCCGGCCGGAACATTTTGTTCCGTTCATAAAGTCGGGACAAAACGGCGTCGTTTTTGTCCCGGTTTTAATTCCGGCCCGTTCCGGAAATTACGGCCGGAATGCCTCAGTTCTATTCCAGGCGTTCCGTTCCGGGCTGAAGAGTGGAGACTGGAGAGTGGAGTGGAGAGTATTGAATGGAGAAAAGTTGAGAAATAATTGTATTTGTCCGATGTGGGACAAAGAGAGTGGAGAGTATTTAATGGAGAAGAGTTGAGAAATAATTGTATTTGTCCGATGTGGGACACATTATATTGTCCCACATCGGACAAATTGAAATTGAATTTGTCCAACATTCTGCTATATAATTATAAAAAATATATATTATAAAAAAATAAAATTGTTGTGTTGATTTTATAAAAAATAAAAATTATATATATATATATATATATATATATATATATATATATATATATCATGGAATCACTCTTGAAAATCAGTAATATCAACTTTAAAATTTATACTTAAATTTTTTTTTATTTTTTTACTTTAAATTAAATTTTTTTGATGTTTTTAAATCATTTTCATATCCTGATGTCGAAATAATTTGTTGGAGTTGGAGCTAATACTAATAATATCGATGTTGAGTGTTGACATCAGTATTACTACTGATAATTCTTTCAATAATAATACTTTTGATAAATGTATTAAAAATAACGAGGAAAATGACGGGCATGGGACTGATTTTAATTTATATAGCATATCATAAAAATATTTATTTTAAATTTGTTAGTTTTTACCTAATGAAATTCTATGGACATAATTGTTTTTGTAATGTATTTTTAAATTATTTTGAATTATATATGAACCTTAACTAATGAAGTTTTATAGCCATAATTATGTTGTATTGTATTCAGAAATATTTTACGTACGATTTTATGATTTTTTATTTATATCATATTGTGTTCTGAATTTTACTTATTTATTTTTTTCAAAATCTGTTTTTTTCTTTTCTTTTTGAACATATGATTTTCAGTACTATTCTGTTTGTAATTATCTTACTATGGTATTTACTATTTTTTTGGGGATGCATAATAAGAAATTCTAATATTTTTATATTGATGATGTAGAAGATGTTTGATTTTTTTTTTTATTTTAGAACATTTTACTTTCATAATATTTTGAAATTTTAGAGATGTTTCTAATTTTGAGATTATGTTTTTTTGACTTTGTGTTTGTATTGTATAATTTAAAGTTAATTTATCTTGAATTTTAATTATACTTGTTAAATTAATATTTTATTTTTTTCATATATATATGAACAGTATGAAATCGGAACGGCACGCCGGAATGCACCGAAACCGGAACGTTCCATTCCAATGAAAAAACCGGAACGACGACCGAAACGGTATTGACAACTTTGGTATATACATATATTTATGGTGGGGGCTATTTTGTTATAGGCTTTTGATGGGTTTATAATTAATGTTAATATTATTTATTTTTCTTATAAGAATTCAAGTTTTTATTTTGCTAATGAATATTCAGTTTGTATTAAATTGTTAGTGTGAATCTTGTGTTTATTAAGTTTTTTTTGGCTTTCAATTTTTTTGTTTTGTTTTGTATGAATGAGAATAAATCACAAGAGTTAAAACAACACACGCCAACAAGTTAAAATCCAAATTATAAAGTATTGTTTTCAAAAAGTTTTAAAAGAAACAATAGATAACATAGTTATAAAATACCCTAAGCCAAAAATTTTAAATCCTCATTGTGTGCATTATCTCTATCAAGAACATTGCATTTTGATTCCTTTATACTATTAATATCAAAATCTGGAATTCATAATCTAGAATTATAACATGATAAATTAAATTAGAAGATATAAAAAGAAAAGATAGTATTTTCACAAATCATTTGTTTTCAATAAATACCTCAATTTTTGAAATAATTATCACTTGTTGCTGGATGTGACTTTCTAACAAAATCTATGAAATAAAATAATAGACATGTTAGATTGAAAATGCATTAATTAATAGATCATTAAATAAAAAGTGTAAATTTATAAGAAAAATTATCTAATTCAAGGTTTTCATAGGTTTCATAATCATTCATCAATGTTCTATTATTAGCTGGGATTGATCAATAATGCAATCAATTTTGACAAAAAAAAATTTTTTTTTGAACTTTTGTTGAAGATAAAAAACCTTGAAAATGGTCGGCTATACAACCACTTATGCTAAAGGTTGATTCAGAAGCCACAACATATATAAGAATAGTTAGAACATGTTATGCAACCTTCAAAAAGTATCTTATATTTTAAAGAATAACTCTTTCACTAATCTAAAATATCTAATTTATCATTAGTAGGATATTCCCAACCATCAAACCAAATACCTCTCAACATCCTTTATATTTTCCATACTATCTTTCTTTTGTAAATGCTTTTGAATCAAAAATATTAACATCTACCTCCATGTCATCAATAACATTAACATCCTATTTATTCTCATTATTATCCTTCACTTTATTAGCTTTTAAATAAAACACATACAAGTTTACTAAATTATTTTTTTTACTTTCTTTGTTAGTAATTATGTTTTGTCATAATCATATAACTCACTAAAACAATGTTCTTAATAGTGACACAATTTAAATGGCATCAAAGAAGGGTTGTTTTTCATAAAATATTATGAAAGGGTCTTAAGTCGGCAAGTGACTAGATTCTTCATATCCAATACAGACTCTCTAATGTCAAATTAGTAAATCATGGAATATATTTTCAAAAAATATTAGGCAAAAAGTTATTTTTTTGAGCCTTTTTTTGTTAACCTTGCTAAGACTTTTCATTTTCAGCATAGATGATAAGGTTATCTTTACCAAATTTCTAGGGAATAATATTAATGTTTTTTTTTAAAAAATTGTATCAAAAAATATTTAATTTTATAAAAATTATTTTGAGGGTAATTAAAACCATAACTTCTTTAATAGGGAAAACAATTTGAAGAGAAGCATTTGATTTAATAAACTTCTCTTCGGATTTGAATAAGTCAAAAGCAATTGAAGATGTTTTGTGAAATCAAGATCATTTGGCTTGATTAAGACTTATGCTACCAGATCATTTGGCTTGATTAAGACTTATGCTACCTTGCTTTGAGGATTTTCTTTTGATTTGTTAATTGATAGTATTAAAAAATATTTTACTTTTGTATTTTAATTTTTTTTAAATAAAGATTTTTTTATCCTTCCTTCAATTTTTTTTATATTTGTAGATATTTTCAAGCATAAATATCAAAAATAATTTTTTAAAAATAAAATATATTTTAATTTATTTTTAAATTAAAAATATTATGAAAAACAACCACTACAAACACGCTTTAATTGTTGAAGCGATAATTTGGACTTCAAATGGAAAGAGCACGAGGATGAAGAATTGGTTGAATTGGAAGATTTTAGTGAAGAATTTCATCTTCGTCTTGAATCATTTGAGTTCATGTTTTGAATTATTATTATTTTTATTGTTAAGGCATAGTATATTTTCCTCCGTGTGTTTATACACGTGTGTGCTGTCTTATTGATGAACAAAAGTCCCGATTGCTCGTATGTGCGCATGCGTCCATAAGTGAAAAAGGTGTGTGTTTAAATCCTTGTGTCTCCATGTATTTTTTTCCCATCTCATTTAGACTATGACGAGTTGAATGGCCTGCTTTGCTGGGCATTTTTATCTATGTAGAAAATTAATTGATTTTATAAATGTTGTATTTTATTATTTTAATATATAAATAGTATATTGTAATTGATAAAATCTGTTAAAAATAGTTTTTTTCAACCAAAATGTGATTGAATATTGTTATTGCTAAAAAACTTTTGATAAAATTTATCAGAAAATTTGCTAAGAAGGGGAAATGATTTATTAGCAATTTGTTGTCACGGATAATTTGGTTAAAAACAACAAAACAACAAAAGAAACCCGGTTAAAAAAGAACAACTAAGTTGGACACTAAAAAATCAAAAATACATATGAAAAAAAGGTCACCGTTTCTTAAAAGGAAAAAACAAAGGGTCTAAAATATAAATTTAAATTCAAAGAGAATTTTTTTTATAAGATTTATTCATCATATTATTATATTAAATATCTTGAAGAATGCCGATATTAATTTTTTTTCAAGAAATCGTAGGTCATTTTTTCTCTCTTTATATATTTTTAGGCGATAATATTAAATAAATATTAAACACATATACTTAGTCTCACATACTATATAGTGTGATTGAAATGGGAAGTGATTTTTATATTTTTTAATTATCGAAAAGCTAAGTAAATTTGTAAAAAAAAAACATTAGCTGCAATTTTTTTTCTAATAATATTAGATTTTACACATTATAAATAAAAATATTGATTTTTTTTTCACAAAAATAAATATATTTTTTTTGCGTGCTATAATTACTTATTTACCGTTAAAAAAGAACAATGTAGTTTGAAACGGAAAGTGCCTTGTGTATTTTTTAATTGTAGATAATCTAGGCAAATTTGTTTATCCTTTGTTTTTTTGAGCTGTATTATTTCCCGGGTAATATTAGATCTTAACTATTAAAAATCTAATTTTTTGTTTTTTTAAGAAATAAACTTGAACAAAAGAGCACAAAATTAAAAATCAAAGCCAAGTTTATATTTTATTTTATAAGATTTATTCATCATATTATTATATTAAATATATTTAAGAATGTTGATATTAAATTTTTTAATGAAAAAAATCCGAGGTCATTTTTTGATTTTTTTATATATTTTTAGCCGATAATATGCAATAAATATTAAAACATATAATAATGGCTTGTTTGCCGTTTAACGGAACAGTGTAATCGAGATAAAGTGACTTGTATCGTTTTTTAATTGTAGATAACCTAGGTAAATTTGTTTATTTTTTGTTCTTGAGTTGTCTTTTATCCCCAGTAATATTAGATATAAAATGATTGTTGTTATTATTGGAAAAACAATTAAAATTATCACATTATTCCGAAAGAAAAAACACTCATAAACATTAACAACAGAGTAAGCAAGAAAAAGAATATATTATTATCATTATCATTATCATTATTATTATTATTATTATGTTAATTTTAAAAAAAGAAATATTGTTTTTTTTGCGTGCTATAATTACTTATTTGCCGTAAAAAAAGAACAGTATAGTTGAAA
Source organism: Salix suchowensis (assembly GCA_029030765.1). NCBI lineage: Eukaryota > Viridiplantae > Streptophyta > Magnoliopsida > Malpighiales > Salicaceae > Salix > Salix suchowensis. Next base: position 23,013,390 of record CM054995.1, read on the forward strand.
CGGAAAGTGCCTTATATATTTTTTAATTGTAGATAATCTAGGCAAATTTGTTTACTTTTTGTTTTATTGAGTTATATTTTTTCTCGGGTAATATTAGATCTTAAATATTAAAAATCCAATTTTTTTTTTAAGAAATAAACTTTAACAAAAGAGCACAAAATTAAAATTCAAAGCCAATATTTTTTTTTATAAGATTTATTCATCATATTATTATATTAAATTTATTTAAGAATGCTGATATTAATTTTGTTAATCTAAAAAATCCGAGGTCAGTTTTTTTTATCTCTTTATATACTTTTAGGCGATAATATGCAATAAATATTAAAACATATAATAATGACTTGTTTGCCGTTTAAAAGGAACAGTGTAATCGAGATAAAAGTGACTTGTATCTTTTTTAATTGTAGATAACCTAGGTAAATTTGTTTATTTGTTGTTCTTGAGTTGTCTTTTATCTCTAGTAATATTAGATATAAAATGACTATTGTTATTATTGCAAAAACAATTAAAATTATCCTGAAAAAAAAACACTCATAAACATTAACAAAAAAGTAAGCAAGAAAAAAAATATATTATTATTATTATAATAATATTAATTATTATTATTATTATTATTATTATTATTATTATTATTATTATTATTATTATTATTATTATTATTATTATTATTATTATTATTATTATTATTATGTTAATAATGGAAAATAAAACACAAATATCAATTTATCAAGGCATGAAAATCAAAAATTAAAACTATAAGGGCCAAAATGAAAATTTAATATATTATCAATTTCAATAACAGGATCCAATTGAAGAAATCGAAACTTATGTACTGAATTGATTGCATAATTTAAACCAAATTCGAAAATTAAAAGAAGGAGGACCGAACTGCAACATTGACATCCAATCAATTCCAATTGGAGGACCCAATCGCACTAAATCAAAACTTATGCAACCAAAATCAGGAGAAAAAACAAAATCAAAAGTGCAGGGACTGAAGTTAAACGTATCACAAAATGGGGGACTCCCCTGCACTTTGACGTGCAGGGGAGAGAGAGAAAAGTGGCCGGCGTCTTTAACCGATTCCCGGAGCGTCCACAGACATATTTATAGTAAACGCGCCACCGCGGGAGGAAGAACACGACCAGGCGAATCTCTCTGTCCGTCGGAATCTCGTCTCCGGCCACCGTATGACGTGGCACGCGCCACCTACACAGGGCGTGGGCCGTGAAATAGGAAGACGCGTGTGACACACGCTCTGACAATAAAAGCAGAAAATATTAAAAAATATGGTCAATTACCGGATGGTCCTGGACCGAAAACCATGTTTTTGTCTTATTCTGACCTAAAACCGTAATTAGCCATTTTAAATAAATAATAAAAAACCAAAACATGCGGCGGACCGGACCGGACCGGACCGGTCCGTACGTGTGCAATTACTTGAATGGCCCTTACCCTCAGCCGTTTTTACCGTCTGACCGAGCGCTATTTTGTCCTATTACCGGGGCTAAAACCGTCGTCACACTGTTCATTGACGAAAAAAAAAAAAGGCAGACGAACAGCCGCGACGCACGGCCGAAAAATGGCCACTCCATAGTGGTTTTCTCTCTAGTGCTACAGTTGACACCCCGAGCTGTTTTAGCTCTTTTGTTAATTTGGGTAAACAATTGTTATAAACAATCCAATAAAAAAAGAAAAATTAGTGTGGCTCAACGAAAAAGTGAATCGTTTTTCCAATGGAGAGTAAAAATTATTTAATTACTTGCCTGCAATTATAAAATGAACCACAATTTACAAGAGGAAAATCAAAACTCATGTGCTTGGCAGGCTGAGCAACAGCGTGATCTAATGGATTCAATAGAGAAAAATGGAGAAGAATCGAGGAAAGAGAGAGAGACACACTGCATATTAAATTACTTGTCATCTTCCCTATCCTCGGCCTCCTCTTCGATGATAGTCTCCAAAGCAGGAGAATTTGAGGTCTTGCGCGAAGAAATGAAGAGTGCTGGCGCAACCTCAATCCAAGATCTCTTCAAACCCTTCATCTTTTCCTCCATTGCCGAAGACAAACCCTACAGATCTAAGAGCAGTGAGTTTTACCTCGTTGGAAACAGGGTGCCTTTGAAATGGAATCGAAGCCGGCTGAGATCCAAGTTAATGGCGATGCTGCTTTAGCGAGAAGAGTTGCTCGAGGGAAATGATGTGGCGGCCGAGGCTGGTCTGAGATCAGGGATCATCCGCCACTTTATATAAGCATCAGTAATAATGGAATAATAAAAAGAATTAGGTAACCAGTGAAGTGTGTTCCTGTGACCATTCCCTTGTCACATGAGAAACATGCTAGAACGAGATGTCCACGTGCGACAAAAAATGTCCACGTGGAAACTCGAAACCACTTACTTACCAAACACGTTCTCATGGGCATGTTTGGTATTGTAATTGCTGTTGTGATTGAGGTTGAAAAAAAGCAGTTTAAAAAAAAATGCAGTTTTAAAAAAAATGCTTTTATTGCAGTTCAAAATAAGCAGTGAAGTGTTTGGTTAAAACTGTGGTTGAGTTTGAGGTTAAACACACACACACACACACACACACACACATATACATATATACACATATATATATATATATATATATATACACATTATGTTTTAAGTATTTAATAATTATAATAAAAAATATAATTAATAATTCAAGTAAATTAAACACTTGTTTTTATTCTCCTATCAAACTACTTGTAATTTCATCCAAATTAAATCCATACGTGAAGGTCTCTATGATCCCGGAACAATTATAAAATATCATTTAAAATAAAATTAGAATTGCGATACAAAAATTATATTGTGATATTATTTTAATATATTTATTTATTGTAATTAATTTTTAAATTTTTTAATATTAAATACACACACATAGCCCTATATATATATATATATATATATATATATATTCCAGCCCACCCTCTGCAATATCAATTCTGTAACGCATGAAAAGCAGAAAATTTCTGCTTTCCGTGAAATGCCGGTTGAAAGGTAAGAAATAGTGGACCCCATAATTAAACCATCTTTTTTTGTTATTTACCAAACACATGTTTATAGGTGCAACCTGCGTTTTGTTGAAAACGCAGGTTGCACCTCTTAGACAAACGGGCACTAAGAAAACAAACTGTCATACTCGAAGATAAATATATTAAAAAAGGCCTACTTGAAAGAACTAAAAATTAATTAATTACAACTTTCTTTTTATTACGAATTAAATATATCACTCCTTTTAATATCAAATTAATTAATTAATTAATAAATACACTAAAACAAAATGAAAAATATTGTTCAAACACTGTACACACACACTCAGAGTCACTGTGGACACGAAATTTCTCTCTATTGTTCGCAGGTGCACGTCCACCCTTTTTTTTTGGTCTTTTCCTATTGTGAACAGTGTATTAACGTTTTTATCCCCGCTAATAAGACAAAAAACGGTTTCGGCTGAGGGGCACGACTGTCATTGCACGCGTCCGGACCGGTCCGGTTTGGTCCGCCGCAGGGTTTTTTATGGCTAAATACGGTTATAGCCCCTAATAAGACAAAAACATTGACTTCAGTACAGGGGCAGGACGATAATTGACCCTATTTTTTAATTATTTATTCCGTGGTTGTCAGGGCGTGAGGGGAACGCGCCAGTCGGTTTTCTGCCTCACGCCCTATTTGGGTGGCGCGTGTGGCGTCATACGGTGGTCGGAAATGGTCTTCTGGAGTCGTTTTTCGATGCGCCTCCGCATGGTCTTCCTCCCCGCGGTGGCGCGTGTATCATAAAAATGTTCATGGACGCGGCGGTGGCCGGTTAAAGGCGCTGCCAACGTTTTCTCTCTCTCCTGCATGTAAAAGTGCAGAAGAGTCCCCCATTTTTTGTACCTTTTCACTTTGGTCCTTCTACTTTTAATTTTGATTTGGTCCTGATTTCTATTATATAAGTTCTGATTTAGTTCGATTGGGTCCTCCGATTTAAATTGATTGAATATGAGAGTTTCACTTCGGTCCTCCTACTTTTAATTTTCCGGATTGGCTGTATATGCTCAATAAATTCGGTACACAAGTTTTGATTTTTTCAACTTTGTCCTTTAATTTAAATTGATAATAAATGTGATTTTCATTTCAGCCCTTAGACTTTTAATTTTTGAATTTAATCCCATTATATTTGATTTTCATTTCAGCCCTTATACTTTTTTTTATATTTCTAGAATATAATAATAATAATAATAATAATAATAATAATAATAATAATAATAATAATAATAATAATAATAATAATTTAATTGTTTTTCTTGCTTACTCTTTTGTTAATGTTTTTTTTTTCTCCGGATAATTTAATAATTTTTATTGTTTTGACAGTAATGGCAATGATATTTGTTTTTTTTTTCTTTTGTTAAAGTTTCTAGGATATTTTTAGTTTTTCATTAATTATATGTTCTAATATTTATTGAATATTATCGCATAAGAATATAGAGGGAGAAGAAAACATGACCTAGGATTTTTTGAATAAAAAAATTTAATATCAGTATTCTTAAATACATTTAATATAATAATATAATGAGTAAATCGGATAACATAAAAAAAAATTTGTCTTCGAATTTTAATTTTGTACTTAACACAATAATAATAATAATAATAATAATAATAATAATAATAATAATAATAATAATAATAATAATAATAATAATAATAATTTAATTGTTTTTCTTGCTTACTCTTTTGTTAATGTTTTTTTCTCTGGATCATTTAATAATTTTTATTGTTTTGACAATAATGGAAATGGTATTTTTTTTTTGTTAAAGTTTCTAGGATATTTTTAGTCTTTCATTAATTATATGTTCTAATATTTATTGAATATTATCGCATAGGAATATATATATATATAGGGAGAAGAAAACATGACCTAGGATTTTTTGAATAAAAAATTTAATATCAGTATTCTTAAATACATTTAATATAATAATATAATGAGTAAATCGGATAACATAAAAAAAAATTGTCTTTGAATTTTAATTTTTTACTTGACACTAATAATAATCATCAACAACAACAACAACAACAACAACAACAACAACAACAACAACAATAATAATAATAATAATTTAATTGTTTTCACGCTTACTCTTTTGTTAATATTTTTTCCCTCCGGATAATTTAATACTTTTTATTGTTTTGACAGTAATAGCAATGATAATTTTTATTTTTATTTTATTTTTTTGTTTTATCTTTTGTTAAAGTTTCTTGAATATTTTTAGTGTATCATTAATTATATGTTCTAATATTTATTGAATATTATCGCATAGGAATATATAGGGAGAAGAAAACATGACCTAGGATTTTTTGAATAAAAAAAATTAATATCAATATTCTTAAATACATTTAATATAATCATATAATAAATAAATTGGAAAACATAAAAAAAATTTGTCTTCGAATTTTAATTTTGTACTTAACACAATAATAATAATAATAATAATAATAATAATAATAATAATAATAATAATAATAATAATTTAATTGTTTTTCTTGCTTACTCTTTTGTTAATATTTTTTCCTCCAGATAATTTAATAATATTTATTGTTTTGATAGTAATAGCAATGATAATTTTTTTTTATCTTTTGTTAAAATTTCTTGAATATTTTTAGTCTATCATTAATTATATGCTCTAATATTTATTGAATATTATCACATAGGAATATATATAGGGTGAAGAAAACATGACCTAGGATTTTTTGAATAAAAAAAATTAATATCAGTATTCTTAAATACATTTAATATAATCATATAATAAATAAATCGGATAACATTAAAAATTTTTGTCTTCAAATTTTAATTTTGTAGTTGACACAATAATAATAATAATAATAATAATAATAATAATAATAATAATAATAATAATAATAATAGTAGTAGTAGTAGTAGTAGTAGTAGTAGTAGTAGTAGTAGTAGTAGTAGTAGTAGTAATGATAATAATAATAATAATAATAATAATAATAATAATAATAATAATAATAATAATAATGATTTAATTAATTTTCTTGCTTACTCTTCTGTTAATATTTTTTCCCTCCGGTTAATTTAATAATTTTTATTGTTTTGACAGTATTAGCAACGATAATTTTTATTTTTATTTTATTTTTTGTTTTATCTTTTGTTAAAGTTTCTTGAATATTTTTAGTCTTTCATTAATTATATATTCTAATATTTATTGAATATTATCGCCTAGGAATATATATATATAGGGAGAAGAAAATATGACCTAGGATTTTTTAAATAAAAAAAATTAATATCAGTATTCTTAAATATATTTTATATGATAATATAATGAATTAATCGAATAACATAAAAAAAAATTTGTCTTCGAATTTTAATTTTTTCCTTTGTTTTAAAAATTTATTTCTTAAAAAAAATTACAATATTTTGGTTTTTAATATTTTAGATCTAATATTATTGGGCAAAAAACTACAACTTAATTTGACACATTTCCCTAGATTTCAAAAATATGCGAGTCACTTCCCGTTTCAATTACACTATTCTTTTTAGACGGCAAATAAGTCATTATAACACACACAAAAAAGTTTTTTCCTAAAAAACATATTATAATATTTTTATTTACAATGTGTTAGATCTAATATTACTGAGCAAAAAATACAACTGAAAAAATATGACAAATTTACCTAGGTTATTTACAATTAAAAAATATATGAGTCACTTCTCGTTTCGATTATACTGTTCTTTATAGACGACTAAGAAATAATTATTGCACGCAAAAAAAATATGTTTATTTTGAAAAATAAATTACAATTTTTTAATGCGTCAGATCTAATATTACTGAGGAACAAAACAACTCATAAAAAAATGATAACTTTACCTAGGTTATCTACAATTGAAAAAATATACGAACCACTTCACATTTCGATTACTCTATAAAATATGTGAGACTAATTATATGTTTTAATATTTATTGAATATTACCGCCTATAAATATATAGAGAGAGGAAAAAAATGACCTAGGATTTTTTCCTTAAAAAAAATTAATATCAATATTCTTAAATATATTTAATATAATAATATAATTAATAAATCTTATAATTTTTTTTTTGTCTTTGAATTTAAATTTGGTATTCTTTTGTTTAAGTTTATTTCTTAAAAGCAAATTAACAATATTTTTATTTTTAATATTTTAAATATAATATTACCGGGGAAAAAATTAAACTAAAAAAAAATTACAAATTTGTTTAGGTTATCTATAATTAAAAAATATACATGTCACTTCCCGTTTAGATTCATGTTCCTTTTAGACGACAAATAAGTCATTATAGCACGTAAGAAAATTAAGTTCATTTCTGGAAAAAAATTCATTATTTTTATTTTTAATGTGTCAGATCTAATATTGCTAGGGAGAAAATGGAACTCAAATATTTTTTTGCCAAATTTACCTAGGTCATCTACAATTAAAAATATACGAACCACTTCCCATTTAGATTAAACTATTCATTTTAGGCGGGGGGAAAATTTATATGTTACATATTTAATCTGTTATAGTGTTACTGATTAAATATTTAAACAACTAATTAAAGTATTTTAAAAATCAAATAGTTTTCTACATAGAAAAAACCCTAACGCAATGCGCGGGCAAGCATACTAATTATACAATGCAAAAAACTTATTTCTAACATATTTGATCTATTGCAATTTCAGTAATTAAACATTAAAATAACTTATTATAGGGCGAAAAAAATATAAGTTTATTTCTGGAAAAAAATAATTACAATATTTTTATTTATAATGTGTAAAATCTAATATTACCAAGGAAAAAATGCAACTCATAAAAAAAAAATTACTTGCGTTATCTGCAATTACAAAATATACGAACCACTTTCTATTTTGATTATATAGATTTTATCAATTATAATTTTTACTAATTAAATATTAAAATAATACAATACAATACATATAAAAGCAATTAATTTTCTACATAGATAAAAAAAACCCGCCGCATCGCGCGGGTATACCACTCGTTCTATCTATTACTAAAAAAGATATAAAGGCAGGTGAGGGTTCTTATGACCAACCCCCACCAAGTTTTTTTTAAAATCATTATATAAAATTGTAGTTTTAATTTTTTGCAATATAATATATTAATTTGTATTTATTATTAATAGAGGATTTTTCTCACTACTCCATAAATGATATTTTGGTAGATTATCTCTCCAAATGACCAATGATTTGGCTTGTGAATGAGAAGTCAATCGAGGAAAAAAAGTTTCATTTGAAAAAACCAAAATAAAATACTCAATTAAGAGCTTGATTTAAGAATAAAATCGAATTCATGAGTTGGATTGGATAAAACTGTGCAATTTTAGGAACTAAGGACTAATATGTAACAAGTAGTCAAATTTATAGTTCAATTAGCTCAATTAAAAAATAAATATGATTAGAGGCAAAATTAATTTCATAATTTTGAAAACCAGAGAGTTAATTGGAAACAAGGCAAACTAGAAAAAATAGTTAATTCAAGTTAATGATTAAATTGAAAGAAAATTTAATTCTAATTGAATAAAATTGGAAAGAAAAAAAAGAAAAAAGCCAAGGACTGTAATCAAGAGGCAGAAATATTCCAAGGACCTATTGAACTATTATCCAATTTTATTATTTTTTTAAAAAATTAACTTCATTAATTCAATCCAATTCTTCAATTAAATTAATTTGACATTTAGCCTATAAATTGAAATCCAAAATCCATCTTTCCAATTCAAGAATCCCAACATTTTAATCCTAGATACATAGCTAATAAAAACAACCCCTCAATCATAAAAGCTATTAAAAAATTCATAATTTTTAGTTACAACAAGCTGTTGAATTTTTAGATTCTTAGCCTATACATAAGGGATCGAGTCTAGGAAGAACGAGTAACTTAATATGGTAAAATAGTCTAAACAAACACCTTAATAAAATAAAAATAAAAATGGTGATAAGCCAGTAGACTAATTTAGAACGCATCAGTAAGAATTGTGATAATTCATAGTTGATTAATATTCATTTATATTTGATTAATAAATTTAATATTTAATTAATTTTTCAAAAGTAAAGACAAAGTCTATGAGACAAAAAATATTTGCAAATAAAATTACAAAGTTATTATAAATATCAGATTTTTATTACACCAAAACATTGTTTCTAAATATTCCAAGTTAATATTCTATTAAGATTATACATTAATTGAGATTACATATCATGTTCCTTCCTATATGAAAAGACCAATCACTCTTATAAGTTGAGGTATGAGGGATAACTTGAACTAATATGTAGGTGCTAGTCAAATGACATATATATTAAATTGACTTGTATGAGATTTTCATACGAAGAAATCACAAATATCTATAGAAAGACTCATGTGATAGTTGTTTAAATGATCCTTAAACTTTGAGATCACTAAGTTATTTTATAGAAGGAGTGTTATATTTTGATCTTGACTGCATGTTGTTCTAATCAAAGGTAAAATAAATAAGTAGAAACTATGTATATCATAAACTATATAAAAGTATTTGAGTAAGCAAGAGAGAACTCATCACCCTAAGTTGATTAGAACAAATATTTCATTTGTTCTCAAACAGTACTGATTGTGAAATTCTTGGATACAATAGAAGGAGATTTGAAAAGAGTTTCAAATTTTATTAAAAAAATCAATGACTATGGTATTGAAAACAAACATGATTTGACAGAATAGATACACTTCATTCTATAATGTTTAGACCAAAGGATTATTGATGAAAGAATAATAATTATACTAATACACTAGTCATTGCTGAGTTAAATCACTAATAAGTTTTCTAATATTGAGTGGATCATAACAGGTTACTAGATGTTGTACTAAATGATAATCGGTAAATTACATGGTATGGTTGTAATAATATTTTCAAAAATACTTTTTTGATACTATGTAAAATCATACTATAAAATTATAAGTAAATGTTTTTAACTAAATATATAATGATAATTGTAACCAAGTAATAAATAACAATATAACGCAATTAAATAAAAATAAACAACATAAAAGTTAAAATACCTTAAAATACATAATTCAAATAAAATAACAGGGTAACTTTGTCAATCAGTTTATGAGAAACCTAGAATCAATCTACTGGTTATTCATACAAAGTTAAGGAAGAAAACATAATTTTGAAAATTGTAAGCTAACCATTCGACTAGTTCCTGAAAAATTGAGAACCAGTTGACCGATTATTCATACAAAGTCAAGAAAGTAGAGTTAATTTGAATGTATTTAGACTTCCTATGAACTCATAAACTCAGTCCAATTTTATTATTTTTTTTATCCATTTTGCATGAGTCAAGATTAAATTCTAGTGTTTTTTGAGTTTTAGTTTGATTTTGCTCATTAATACATGTTGAATTGTAAGATCATGTGATTTTACTAGTAATCTAGGGATTTTGATAATCATAGTTGCAATGCTATCATTGAAGTAAAAGTTTTTTGGCACTTTTTTCATTTGTACAATAAGGAAGAGAAATATATATCAAAAAACATATACACATGGAGCATACTTGCTCGACAAGATTGAATTGAAGCCATCTGCATGTAGATCATGTATATGTCAAAATTGATTTGTAAATACAGTGAATGATCCCTCTTCTTGAGTGTCTTATTCATTAACTAAGAAGCAAACTTGTTTACATGAGTAGCTATTAATTCGGGCTAAGTATGGAAGAAGGATAAATGTCCTATTACAACACTACTAACTACTATTTACATCTTTAATCAATTTTCTAATTAATACACAATCACATCCTGTGACATCCCCCCTCAAATTGATGTTGGTCGATCAAGAAGAATCAATTTGTCAACTAAGAATTTATGCCGATGCCGAGAGAGAGCTTTAGTGAAAATGTCCTCAGTTTGATATTCGGTGGAAATATAAGGTAGTGTACTTTCATGTCGGTGAAAAGATTCATGAATGGAATAACAGTCAACCTCAATATGTTTTGTACGCTCATGAAACACTAGATTAGCCGCAATCTGAATCACACTAGTATTATCAGCATGAAGAGGAGTGGAATGAAGCTGAGGAAAACCAAGTTCGCCCAATAACCCATGAAGCCATGTAATTTAAAAGCAGACTGAAGACATAGCACGATATTCAGATTCTATGGAGGATTTAGAAACTATATCTTGCTTTTTACTCTTCCAAGAAATGAGTGCATTGCCAAAAAAATACACCATCCGGTGAGTATCTGCACAACCAGCCCAATCAGCGTCACTATATCCTTCCAACCATAAAGAAGATTTACTTAGGAAAGAACAACCCTTGTGAAGAGGTACCCTTCAAATATTGGATAATACGACGAACAACAGCAAAGTGAAGATGTCAAGGAGCCTGCATAAATTTACTAACCTATTGCACCACAAAGGAAATATCAAGACGAGTAATCGTCAAGTAATTTAAACTCCCAACTAGTTATTGATACAAGGATGGATCTAACAAAAGCTCGCATTCCTCCTTGCGAAGCTTAACATTGACCTCCAATGGAGTAACCCGATTGGAGACCAACTAATGAAATGACTTCCTCTATGTACTTGTGCTGATGTAACAACGTACCAGTCAGAGTAATCTAAACCTCAAGGCCAAAAAAATACTGCAAGGGACCAAGATCTTTCATGTGAAAAGAGTCCTGGAGATGCCTTTGCAAGTGTTTAAGTAACTCAGTATCTGATCTAGTAATCACAATATCATCAATATAGATTAGAAGCAATACACTTCCTATAGATGTCTTGCGAAGAAATAGAGAGGAATCAAACTGACTTTGAATAAAGTGAAAGGCAAGCAAAGTAGAGCTAAATTTATCAAACCATGCTCGCGGAGCCTATTTCAAACCATAAGAAGTTATGCGTAGCTGACAAACCTCAGAGGAAGTTGTATTAAACATGCTTGGAGGTGGAGACATATAAATTTCTTCCTTCAAATATCCATGTAGAAAATCATTTTTCACATCCATCTGTCTAAGAGACCACTCCTGTGACGTAGCAAGTGCCAATATAGTTCGTACAATAGTCATTTTAGCCACTGGTGCAAATGTCTCTTCATAATCAATATCATACTCATGTTGATTCCCAAGAGCCACGAGATAAGCCTTATACCGGTCCAGGGAGCCATCAGATCTAAACTTGACTGAGTATACTCTAGGCGGACAAGTCATAAGATCCGAAGTGTGATTGTCTTGAAGAGCTTGAATTTCCTCTTGCATGGTCTGCTGCTAACAAGCTTGAGTGGCTGCCTAAGTATAAAAGTGAGGAACATAAATAGTATCAAGAGTGGCAGTAAGAAAGGTATGAGAAAAACCATACCTATCTGATGGATATGGAACCCGAGTGGATCATCGAGGTGCTGACAGTGTAGAATCAGATGATAAAGTGATGTCTAGAAGGGGCGCTAGAGGAGGACGTCTTTGATACACTATACCTTGTTTAAACTGCTTAATATAAGGAGGGACATCATCAAATGAAGGAAGCAGGACAATAGAGGAATAAAAAATAACATGAGATTGAAAGAAATATTGATTTTCAAAGAAAACTACATTCATGGAGATTCAAAATTTATTTGCATGAGCATCATAGTATATAAATCCTTTCTGAGTAGGGCAATATCCTATAAAAGCACATGTGACAGACTGAGTGGCAAGCTTGTGATGTTCAGTGGGTGGCAGATGAACAAAACAAACACACCCAAAAATATGAAGTTAATTATACTTAGGAGGTATACCAAATAAACGAAGATAGGGAGAATAATAATTTAGATTGACTGTAGGCAAGTAATTGATTAAATAAACAGTCGTAGATGATGCTTCTACCCAGAATTTATAAGGTAAAAATAAATCAATTAGCAAAGTATGAACAACATCTAAGAGATGACGATTCTTACACTCAATGACTCCATTTTGTTAAGGGGTGTAAGGAAAAGAGCGTTGAAAAATAATCCCTTTTTGCTGAATATAATTTTGAAAGGAATTTGACATGTATTCCCTCCCTGAGTCAAAGTGTAAGATTTTGATACAAGTACTGAATTGTATCTTGACAAGCGTGACAAATTTTTAAAAAACAGAGAACATGTCAGCTTTAGAGTGAACAAAAATAGATCCAAGTAAATCAACTATAATCATCGATAAATATCATAAAATAAAAATATTGCCCATGAGAAATAACAGGATTTGCACCCCAAACATCAATATACTCAATTTCAAACAAAGTGGAAGCGCAATTACCATGCATTGGAAAAGGTAAAATTTTACTTTTACCAAGATGACAACTAGCACAATCAAAAGATGAGAGAAAATTATTATTGCCCAAAAAACCATGTTTCAAAAGATGAGTTAAGACAACAAAATTAGGATTACCTAATTTCTTATGCCATACTTCATTATTATTGGTCGTAGCCATACAAGCAAAGAAAACAACATTGGGAATAGAAAAATATAGAGGAAAAAGACGTCATACTTTAGGCCCCCTCACGATCACCATTCCCAACCCTGATCTGCACACCACAACCACCATGAGAAAAATGAACATCAAGGTTATCATCCACCAATTGTCCAATAGAAATTACGCTGGTAGATAATTCAGGAGAGACAAAACATCTTTAATTAAAGGATCCAAATTACCAATATCAGTAATAGGAAATGGATTGCCATCATCAATCTGAATAGATTGCGTGCCATTATTCTCATTAACATTATGGAGATTTGTCGTACTATCATTCATATGATTAGAAACACCCGAATCAATAAGCCAAGGAGTGGAGGTAGGAATTATAACTTGTAAGCCCAAAGCCATAAAAGCTGAGACAATCATCTGTTGAACCATAGTAGGTGTGAGAACAAATGAATCAGTGTTTACAGTGGGAGGTGTAGAAGATGAGGCCTTGACAATAGCTTGAAAAGCTTGAGAGTGGTGATTTTGAGGTCGTACCTAATAGTCTTTGATGAAATGGCCCGGTTTCTTACAGTAGCTGTAAACTTTCTTCAAATAGTTACAAGCAATATGACTAAGCTTTTTGCAGCTAGAACACTGCAAATTATGCGCTCCTCTTCTTTGCGCTGCATAGGCTATAATAACAGGCTCAGGAAAAGCCTATCTGAATGGATAAACGTTGATCTGAGTGGATAATCGTTGCTCCCCAAGTAGATATCCAAGGAAGGAACTAGATTACGATTCAATAGGCCAACTTTAATATGTTCAAATTCAGGACAAAACTTCATTAAGAATTGATCGTGTTGACTCTCAGCATGAACCGCTTGAAGAGCTGAGGTAGGAACCTTAGAATGCACAATAGCAGAATACTCGCTCCATATATTAATAAAACCAGAATAAAATTATTTAATGGTTAAGTTACCTTGATTGTAACTACTAATCTCCATCTCCAATTGAAATTTTCGAGCACTGTGATCTTGATGGTAAATGTGGCGTAGATAGGCCTACGTAGCTTGAGCCATAGTGAAACACCAAAGATTGGCAACCAAATGAGGCTCAATCGTCCCTAATAACCATGAAATCACCTTAGCATCCCGAACCTCCCATTGGGCTAATTCCTTTTCATCAGTAGGAATTTTGGTAGAGATATCAACATGGTTTGATAATTCTTTCCCTTTTAAGAACATCTTAAAATGGAACTCTCATGTAGAAAAATTCTTTTCAGTAAAATGAATAATATTATTTTCCAAAGACATGATGCAAATCTATGGAAAATTAGCCCAAGTAGTCCAAATATTAAGCCAATTAATTTAAACAAGCCCAACAAATAAGGCCCATAAAATTGCTTTAGAAACAAGCCTAACCCAACACTCAATGCAAAAAATGAAAGCCCAAAATAAAAGGCCCACACAAAAAAGAGCAGGAGAGAACACGCCACGGAAGAGAGCCCAAGCCAAGTGTCAGCTGAACAAGCTGACGCGTCACCAAAGCAGATTTAAGTGGAATGTTGACGTGTCAAAGAAATAAGGTCGACGTGTCAAGCACAATGTCAACAAATTGTCTTCTTTGACAATCTCCCACCGAACAGAAGGTCATCCTTTGCAATCGAGACCCAGACGACCGACCACTTGTTTCAACCACCATAGAACTCCTAGCAAGCACATAGAGAGCCGACATACCCACGATAAACCCAACCACCACAGATTAGAGGACATCACAAGGGAGACCACACAACACCGATACAGGAGTCACTCAACCACCACAGAAAATCACACCAGAGAGTCTCCTATCTTCCCATAAGAACTCAACTTAGAATGCTGACAACCACAACACATAGAAAAAAATCCCAAGAAGCTTTGGTTAGAAGAAGAGTAACCGAAGACACAAAAAAAATAAATTATGTTACACATACGATGAGTCACAGGTCAGTAGAAACTCTGATACCATGTCAAAATTGATTTGTATATGCACTGAATGATCCCTCTTCTTGAGTGTCTTGTTCATTAAATAGGAAGCAAACCGATATACATGAGTAGCTATTAATTCGGGCTATGTATGGAAGAATGATAAATGTCCTATTACAACACTACTAACTACTATTTACATCTCTAATCAATTTTTTAATTAATACACATTCACAACCCGTGATAGTATAAGAGGGGACTTAGAGATTTGAGAATTAGGAATTTTTTTCTCTTCTCTAACAATTCACTTCGCCAACAAAATGTGGCTGCCCTATTTCAATATATATATAGGGGTGTGTTTCTATAATTCTTAAAATAAATTGGTTGACACATATACTAATCCAAATATACCTCATTGCAGATGGAAAAATAAAAGTCCCCTTTCCAGCAAAAATTCCAAGAAATGTTAATTGACTTAACTCCTTTACATCGAACCTAAACATTGAATCTAATTTGTTTCATCTCTCGCTCCCATTTTACTCCATCACATTCTCAAATGTTTTGGGTTAAAAAACACTTTTGAAGAGTTTGAATTATGAAGTTTAAATTATTAGGGTTGAGAGAGAAATCTTTTCTACATGAATAAATCCTATAAATGATGTTTATAAGTTTTGAATTGAGAAAATCAGTCTTGATGTTGAAAACCAAACAAAAAACGAAGTATCACTATTTGCCGATTATTAAACAATTTTTATTTATCTTATTTTAGGGGCTCGTTCTCCTCTTATTTCAAACTATAATTTTCTCAAGTCATTCATTCATATGGTTTAAGGCACCTCGTCAAAAGAAAAACTAAAAATTAATTCAATAAGTTAAAGTTCATAACTTAGGTTGGAGGTTTGGCGGGTTGACTAAAATGAATATGCTATTTTGTTTTAGATTTATCTAGTAAACACGATTATGTAAAAAAAAATTACATAATTTAATTTAAAACCTGGTCTAAAGAAATAATGACATCATGTTTTTTCAATTTAAATTATTATATCAGGTGTAATTACTATACTAAACTCGATTCAACATTCTAGATATAAGGTCATTTTTTCCCCTTTCCTACCAGTCATTTCTCTCTTGTTCATGTTTATAAATTTTCTTTTATTGCATCCGGAAGATCCTCTTATTATTAAGAAATCTTCATATGTGAAACAAAATATTTCTGAATGAAACGCAAGAACAGAAATCCTTAACTGTCAAATAATACAACAATCTTAAGAACAACCCAGAAATGAAACGAGAAATTGATCCACAGAGTAGTTCTAGGTCCACTATTGATCATTTTGTCACTTATTTTCTTCCCTCGTCCTCCATTTTTCAATTAGCAGGATCAAAATTAATGCATTTAGCTATTTGCTAGCAAGAATATATAATCAAATCCAATCATTATTAAATAGAACAACAAGAAGAAGAATACTAATCAGCAAAATTACACCCTGCTGCCTACATATCTAGGCATTGGTTCATTTATAACCTCATCGGGCAACGGCATTGATGAATACGGGCTTTCGGCAAGTCAGAGAACAGCTGCAACGAAACTTCAACATGGCAATGCAGAGATGGTATTCACCAAAAATATAGTTATAAGGATGCAAAAAGGGAGGCTTATGAATCTTCGTCACGTTCTTCATTGCTCTCTTCGGCTATCGTCTCCAGTCTGGGAGAGTTGGAAGGCTTGTGAGGATAAATGATGGGAGCAGGAGCTACCTCAATCGAAGAACGCGAACCTCTAACCTCCTTGGCCATTGAATATTGAAGTACAGTAGTAGTATGCTGTGTTTAGGGGAGAGAATACGTGTTAATAATGCTTTTGAAGGCTGGGAAATGGAGGTTTTTGTCCCTCTTCACCAATCAAAGGAGGAAGAGAGACAAGGTTTAGCAAATAAGAAAAAGATAGGGTTTTTGGTTTTTTTATGTATTGGTTGGTGAGGGACGTTTCGTTCCATTTATAAGTTGAAATAATGGAGTCAAGCATCCAAAAATATCGAAGGAAGCAAACAATTGATGGTATTCCTGCAACTCCATGAGGGCAATTTCCAAAATAAGTGTTTGACATCCTGGAAAATGATCTCCCAAACGAACATTTAGGACTGCGCCACGTGAAAGAAGTAAACCATGCAAGAAAAATAGGAGCCATTGCTCCTCCATATTCCCACACTTTAAATTCGTCTCTGGCTGATGCATTACTTGCTTTTCTTATATACTTTTTTCTTTTTTGGTGTCTTTAGTTTTTAAAATTACCTGAACTTCTATTTCTTAAAAAACAAAAATCACTTATATTATTTCATTTATTCCTGTCGATTTTCCATATATATTTATTTGAAAAGAGTTTAGTCATAAAAAAACGATAATAATACATGTATTATAAAAAGAAGAAGTAATTGACATATAAGAGTATAGATATTCAAAATGAATCTTAAAAGAAACAAGAAAGAAATATCTTTCTTATTATGAATTTTATATTTTGCCAAGTTCTTAGAATACAATACAAGTGAATCTATTTATAGGAGAAGAATATGAATTCAAGGGTTATGGAAATCCAAGAGACTAAACTCAACAATCATGGATATTTAGTTCATATAATTATGGATTTATAGCACTTCCCCTTGAATGATCATGTACTTTAAAATTCAATCGAGGGCTTTATATAGATACTTCAAGATCTGTATTTGAATACTTCAAGATTTATTAAAACAATGTCAAATTGCCTTATTAATACCTTGCAAAGTCATACACATTCTCGACTTGCTTCATGTATCATGATAATTTCTGAATGATTTGATGAAGTAACCACAAATGTTTATTTGAAAGATCTCCAGGAAATTGCATTATCGCCGTAGGTAAATTGATACCCTGTTTGTGGTCTCCCTTTGTGGGAATCAGAAAGATAACCTGCATCTGCATATTCAATCAAATATGAATTTGATTCACAATAAAAGAATCCCATTTTGGTTGTTCCGCGGAGATAGCGAAATATATGTTTGACTCCATTTCAATGTTTTTTTTTTATGAGAGTGAAACTATATCTTGCCAATAAATTTACTGCAAAAGCAATATTTGATCTTGCACAATTTGCAAGATACATAAGTGCTCCAATAACACTAAGATATGGTATTTTAGGACAAATAATTTCTTCATCCGCTTTTGGAGGTTGAAAAGGGTCTTTTTTCACATTAAGTGATTGAACAACTATAAGTGTACTCAAAGGATGGGTATTGTCCATATATAAATGTTTTAGGACTTTTATGTATACATCGATTGATGTACAAATATTCTATTTGAAAGATGTTCAATCTATAAGCCAAGACAAAATTTTATCTTTCTAAGATCTTTTATCTCAAATTCAATTTTCAAATAGGTTGTAGTTTTTGTGAGCTCTTCAAGAGTGTCAATAATATTTAAATTATCAATATATTCTATAATAATAGCAAATCTGGATATTGTTTTCTTAATAAAAATACATGGACAAATCTCATCATTCTCAAACTCCTTTTCAAGAGGTATTCATTAAGACAATTATACCACATTCAACTATATTGCTTCAACCCATATAAAGATAGTTTAATGGAATAAACATTTCTTGGCTCATTACCAAAAGGCTTTAGACATTGTAAATCCTTCATGAATTTTCATATGAATTTTTTTATCTAATGATCCATATAGATATGTTGTAACTACATCCATTAAACGTATATCTAGAGTTTCTAAGATTGCTAAACCAATTAAAAATCTAAAAGTGATTGTATTCATAGCTGGAGATTAAGTTTTCTCATAATCAAGGCCAAGTCTTTATGAGAAACCTTGTGCAACAAGTCGTGTCTTATATCACATAATTTCATTGTTCTCAATTTGTTTTCTAACAAAAACCCACTTATATCCAACATGTATAACACCTCTAGGTGTATGGGCTACAAGTCCAAATACTTCATGTTTTGCAAGTAAGTTTAACTCTGTTTAGATTCTTCTTTCCATATTGGCTAATCATTTTTATGTCGTTATTCTTCAACTATTTGTGAGTCAAATTCATCATCACTTCTAGTGATACCAAAAACAATCTTAAATGCAAACATGTTATTTATGATAATTTTATCTCGTTCCAAAATCTCTCATATATGAACATAATTTATGGAGACTTCAATATTTCCAGGTACCTAGTTCTCTTTAGAAGTTCCATCTTTAGAGGAATCAATTTTAAAAGATGATTTTGACACTAGATTTGATATTTGTTTTATGGGTGAGGACTCTCTAGGAGTACTATCATCTATTCATTGGAGTTTTTGTTTTCCTTCAGGGGATTTCAACTGTAGGAGTCTTAAAAACATGTCTTAAAAACATCACCAGTCAAAGGTTCAAGGAATCTAATAATCGATTGAGACTTAAAACCAACGTAAATTTCTTATTCCTCATTGTGAACCCATTTTAGTCTTTTGTGGGGATGCTACAAGCTCATATACTATACAACCAAAAGTTCATAGATAAAATATATTTGGTGGTATACCATAAACAAGTTGTAAAAGAGAATAATTATGGTAAACACTTTGTCTAATTCTAACTAATGATGCAGTATATAATATAACATGTCCACATACAGATGTAGGCAATTTTGATTTAATAAGTAATGGTCTTTCAATTAATTGAAGTCACTTTATAAATGATTCTGCTAGACCATTTTGAGCATGTACATGAGCAACATGATGTTTAACATCAATTTCAATAAAAGTGCAAAAACTATCAAATATTTTAGAAGTAAACTCACTAGCATTGTCCAATCAAATTTTCTTGATATGATAATCAGGAAACTGCACTCGTAGCTTGATAATTTGTTCTATTAATATATTAAATATAATATTTCAACTTGAGAATATGAATTTTCACTTGGTAAAAGAATCTTCAGGTTCTTTAAAGGATGTCCATGTGAGTTCTTAATAATTCATCTCATCATTATTGATCTTGGATGTCCAAGTCGATCATGCCAAAATATAAATTGTTTTGGGTCGTAACATTTCTGGTGTATCACAATATTTGATTCAATAGATTTTATAATCGTATAATAAATTCCATAAGAGAAATTAAATAGTTTTTTAAGTAGAAGCTATTTGGTTCGAAATACAAGCAGTGATATAAAGATATTATTCTCTATCTTCATCTATTATTTCAGTATGATAACCATTAGCACGTATATCTTTAAAACTGATAAAATTCCTTCTAAACTCAGATGAGTATAATGCATCTTTAATGCTCAATCTTGTGTTATTTGTTACCACAATATTATCTTTCTTAGAGTCTTTAATCATGTCTGCCAGATCTGATATTATAGTGACATTAGATTTGGTTACTGTCAAATACTCAAAGTATTTATTTTTAAAAAAAATTGTGTGCGTTGTTGCACTATCTGCTAGACATAAATCTCCATCATTAAAACATGCTATAAAAAAAAGAAATAACTTATTAAATTAAATAATGAATATAAAAGAGACAAAAATCAGTCTTTTAAGACTATTTATTTAGCTCTAGAAATACTAGTTCATGAGGAACTGTATTTAATTTATTTAATTCCTCAGGAACTTGCAATACTAGTATTTTAGGAATTGTTTTTAATTTATTTAATTCTTCAGGAAATATAAATCTTTTTCTATGAATAAAAATGAAAGAAAATTTGTTAATTTTTTTATGACAATAATGAAAAGCAAATATATTAAAATTGATATAAACCACATAATAATCGTGCTTATAACATGCTATAAAAAGAAGAAATAATTAACATATAAGAGTATAAATATTCAAAATGAATCTTAAAAGAGACGAGAGAAATACTTTTTTTATTATGAATTCTTTTTATTTTTTTTCAAGTTCTTATAAAACAAGACAAGTTGATATGTTTATAGAAGCAAGAAATGAACTCAAGGGTCATAAAAACTAAAAAGATTAAACTCAAGAGTTATGGACATTCAATACATATAATTATAAATTTATAACAACACGAGGATTATTTGATTTGTTAGTTAAATAGCGATGAATTCACTGCATACAATGTAAGATCAATTTATCTATTCTAATTTTTAAATTTGATATATTAATTATTTGTAATATTTCTTTATTAATATTATTCGTTTTTGTTTTAGCTATTATATAAACCTAGTCTAGCTCAAAAGGTTAATTAGATATTTGGCCGAACCTAACCCAAGTCATATAACTTGAAAAATCAACCTAGACCGACTCGATCGATCAATAAAATCAACCTAAATTAACTTATTTGATTAATGAAAAAATCAAATCAGGTAAATTTTAATGAATAAATCTGAATTAACCTACCCAATCCAATCCATTACTTGACCCTTAGACTAGGTTACTATAGTGAATATCAGCTTAATAAAAAAAAGGATACATGGACAAGGCCACGTACCGAGTGAAATATTCAATGGATATCTTGTAATTGCAAATATTAATTATGTAAAGTTTGTCTGAGAATACAAACACAGATACTACAGTGTTGTCTGTCAGTTTAGGACCTCATACCGTGCTTGACGTTGAAGAAACCTGGACAGAGGTGCATTTATTCATCCTATAATTTATTTCCTTTTTCTTGTCCTTGAATTTTACAACTCCAGTCATGGGCTAAACCCCAGATCCAGCAAGTCGTCTCCTGGAGGCATTTGAAATGGAAACGTGGCCAAGCTTATCTGCATCGGTTTGTACCATCCGTTCTTTGAGTGGCAAATAATGTCGCAACCATTCCCCGGTGTAAACCTGAATCACCAAACAGATGGCTGATATCACATATTCCGAAACAGCAGCCAGAAGCATACGTAATTGCAAAAAAGAAAAATGGATGAAGCCTTGCGTGCAAAGTGGCATATAAACCTTCTTTCCAGAAACACTGCATACAAAGAGTTAATAAACAGAAAAGGAATCCTAGCTGGAAGGTCACACAGTATTTGGTTCAGCTACGGATTGTGTATTTTTTTATCAAATATTATACTGTCACGTGGATGTGTGATGATGATGATTATATGGCTAACTGAAAACTGATCATGTAAAGGCAATAAACTGACTAGGCCATCCTCTTTTTTTTGACAAAGTTACAGGCCCGATTAATAAAGAAGAAGCGTAAGCCAATAACTAAGAAGAAAGATGGTATTGCCTTGACAAACAGAAAGGGTTGAAAAAAGTTGTATACATTACTTTCTTTTTGGCCACTCCAGCAATAAAATACTACAAGCCAATCAAGGAATTCTCTTTCCACATTTTACCAAAGGAGAAACTTGGTACCTCAAAGAATTGAATGACTTACAGTTCCATTGATGGTTTATTAGCCCGGCTAGTCAATATAGTTTATAGAATAGCTTTCTTGCACTAGAAAAACCAACTTGATCGTCCATACTTTAGGGCTCAAGAAAAGCTTCATGTTTAATAAGGAAAACATATTCAGGAAGGTGTTAGGAAGTAACCTGTTGTGGTCTCATTATCTTTGTATCAGGATCATCCAGTGATTCTCTCCAGTGGGCTAAATAACCAGCCATTCGAGGAATTGCAAACAAGACAGGGAAAAACTCTGTTGGGAATCCCATTGCCCTGTTAACAAGAATCCCAGTCACAGACGTTTTAAGCTTGAGGAAAAAGAAATTCTTTTCGATGCCTCCAGGAGTCATTTTCTTTATCTTAAGCATAGACTGCACTATGAGTTGCAAAATTGATTATATCTTTCTGTACCTATATATTAACCCAGAATAGAAATCAACATTTGGATACAGCTTCCTCTTAACAAAATATTCATCAGCTAAAGCAGCTTTTTCCAAGGCAACTGCTACCTGCAAACACCACAAAGAAAATGCATAAAGAAAAAAAGGAAAAACAAACAGATGTCAAATTCCAACATATGGTTAAGCCACAATTGATGCATAACAGTTCTGAGCAAAATAAATCTATTGTAAAGACACAAGGGAGCGCCCTCCATAAGTTCGATAGATGCTTGGGATAAGTATAAAAAAGTTCAATTTTAACAAGAAGAGTAGGAAGTCTCCAAGGAGCGTGGCGTGATGGCAAAGAGCTTGAAATCTGCACAGCATATCTCAAGTTCGAGTCAGGACATGCATCTTTTGTAAGAGGTTGGGACAGCCCAGGTTTTACTCGCTCACCTGGGCCCACAAAATACGTTTTCCGAGGGGTGGGGTTTCCTCAAATCCAAAAAAAAAAAGAGTAGGAATAAGTTCTATCATCATTTTAGACAACCCACCAATCAATCCAAATTCTTTTTCCATAAAGGTTCAATTTCTTTTGTCCCTCCTATTTCTTTTGTCCCTCCCATATTACCCATGAAAACATAAACTATCAATTGTGCCTTCATTATTTCAAGAATTTGAGTAAATGCCCTGCTAAGTTTTAACCTAATTTTTCTTACAAAATAATATTCCTATTAATAATAGATATTCACACTGAGAAGTAGCTTTAAATAATAGAGGTGACACTCTCAACCCAACATGGCTCTTGTCCAATATAATAAACTACTTTTTAATATTTATCCAGATGCGACACAACACCAAAAACTTGATTGCTGATCTCGAGCCAAGGATAGGGCATCACACAAGATAGCTTCAAAATCAAGTTATTTGGGTTTTCCTCCCTTCATGTTCTACTACAATTCTTGGCATTAATTTTAGCTCCCAACTTGGAGTGCTTATTTCGAAGGCATGACTCGCAAGTGTAAGGTCTATGAGAGTTCAAAGCAGCGTAAAAAACAGGGGCATTCAACCCAACGCCCCCCTATCCCCCTTCCTGCCACATACTAGAGTGGAAAATTACCTCGATAAGAGGATCCCGACCAACAATGGAAAACACTTCCTCTGCCAATTTCTTAATGACTTTTGCCCTGGGATCATAGTTTTTATACACACGATGCCCAAAACCTGACATCTTTCGCTTCCTGGGGAATGGAGATGCCCAATAATATTAACTAAAACTTTTGAATGGAATAAAAGCATTTGTAAGCAGAGTAATCATGAAGTTTGTGGCAGACATACATCTACTTGATTGAAATAAATAATCACCTGTTCTTCACACCTTCGATGAAATCTGGAATGTTTTCAACAGTTCCAATCTCACTCAGCATCTTAAGCACAGCCTATAACAATCAATGAAGCAGAAGTAGGGTTTTAGGGGCAGAACAATCAATGAAGCAGAAAAAGGTTTCTAGCAGCAGAATAAAACAAAATGCTAGAAAATGTCGGGCAGGCCAGTTTTAGTTACGGATAAAATAACCAAGAAAAAACTTGATATTATGGTAACCTCATTTGCTCCACCATGAAGTGGACCATACAATGCTCCAACAGCCCCAGCAAGTGCAGTGTATACATCGACACCACTGCAAATTCAGACAAGGAAAATAAGAAAAGGAAAGGGCTGCTTTATTACAAGCTTACAACCCTGGAAAAAGCAGTAGTGTACACATCTATGCCATTGCAAATTCAGAAAATGAAAGTAAGACGATAAAGAGGGCTGCTTTATTTGTGTAAGATAGTTACCTGGATGCAAGATGTCGAGCAGCTGAAGTGGAGCAATTCATTTCATGTTCTGCATGTAGTATGAAAAGTATGTCTAGAACTCGAGCCAGTCGAGGATTTGGTTTATAAGACCTATTGCCCCTGCAAGTCCAGGAAAAATAAATCTTAATTATGTAAAATGACAGAAAAATCCACAAATCAAAAATCAAATAAATCTTGATACAAAAATGAGGCACTATTTGTATCTCATTCTGTAGCTTTATTGAGCCTCCTACAATACTACAAAGAAATAAAAACACAATTAGCAATGCCCTTTCAAAAGAAAATGAAAAGAAAAATATAAACAAAATGAAAAGAGTATAGTGTTAAAACATGCAGAAATACCATTGATGAGAACAAATTATCACAGAATTATCCAGATAGCAATAAGAAGCAATAAGAACACCAGATGACGTACAATGAGTCTAGCATGTATAGGAAGTTCTCTGAATAAGAAAGGTTGCTAGAAGGCAGAACTGGAGGTCTACCAGCCAACCTCAAATAAGCTGCTGCCGCAATGGTTGGTGCCTGCAATATATCACAGTCTACATTCACCAGTCAACAGATAATGCCTAAGGCTGTGAAACCATATTTGTTTAAATGCTACAAACAAATTTAAGCTGAATCATGTATATAAAAGATGCAAATCAGAGTCTGGCAGCAGTGATAATATCAAAGAACCATTTCACATAAAAACATGGTATTGTCAAAGAACCATCTCACCTAAGCTAAGCTTTTAGGTGAGATTGTTGACCCAGCGGTCAAGAGTTCGAATCTCACAACTATCATTCTTTTTGAAAAACAATCAAGCACAAGGTAATATAGACTAGATCAAGCCTAAAGGGCTTTCACTTGAGTGAGTATGTTAGAGAATAATATAAAACATATTCTGGGGCTTGACCTAAAAACTTTTAGGTCAGATGATTTCTTAACAACAGATTCGTCGTGCCCCACCATTGTTCTCCTTCCTTGCGGCGCAATCAGCACTACGCAAGTGCCAGAGTATGTCCTAACCGTCGTCCATCTAGTGATGCCAACGGTAGTAGGTTATATTCTAGTAACTCACCAGGATAATCGCAACATAAGAGATGGATTGGGTCATGCTATGAGCCTTCAAAATGTAGAAAGAGATGAAGGGACTTGTTATGATGTGGCAGGGCGTTTGGAAAAATATATCAACACTTTGGATCAAGTCGGACTGCTGGACTTCCTAAGCCACTCATCTAGTGATGCCAACGGTAGTAGGGTATATTCTGGTAAGTCACCATGATGAATTGGGTCATGCTATGAGCCTCGAGAATGTTGAGAGAGAGGCGAATGAACTTGTTATGACATGGAAAGGCTCTTGGGAAAAATATATCAACACTTTGGATCAAGTCGGACTGCTTGACTTCCTAGGCTATCCATCTAGTGATGCCAACGGTAGTAGGGTATATTCTAGTAACTCACCATGATGATCGCAACGCAAAAGATGGATTGAATCATGCTATGAGCCTCCAGAATGTGGAGAGAGAGGTAAAGGGACTTGTTATGACGTGGCAGGGTGCTTGGGAGAAGTATATTAACACTTTGGATCAAGTTGGACTGCTGGACTTACTAAGCCGCCCATCTAGTGATGCCAACGGTAGTGGGGTATATTCTGGTAACTCACCAGGATGATCACAACGCAGGAGATGGATTGGGTCATGCTATGAGCCTCGAGAATGTGGAGAGAGGCGAAGGGACTTGTTATGACATGGCAGGGAGCGTGGGAAAAGTACATCAACACTTTGGATCAAGTCAGACTGATTGACTTCCTAGACCATCCATTTAGTGACCATACTACCGTTGGCATCACTAAATGGACGGCCTAGGAAGTCAATCAGTCTGACTTGATCCAAAGTGTTGATGTACTTTTCCCACGCTCCCTGCCATGTCATAACAAGTCCCTTTGCCTCTCTCCACATTCTCGAGGCTCATAGCATGACCCAATCCATCTCCTGCGTTGTGATCATCCTGGTGAGTTACCAGAATATACCCCACTACCGTTGGCATCACTAGATGGGCGGCTTAGTAAGTCCAGCAGTCCGACTTGATCCAAAGTCTTGATATACTTTTCCCAAGCACCCTGCCACATCATAACAAGTCCCTTTGCCTCTCTCTCCATATTCTGGAGGCTCATAGCATGATCCAATCCATCTCTTGCGTTGCGATCATCATGGTGAGTTATACCCCACTACTGTTGGCATCACTAGATGGACGGCTTAGGAAGTCAAGCAGCCCGACTTGATTCAAAGTGTTGATATACTTTTCCCAAGAGCCTTTCCATGTCATAACAAGTCCCTTCGCCTCTCTCTCCACATTCTCGAGGCTCATAACATGATCCAATTCATCTCTTACGTTGCGATCATCGTGGTGAGTTACCAGAATATACCCTACTACCGTTGACATCACTGGATAGGCGGCTTAGGAAGTCCAGCAGTCCGACTTGATCCAAAGTGTTGATATATTTTTCCCAAGCGCCATGCCACGTCATAACGAGTCCCTTCGCCTTTCGCTCCACATTCTGGAGTTTCATAGCATGACCCAGTCCATCTCTTGCGTTGCGATCATCCTGCTAAGTTACCAGAATATACCCCACTAATGTTGGCATCACTAGACGGACGACTGTTGGGACATACTCTGGCACTTGCGCAGGGCTGGTTGCGCCGTAAAGCACCGCTAGAGAGGAGAACAAGGGTGGGGCACGACAAATTTGTTGTCAAAGAACCATCTCACCTAAAAGTTTAAGCTTTTAGATGAGATGGTATCTTAACAGGTAGTTCATGAACAACATGTTCTCAGGTCCAAGAGAAGTAAGGAAATTGAATCGAGTAAACCTTTCCAAGAATTCGTGCAATCTGTTTGTCTCTCACTTGTTTCGAATTGTAAAGATCTTGCCCCTGCATTAAATAAATTTATGTCAAAAAAATCATGAGAACAATAAGTTCAAATTCAACAAGCACCCACATTGGCATGGACATTTAAGAATGATAAAAGAACATTATGCCCACACGTCCACTCGAAAGAACTAAAAATAATGGAAAGAACAAGAAAAAACAAGCAATGGATAGAGAAAACTAAATTTCATTCTAGATCCTAACAACCAAGCTAATCACTTTCAGCAGCCAGACAACAATTTCAAGCCAGAAAAACTATTACCACTGTTAGTACGTTCAAATACTCTTTTTATCTTCTTGGAAAATAAAAGAGATATAGAACAAAGAAAGCTGAATATGTCACACAAACATGAAGCTCAAAGTGTTCAAGCTAAGCTAATCTATGAACTTACTCTAAGAGCTGGGTTAGCATCAGGATGAAAGATGGAGAGAGAACTCATTGCACTGACTAGCACCCCCATTGGATGTGCATCATGAGGCATTGCCTGTATAATATCCTGCAAAACAAATTCTATAACTGATAGGAAACAAAGCCTTGATTAACTTGTAACAGGACTTCTTCATATTAAAGCAAACAGCTACAAATGAATTTCAAGCCAAGCAATTGTAACTTAAGATCAAGGTGACAAAAAATGAATATTTAATTCGAATTTTAATTAAATCTTATCAACTTTAATTAGTTTACTTAAATTATTTGCATGATGTTATCGTATTAATTTGTTTAATTGCTTAATTATTTTTTTATACATTAATTAAAGCAATGGAGGTACCTTTCTCCCTACATCCTATTATATGCTTTGATCCACTTTATTTGATTTTAATCAAATTCCTTTTCAGAATAAATAAATAATAAACCACAACGGAAAGGACTTGTATATAGACTGTAAAGGTTAAAATGACATGGCATTTTCCTTAAAGAAGAACTTCTATCACAATCAACACCAAAATCCTTTTGCATGAAAAATAATATGTATTTTAAAACCCCAGCCTTATATACATAGTTTGTCTTCACATTTTTTGTCTCTTCTTCTCGGTTGAGATGACAATTATCTTTCCTTTTCCTCATCACTATACTCACCATTTTGATGGATGCAAGCTCTAATCATCTCGCACATCACTAGATCAAATAAAAAATGCAAACACTTTCCTTAAATCAAAAGTTCAAAACCCCTAAGCATTTCTACATGAAACCTTAATAAATAATAAAGCATTGTCAGCTAAAACTCAAAATTAGCATTAACGGTACCCATTTACATAAACTTCCCCCCCCCCAAACCTGCCATTATCAATTACCATGGCCACACGCATGTTTTGAAACCCCGGTAATGTGAAAAGGCCTTATGAAATAGTCGAAAAAGAAATATAGAATAAGCAAAATGGCATGTTCACCATTTTGTATCACAAGTCAAATGCATTACTATGTAGCTTCATTTTTTGCAGAAAGTCAAAGAGTTCAGCATGCTTTGAGCCATAAAACTGCATATTCTAGAGTGTCAGCACACAATGTTTAAGATGCTCTCGCACTGAAAAAAGGATCTGGACATGTCTTTTTCTCTATATACAACTTACAACCTTATCTTGACAATTCTCAACTCCTAGCTTATATGAGTTTTAACAGTTTCAAACAAGGAAATAAGAGAAGCACGTTGCTTCCATCAAAAGCATGCCATAAAGTTCACTTTCAAATTCTCAAGTGAATGAATTAATAAATCCGTCTTAGTCACATTTCCCTTTACCAACTAAAATCATGCATGCTAGGAGGTAAAAGCATAAAATGTCATTTGAGCACCCACAGTGTATCCTTTGATAATAGAAGAAGAAACACTAGATTATATTATTATATTTTGCAGAGGTTTATTTTGCATTTGAGTTCCACTGCGCAAAATTCAGTTAATAATGATAAAAAAAAAAATGCTCAGATTTAAGGGTTCACTTCATTTTGCCTCCCACAAGTATACCTAGTTTATCAATCAGCTCCCAAAACTATATTTTTTTAATCACTCACCCTCCCTGCGTTTCAACTTTACCTCAATCACCCCACAAAACAGTTAAACCTTATGTTTTCAAGGAACATTACCAACTAAAATTGTAAGGCATTAGATTGAAGTTTCAAAAGGAAGAAAAGAACAGTTTTTGGTACACCTAAATCTCAAACAGTTTGAAGGATCTTTTTATACATAGTATGGTTTGATGTTCTGTAAGACCTTTGGAGAGAAACAACGGGCACGTTTTGAAGCCCCAAACGGATGCCCCAGAATTTTAACTACAATTTCCCGTCAAAAAATGTAAGAAACTGTTTTCGATTGGTGATTGGGGTAAAGTTCAAACATAGGGGAAACCAGAGTCTATGCTGTCACAATTGCTCAAAGACGAAAACACAGGTATAGGGGGAGATAGAGAGAGTCTCACTAAAACACCCTGAGGTACAGCTGAATGTTGTGAAATAGCAAATTCCCAGTCTGCTAACTGACTCTGAGACGGTAAGTTTCCGTACACTGAAACAGAAAACAAACATTGTTTAAGAACTTAATCACCGTACAATAAATAGCAAGTTAGTTTTTTAATGGAAGGATGTGTACTGACAAATGAGGTAGGCTGCTTCCAAAAAGGTACTGCTCTCAGCCAATTCCTCGATAGGGTACCCTCTGTATCTAAGGACACCCTCATCACCATCTATATATGAAATCTTTGAAACAACAGGAGCAGTATTCAGATATCCTGGATCATACAATTTCAGCCCCTTGTCAATCTTTCCTGTTGAGATCTGCATCCTCATCACCAATCAATCAAAATTAATGCCTGAAAATTCGAAATTGAATTAAATTATGATATAATAATAATAAAAAAATCATACCTTCTTGAAATCAGAGGCTTTGACGGTCCCGTCTTGAGAGACCTGAATTTGGTATTTCTTACCAGTCCTCTCATCGATCACAGTTAACACGCCCTTGAGATCTCCAGGAGGAGGGACTTGAGCAGACACGCACCACCGCTGGAAGTCCGAATCCTCCGACGATTCGAGGGGCGATCCGAGTAAATGAGCTGTGAGCACGGCCAACCGCCCGCGAGCAGTTATAGATGATTCTACCATTTCTTATCTAGTTTGGAAACGAAAAAGAAAATGATTGGAGAAGGTGAGAGTTATTTAGAAGAAAGGAAAGAGAGTGAGCGCTATTTTTCCGAGGGACGTTATGATCTATAACAGGGTAGAGGTACTCAAAGAGAAAATGAAATGTGCTCCTCGACAAAGTACCTAAAAAACAAAAAATTTATCCATTCCAACAGTGCATTTATCGGGAAACTTCGCTATCTCGAGTGGCGAGCCCACAAGTCGTGGTGGTGTTTGATTGGTTCAAAATTTGTGAATTTAGTTTTGTTATTACTCGTGAATTCTCGATTCAACATAGCTTGGCAGACCAAGTCAATGCTAATCTAATGGCTCCAGCTTTGGGACAGGAACACAAAATTCTTGCGAAAATCATTGATTAAAGGATGAGGAAGGTAATCAAATCCATGATCCTCAAAGAACTATTGAAATGACAGCACAATACTGTGAGTGAACTACCTCACATATACCCCAACATCATATTAAAAGCATCACGCACTGCTCTAGTCCAACCTTTCACTAATGAAGAGATCAAGTTCGCACTATTCACCATACTTACATGACAATTCCCCTGGCCTGATGGAGACACTGCTCTTTTCTTCAAAAAAAAAGCTGGAACATTATTAGAGCAGACTTCATTAAATTAGTAGTCCGATACTTCTTCCATAACACACTTTCTTGTTGTGTTTATCCCAAAATAGAAAAAAAAAAGAAAAAAAAGAAAACCTACATGCATAAATGACTTCAGACCAGTTTTTTATTGTAATATTGTCTCTATAAATGCATCTCCAAGCTGCTAGTCACAAGATTTAAGGCAGCCTTGTCAGAAGTCAGTAGCCCTTCCCAATCCATCTTCCTTTTAGAGAGACAGATCTCAGATGTCAAATTCTCTTACACAAGAGCTAATGCATAACTATCACCTAAACAAAGGACCAGCTAGGTGTGCTTTGAAAGCATACCTTGGAAAAACTTTTGATACAGTTAGCTAGGAATTCATTCTAGCAGCTCTCACAATAAGTGTTTGATTTTGCATGTTCAACTGTGATTTGCAGGTAAACTTCGTTTGATATTGAAGAGGGAGGAAGGAGAGACAGAGAAAGAGAATATATGCAGAAGAAAGGTAGGTAAACAATTTTCCAATTGCCTGCCTTGTATTTGATGAAATGCCCTTATACTGTTTGGCATAAACATGCGTTACACATTTTTAACAACCTGTAACTGATTTGTAACTACCCTAGAGAACTCAATTACATGTTCTCCTCTTAGACTAGAGTTCGTTACAACTAGTTGAAATACAATCAATAACTGTGAAGTTCTTCCATACAG
Source organism: Salix suchowensis (assembly GCA_029030765.1). Lineage (NCBI taxonomy): Eukaryota > Viridiplantae > Streptophyta > Magnoliopsida > Malpighiales > Salicaceae > Salix > Salix suchowensis. The sequence continues at coordinate 23,045,741 of CM054995.1, forward strand.
ATTGCATTCCCTTGGTGGATCTAATCTTTTTCAAAATCAAGTGATGAACCTCAGCTTCCCTAACATATGTCTTCAGCTAATAAAATCAATATTCTTCTCAATCTAAGTGTACTGGACATCAATGTTCCTTCTACCCTGCTCGATCAACCGTCAGAAATGAGAACAACTATGAAATAAATTTGGATTCTTGCAGACAATTATCTCTTGAAGGGCAGAGGATTATTGATATTATCTCTTTTATTTTAGGTAATCATCTTTTACAGGGCTTCCTCGAAACGCAAGGATCTCGATCGGATATAATCATAGAGAATCGATGGAACTTTACAAAAGGCATTACTGATTTACAGGCCCTCTAGAATCTCCAGTCACGGCCTTATATAGATGACCATTGTGTTTGGAAAGCTCACTCCTCAAGGATATTCATAATTGCCTCAACCTGGGAACTCCTCAAGGACCTTAGACTTGCAAACACCTCTTATGGTTCAAAGGTCACATCTCAACACCATCAATATCATGAGTTTTTTAAACCCTTCATGAACTTTTTGAGCTTATGAATTCCTTTCTGTTATAAACATGTTACTTTGTAGTAAAAGATTAGCATTCAGGATAGATAGGTTTTGACGCTAAGAAATATGAGAAAATTGTCATGAAAAATGTTACGATTTTGCTGACAGCTTATTATGATTCATGGTGCTAAAGTATTTTTTCAACATTTGAAGTGAGAACAGTTTTGTAAAACCCTATGTATACACTTTCTTATTAGCTTATTTTGAAAACATTTCAATCTTATTTTCAAAAAATACCCAAACCTTCACTCTTTCGAAACATTTCAAAGAGATTGCAGGGTCCGTTCTTTGTTGTGACCATGAATAAGTATGCATTTAAAAAAAAAAAATAGAAGCTTTTTAATAGCTCACATGAAGATAGTTCTTTTATTCAATAATAAGTTTACAAGTCTCCTCCAAGTAGAGATCAAAGAGAGACGGGCATATTATTCTTTTCAATGTTTTATAAAATAAATAAATAATAATGACAAAAGCATAAATAAATAAATCATCTAGTTGTGAGACTCTTAATTCATGGTGCGATGCTAACTTTATGAACATCAACAACCAATAAATAACTCGTAAATAAGATGAAAATATAATTTGGATAGTTAAAGGTATGCATAAAAAAATGATGAGGTAAGAATGATTTTAGTATTTTCGTAAGGATAACTAATATTTTACTCAGAGCTGTATAACTAGTACATATCTTAGGATTCATAGTCTTTTTAAGGAACTAAGTATCTACTATTGCATTCATTAATGTATACATATACCAAAAACAATAGAAAAAATTATTCAAAGTCTTTAGAATCCCATCAAACAGATCTAAAGTTGTTTAGGAATTTATTACCTAAATATTTTATCCTCTTTTTTTTTTTGTATTAGATACTTCTTTAAAAGTTAGTCTATCATAAATCACAAGCTGTACAATTGTCTTGCATCCATTAATAAATCACATAAACCATCATTGAGAAATATTCTAAATCTCTATTTAGAAAAAAAGAGATTGTTTTGTCTAGAATGTTAACTCTATATTCTGTGATTTACATAGTTTTTTATCTAACAAATAACATCTTTCAAAATAAAAGGCATACCTTCCTATTTATAGAAAAATCTAACAAAAAACCTATAAATTATTAAAATATCAATTTAGGCCTTGAATAATACCCATATATTAATTCAAGATAGCTTTAAAAATTAACCCAATTAAGTCCTTACTTGCTTTTTCTAGGTCTAGAAATATAATCCTTGTATTAATCATCTTAGTCCTTAATTTCTAAAATTTATTTTAATCAAGTATTACTTAATTATGAAACTTTAACTTTTGACTAATAGTTCTTAATGAGCGGTTTTGCCCGTGCGATGCGCTGGGCTTTTTTATCTATGTAGAAAACTGATTGATTTGATATGTTTTGTATTTTATTATTTTAATATTTAATTAATAAAATATATTAAAAATAGTTTTCTTTCCACTAAAACGTGATTGAATGTTGCTATTGCTAAAATATTTTTGATAAAATTTGTTAGAAAATTTGGTAAGAAGATGAAATGATTTATCATAAATTTGTTGCCACAGATACTCTAGTTTAAAAAACACAAAAAAAAAACTTGGTTAAAAAAAAAAGTTTAGTTGGACACCCCAGTTATAAAAAAATATATATAAAAAAATGTTCCCGTTTATTAAAAGGAAAAAAAAAGGAAGTAAGTTATAAGAAAAAATGCAAGGGGAAAGCAATTTTTTAAGAAAATCATTTGACTTAAATTTTAAAAATATACCACATTATGCTGCGGGCTGAGCAAATAAGTTTTTATCATTGTTTGGATTAAAGAAATCAATAGGATTTGCCAATCCAAAATTAAGATATAATATCTATATATGCAAAATAAATATAATAAAACAAATAACACACTCTATTATAAAAATAGCAACATCGAAGCCTTAATATCTAAAACTATCATCGCTATTACTGTCAAAAAAATAAAAATTATTAAATTCTCTCGAGGAAAAAAGCTGAAAAAACAATTAAAAAGTAAGCAAGAAAAATAATTAAAATAATTCTTCTTCTTCTTCTTCTTCTTCTTATTATTATTGTTGTTGTTGTTGTTGTTGTTGTTGTTGTTGTTGTGTTAATAATGAAAAAAAAAATGAAAGATTAAAAACATCTAAATAACTTTAAAAAAAGATTAAAAATAAAATTAAAAAAATTATCAAAAACATAGTGTAATTGAAACAGGAAGTGACTCGCATTTTTTAATTGTAGATAACCTAGGTAAATTTGTCAAAAAAAATATTTAAGTTCTTTTTTTTTCCCAGTAATATTAGATTTTAAATATTAAAAATGAAAATATTGTAATTTTAAGAAATAAATCTAAACAAAAGAATATAAATTTTAAATTGAAAGCCATTTTTTTTTATTTTTATAAGATTTATTAATCATATTATTATATTAAATGTATTTAAGAATACTGATATTAATGTTCTTTTCAAAAAATTGTAGGTCATTTTTTTTTCTATATATATATATTTTTAGGAAATAATATTCAATAAATATTAAAACATATAATTAACCTCACATACTTTATAGTGTGATCAAAATGGGAAGTAATTCTTATATTTTTTTAATTGTAGATAACCTAGGTAAATTTGTCAAAAAACAATTTATGAGTTGCCTTTTTTCCCTAGTAATATTAGATCTGGCACATTATAATTAAAAATATTGCAATTTTTTTTTAAATAAATCTAAATTTTTTGCGTGTTATAATTACTTATTTACCATCTAAAAAGAATAGTGTAATCAAAAGGGGTAGTGGCTCGAATATTTTTTAATTGTAGATAATCTAGGCAAATTTATGTACCTTTTGTTTTTTTTAGTTGTATTTTTTTCCCGGTAATATTAGATCTAAAATATTAAAAATCCAATTTTTGTATTTTATTAAGAAATAAACTTGAACAAAAGAGCAAAACATTAAAATTCAAAGCCAAATATTTTATTTTATTTTATAAGATTTATTCATCATATTATTATATTAAATATATTTAAGAATGCGATATTAATTTTTTTCTTTCAAAAAATCCTAGGTCATTTTTTTCTCTCTTTATATATTTTTAGACGATAATATTCAATAAATATTAAAAAATATAATAATGACTTATTTGCTATCTAAAAGGAACAGTGTAATCAAAATAAAAGTGACTTATATAGTTTTTTAATTGTAGATAACCTAGGTAAATTTGTCTATTTTTTGTTCTTGAGTTGTCTTTTATCCCCAGTAATATTAAATTTGAAATATTAAAAATGAAAATATTATATTTTTTTAGAAATAAATCTAAACAAAAGAGTATAAAATTTAAATTCAAATAATTGTTTTTTTAATTTTATAAGATTTATTAATCATATTACTATATTAAATGTATTTAAGCATACTGATTTTAAATTTTTTTTTCAAACAATCCTAGGTAATTTATTTTCTTTGTCTATATATTTTTAGGCGATAATATTCAATAAATATTAAAACATATAATTAGTCTCATATACTTTATAGTGTGATCGAAATGTGAAGTGGTTCATATATTTTTAAATTGTATAACCTAGGTAAATTTGTCAAAAAAAATTATGAGTTTTTTTTTCCATTTATATTAGATTTGACACATTATAAATAAAAATATTGCAATTTTTTTAAAAAATAAACTTAATTTTTTTGCATGCTATATTTACTTATTTGCTATCTAAAAAGAATAGTGTAATAAAACCGAGAAGTGACTCGTATATTTTTTAATTGTAGATAATCTACGTAAATTTGTCAACCTTTTGTTTTTTTGAGTTGTATTTTTTTTCTAGTAATATTAGATCTGAAATATTATAAATCAAAATATTATAATTTTTTTAAGAAATAAACCTGAACAAAAGAGCAAAAAACTTAAAATTTGAAGCCAAATTTTTATTTTATTTTATAAGATTTATTAATCATATTATTATATTACATGTATCTAAGCTAACTGATATTAATTTTTTTTTCCTTCAAAAAATCTTAGGTCATTTTTTTATCTCTCTAAATATTTTTAGTCGATAATATTCAATAAATATTAAAACATATAATTAGTTTCATATACTTTAATTTGACATAAATAGACAGAAATATAATTAATTTGACATACTTTAAATAATATATTTAATTTAAAGGACAAAATTGAAGTAAATACAAACATTGAAATTATATAATTTAAAACAAAACCTAAAATTTAAAAAATTAGGACCGAAATCAAACCTAAAATTAAAAGTTGCATAGATGGATAAAATTGAAAGAAATCGAACTTTGATACTAAAAACATTAAGGAGTTATAATAAATTTGCATGGAAGGATGAAATTAAAATCAATCAAAACTTTGATACCAAACATATTCTAAATTCCAGCCCAATCCGTAAAATTCAAAGAATGAAGATCTAATTGGAACTCCAATATATAATCAATTTCAATTGAAGGACGGAATTAAAACAAATCAAAACCTATATAATAGCAATAAGGGTCAGAAAACCTAATTACAACGTTTAGAGACTAAACTGAAATGTGACAAAAAACAGCTTAGCTGACGTCAGCTGGTGAAGGCAGGAGAGAAAAATTGGGGGGAAAAAATTCAAATGACCATTTACACGACTCCGGACATCATAGTGTCACACGTGCCGCACCAGGTGGAAGAGAACATGTCGGAAAATCATTTTAGACACCGGTTGGGTATTTTTGGACATTGGAGTACTCCATACGCGCCGTCCAAAACATGCATGATCGCGGAAACGAACGGCGCATCCGGCGATGCGCCAACAGTAATCCGCCAAAAATAAAAATAAAAAATTGGCTAATTACCAGAATGCCCCTCAGTCCCAGGCGTGATTTTTGTCTTTTTCGAGGGACAAAATGATTAATGCAATGTTCAATAAAATATTAAAAATAAAGTCAAACGAATCGGGCCGGACCAGACCAAAAATGGTCAATTACCGTTGAGCCCCTGAAACCGGCAGTGTTTTTTTCTTTTTCGAGTGGTTTTTTTGTTAATTCACTATTCACAGGCGGGAAAAAAAAGGCAAACATCCGCGCACGATGCACTGGAATAAATTGTTAATGAATAGTACGCATGGGTGTGGAGCTACAATGGATCTACAGTAAATGACGGATCTCTTTTAGGTTTTTAGTTAATGTATGTGATCTATTAAATTTCTAAAATATGGTGTTTAATATGTCTACAAACTTTATTAAAAAACCTCACATGCTATTAAGCTATAACTTATATAATCTCATGTTTCAAATTTGTATTCATTTTCTTCCGATTGTAGGGTATTTGAACAATAAAAATATGATATAAATCAATTCATACATGTTATCTTTTTCTTTAAAATATAATATATTGGGAATTCATTAAGGTGACCATCGTTATCCATACACTTGAATTAGACTAGACTAATATCATTGTTGTATAACCATGCATCTATCATTAGTGAATTAACCATCATTTTTATCATGTTTGTTATGTCCATTTTCTTTATATATAGAGCCCTTTTATCAATGATAGAAAGATTTATAGGTTATAATAAGATGCTTATTTAGAAGAAAGTTTGGTTGACTAAATTTTTTTATAGTTGTTTGTGCCCATCGAACAACACTACCAAATACATAAAAAAGATACATATATTTTTGTGTATGAGGTGTCAATAGATTAATATATGATTGATGGTGATAATCCCATTGAAATCAATGGAATATAAGGGACTATATTGGGACATTAAGGTTATGTCCAAATAAATTAAAGAGTTATAATAATAAATTAGACAAAGAAAACCCTGTTATTAGACAAAGAACAAATCTATAAAATAGTGTATTATCTAGTAGAATTAAAGGAGATGATGAATTATCAAGCTCTTAATAGCTAGAATTTGACCTCCTTTGCTTATATTAATTGTTTTTTACTATAATAGTGACTATTTTACTTGTGCTTTTCTTAAAAGCATATTTAATGTCTTTTAAAATAGATATTGAATCTTGTCCCACAAGACATGTCAATCTATATGTTGTCAATTAATTTTACATAGAACATAGGAATTAACCTATGATAAGGCGATAACTATCTCAATTCAATATGAATGAGGGTTCTAAACTCTCAAACCCTTATATAAATAAGTTTATTCTAAAAACCACAATTGAATAGAAAAAACAAGAGTTCAAGAAAAAATAAGTCATAGGAATTTAAATGAGTTATAAAAATAAAGGAAAGATGTAAATAAAAGAAAGAAAGTACTTACACTTGAAAAAAATTGAATTGACAAAATTAAATATATTGGGCTGACTATCGTTTACTATAAGTGTATGACCCTATTTATATTGGTATAAAGTTTGAGTCCTATCTACATAGGTTATCATAATCATATATATATATATATATATATATATATATATATATATATATATATATATATGAGTTACTTTAAACTTAACACAAACTAAATTGCTCTTTTACTAAATGTAATATGAATACTAAGTTAATCTATGACGTAAACTAGTTGTTTTGGTGAGGACCCACACTTTGAATATGATTATCTCTTTTAGAATCTCAAATACATTTAAACTCTAGTGGTAAATTGTTTTTTTCTATCAATTATGATGTCTAGTCACTTCATTAATTACCTATTTGAACTCTCTTAGTTGATGAATGACAATTCTAGCCTGGTTAAAAAATTAAATTCATATAATTGATTTTGATATTTTCTCCTTATTTTATCGTTAAACATCATTGTTACTTATTTTTAACACGTGTATATTTATTATAGGTGTAAAGAAGCACATGGCAGTGAAGGGTGACCACATACAACAACTAGACTTAGATAATATCTTAAAACCTCTCTCAATTTTGTTAAGGTTCCAAGGTTATGCTTCCTAGTGTGTGTGAAAGAAAACATATGGGTAATGTATTCATGTGGTCCTACCTAGATTGGTTTAGGTTTGATTTATCAATTTGTTGCTTTAATTTTTTTTTTCTTAATAGACCCAAGCTTTGTGTGTTTGGGTTTTCCAAGCCTATGTTTTTTTTCCAAAAAAAATCATAAATAAAAAGATTAGGTGATGATAACTATCATTTCTTTACAATATTTGTATGATAAATATGTACACATACAAGTCTACTTATGTCTTGACTTTGTAAGCTTGTAAAGAAAAGATGCAACTTTAAACATTGGTTATCTTAACATGGTGACGACATGTGCTTAGTACAAACTAATACAAAATAATGGTAACCATATATTTCAATGGTTGAATATTATTGAGAGGATGACTATCTTGGCACGGGGATTAGATTGGCTATTGAGGGCTAATGATTTTGATATGGTAATTATATGTATAATCATCCTGTTAGGATGGTCACTTATGATTGTGAAGGTCTAGTTAACTTCACATGGTGATTGTATATTCGTTATCTTAACAAGATAATCAGTTGACTAAAAAAAAGCAACCATCTTGATAAAGGAGAATGGTGACTCCTAGGAGTCATAGGGATGATCATCTAAGAATTAAAAGAAAAATAATCATCTCAATAGGGTGGCCTCCTAGGATTGATTGAAATATGGATAATGTGACAAAATTCTCATATCAATAATTGACTTTTTTCAAATTGATTTTTTAAAAAAACAAGCCTTATTAAAAGGTGGACAAGCCCTAGACAATTTGAAAAAGAGATTTGTATGTGATTGTTAAACATATGGTGATTTTAAAAGTGATGAATGCTAAAAAGAGCTTACTATGGTGATTAAAAAAACATATTGACAAGATGATTTTTCCATTATGAATTATCTTGAAAATGATACCTATTAAAGAATGGTCTTATCCATAGTAATTTAAAAAATAAGGCTCATTGACTAGTGACCATTTTCATTGTGATTTTGAAAATAGGGTTGACATATTACCAGCTTCATCATTAACCAAATAACTCAATTTTGGTTCAATACTTCATGTTCTTTATTTTTTAGTTTTTTGGTTGAGAGATGAGATGGAGATATGGAGAGATGTCAAGCTCTAGAGAGAGAAAATCTCAGTGGAAACCATTTTTTACTGTTAAAATGATCAATCTTGGTGTAAATGACTTTAATTTAATAAGGAGAGTTCAACTAAGGTATACTTTCACAATCAAATTGCTTGAAAAAATATTTTATGTTTTAATTTGATTTTTGTCAAGAATATTTGAAATGCAAAAAGGGAATTCTCTATATATATTGAATTGTTGCATCAAGTTTATTTATACATGTAGTAGTTAACTGCAGAATACCAGTAGTTGCATTTATCTTGCTAACACATGCAACTAACTGCAACTAACTAATCTTGCAAGTTGAAAGCTAACATGTAATTAACACCTAATATCTTAACATCCTCCCTTGAACTAAATTGCATTAATGCATTTATTTTAATTTGGACAGTGCACACATGCCAAGCTTATCCCGTCAAGTTTCAGGGGTTTAGTCATAATACCAACCCCTTGTTCCTATGTGCTGCAATGCACCAATTCCATGACTCCATCTCTTGTAAGCTCTCTTAGGAAATGAAATCAAACATCTATATGTCTACTGAATCCTTCTTAATACTCATAGATTGATCATGACCCAACTTCGCCAGAATCCTTCTTAATGAAACCCCTTGGCATGCGTATGATGCTGCTGTTATAAACTCTGCTTTCTATTGTGGGTAATGTCACATTTGTTGCTTCTTTGAGGACCAAGAAACATCTCTTATTCCAACTGTAAACACCCGAGAAAAAAAAACATATATGTATATATAGGAAATGAAGACAAAATTCTGTTTTTAGAAAGAAAAAAAAAGAGCAAAACCGGTTCATGAATATAAATACAAGGAGGAGAGAGGGAGTGGGGGATTTTTCTTTCTTTCCCGTCATCTCCATCTCCTCTCTTTTTCCCAGCCAGCCGAACCCTCTCCTCTCTTCTTCCCAGCTGAATCCTCTTCTCTTCTCTTCCCAACCGAACCATCTCTTCTTTTCTCTTCCCAGCCGAATCCTCTTCCCTTCTCTTCCCAACCGAAACCATCTCTTCTCTTCTCTTCCCAACCGAACTATCTCCATTTCCCTCTGCCCAGCCGAACCATCTCCATTCCCACTCCTCACAGCCGAACCTTAGGCTAAATTAAGGGAAGAGGACTTGGTGAATGTGTGTGAGAAGTTGAGACTTAGAGAGAAAAGTGGACCTTTGCCGAGAGGAAGAAGAAAGGGAAGAAGTAGGAAGTAAAGCAAACAAGAGAAAAGGAAGAAGAGTTTCAAATCTTTCAAAAAAAAAAATTCTGGGTTATTACAGTTGGTATCAGAGCCTCTGGTCTTGATCCTGAGGATTTATGATGATTATATTACTCTAGTGAATTTCAGGATGGTACGCACCCGACAAGGAACACGAACTAAGCCGCCCTCTTTCGAAAGGAGAGGTAGGAACCAATGTGCTCAAGGCTGGCAAAACGAAGATCCTTTGGATGATACGACATCTCATGCTCCAATGACCCAAAATTTTGCAAAGGGAAGCTGGGGTTACAGAGGAAGACGAGAGACCTAATGAGACAAGGGAAGTACCTCCCGTTGCAACAGAGCGGCAAGAAAGATCAGAAACACAACCATCAGCTATTCCAACTGGTGTGCCCTTCCAATCTGTAGACCCGGGACTTCTTGTGTAAATAGTTAAAGCAGTGATGGAAGGCATGGCAGGTGCAAAAACACGAATAATTTCCACCACGCAGATTCCACAAATAGCCCCTATACCTAGCACTACCACGGATAACGTGGTGCCATTGGTATGTCTAGTCAAAAGTATGAGGGAAATGGGTTGTGAACCGTTTTTGGAGGAGCATGATGCAAAAATAGCCGGGAGATGGATTAGAAAGGTAGAGAAGACCATGAATCAAATAAGCATACCTGAGGGTTTGAAGGTAAACTGTGCAACTCAACTACTGTCTGATAGGGCCATGACATGGTGGGAAATGGTTCAGATGAGACGTGCGACTGAGACATTAGTATGGAGTGACTTCAAGACAAGGTTTGAAAATCAGTTCTATTCCAGATGCCATCGTAAGGTGAAAGAACAAGAGTTCTTAGCTTTAAAGTAGGGGGATCTGTCGGTATTGGAGTATGAACGGAGGTTTCATGATCTATCATTGTTCGCCCCACATTATGTACCGACAGAGGAGCATATGATTGAAAAGTTGAGAGATGGATTGCAACAGGATCTGAGATAAGGATTAATTGCACTACGGTTTAAAACAGTTAGAGAATTAATCGAAGCTGCTCAAGCTTTGGAGGCTTGCATTGGAGAGAGCCATGGGGGACATCAGGGTATAAGCAGAAAGAGAGATGGGGATTTTTACAGCAGTAGACCACCATTTCTGAAAAAAGAGAAAAGCGGAGAGCATGATCAGTACAGGAAAAAGGGGAGTTTGATGTTTCTGTCACACCAACAGTCAAGTGGGAGGGTGATGATCAGACAATCGCACTCAAAGGAAAACATTTCAACAGGAACTGGTGACCGCAAGGGGATGGAGTACCCTTTTTGTATAAACTATGGACAAAAACATCCTGGGGACTGCTCAGTTTCCCCCGGGAGATGCTTTGTGTGTAGAGGAGAAGGGCATAGGTGGAGGAATTGTCAGTATTTGAGTCAAGGGTGTCATTACTGTGGTGAAAGAGGACATTTCAAGAGGGACTGCCCAAAAAAGAACACCAAACAAGTACAAAGCTATAGACAGTCTGGTCAGAGCTCTCAACAGTCAGTCACAGTGAACAGGCCAGTGAAATCTTCTCAATTAGGAGCAACCCAATCGAGGAAGACTAAGAGCACAGAATGATAGGACCCCGGGAAGGGTCTTTCATCTGACATAGGAGGAGGTCAGGGTTGTATCAGATGTGGTGGCAGGTACTCTACGATTAAATAATTTTAACGTGCATGTGTTGTTTGATCCTGGTGCCACACACTTTTTTATTGATGAAAAGATTGTCACTAAATTGGGAAAGGAAGTAGAAATAGTAGAGAGGGGATTTTTAATTTGAATTCCAATAGGAAACATGGTTGAAACTGATATTATATATTTGAATATGGGGATTAGCTTGTCTGGGTGCGAAACAGAAGTAGACTTGATTCCCTTGGCGTTGCATGATTTTGACTTAATTCTAGGCATGAATTGATTGAATAAATACAAAGCTCTAATAGATTGTTATGCTAAAACTATTACCTTCCAAACCCCAAAAGGAGAGAGAAAGATTTTTGAAGGAGAGAGGGTATTCAAACCGGCTACCATAATATCAGTGGTAACAGCCCAGAAACTATTGAGAAAAGGGTGTGTAGGATACCTCGCATATATTTTAAACTCCAATGATGAAGGCCCACAATTGAAAGATATTGTTGTGGTGAGGGAATTCCCGGATGTGTTTCCCGAGGAATTACCGGGATTACCCCCAGAGCGGGAGGTAGAGGTGTCCATAGACACTCCTGAAGTCCCACCCATATCGCAACAACCTTACCGGATGGCCCCAACAGAGCTGAATGAGCTAAAGACCCAACTACAAGAATTGTTAGACAAAGGGTTCATACGGCCCAGTAATTCTCCATGGGGAGCACCGGTCCTATTTGTGAGAAAGAAAGATGGAACTCATAGGCTCTGTATTGATTATCGATAGTTGAACAAAATAACAATGAAGAACAAGTATCTGTTACCTCGGATCGATGATTTGTTTGATCAATTAAAAGGAGCAAGGGTATTTTCAAAAATAGATCTGAGACCAGGGTATTACCAGATGAATATAAAAGGGGCAGATGTAACAAAGACTGCATTTAGAACTCGTTATGGACACTATGAGTTTTTGGTGTTACGGTTTGGATTGACGAACGCTCCAGCTTTCTTCATGGACTTGATGAATCGGGTTTTCCAACCCTGTCTTGATAAGTTTGTAGTAGTATTCATTGATGACATACTGGTATACTCGAAGTCTTTTGAGGAGCACGAAGGACACTTGAGGCAAATCTTGCAAACCTTAAGAGAGCATCAGTTATATGTGAAACTGAGTAAATGTGAATTTTGGCTGAAGAGAGTGACGTTTCTAGGACATGTCATTTCGGTGAAAGGTGTTTTTGTAAATCCCTAAAAAGTTGAAGCAGTCTTGAAATGGGAAAGGCCGACTTCAGTTACCAAAATACGTAGCTTCTTGGGACTTGCAGGATACTATCGGAGGTTCATCGAAGGCTTTTCCTTGATTGCGACACCTTTGACTCAGCTGACTCGGAAGAATAAGAAATGGGTGTGGTCGGAGGAGTGTGAAAGGAGTTTCTTAGAATTGAAAAGAAGGCTCACCACCGCTCCAGTGTTAACCCTTCCCTCAGGGACAGAAGGTTTTGTAGTTTATAGTGATGCTTCGAGGAAAGGTTTGGGGTGTGTCCTGATGCAACATGGAAAGGTGATTGCCTATGCATCAAGACAGTTAAAGACTCATGAGGTGAACTACTCGGTGCACGATCTGGAGTTGGCTGTTGTGGTGTTTGCTTTAAAGATATGGAGACATTATTTGTATGGATCTCGAACCCAAATATTTACCGATCATAAGAGCCTGAAGTACCTAATGTTGCAAAAAGAGTTGAACATGCGACAGAGAAGGTGGGTAGAGCTCATTAAAGATTATGATTGCACCATAGAATATTATCCGGGAAAGGCAAACGTGGTGGCAGATGCCCTCAGTCGAAAAAATAAAGCCACCCTAGAAGGGGTAACGGTAGAGGAGGAGCGGCAATTGGCGGAAATTGAAAAAGATGGGTGCAAATTTAGACGTTAATGTCGGAGGTAGATTGGTAGCTCAACTTCTGGTGCGACCAACGTATCGGGAACAAATACTACAAGCTCAGTTCCAGGACGAGGTTGGATCCAAGATTAGGAGGAATGTGGAGGCTGGTGAGGAGATGAAATTTAGGATAGCGAATGATGGGTCCTTGATGATGGGGCAAAGATTGTACATACCTAATGACGAAACAATCAAGTGGATGGTTCTACAAGAAGCACATGAGTCCAAGTTCTCCATACATCCTAGCAGCACTAAGATGTATCGAGACCTGAAACTTCTCTATTGGTGGCCGAACATGAAAAGAGAAATAGCTAAGTATGTGTCAAAGTGTGGGATATGTCAACAAGTCAAGGTTGAACACCAAAGGCCTGCAGGACCACTACAACCATTACAAATTCCAGAGTGGAAATGGGAGATGATAACGATGGATTTTGTGTTGGGATTTCCTAAAGGGAGAAAAGGAAATGACGCAATATGGGTCATCATAGATCGGTTGACAAAATCCGCACTATTCTTGCCTATAAAGATGACTGAATCAGTGGACAAGCTTGCCAAGATCTACATAAGTGAGGTGGTACGACTCCATGGGATTCCGGTGTCCATTGTATCGGATCGAGATCCTAGATTCACCTCTCGACTTTGGCCCAGTATACAACAAACTTTGGGGACCAGATTGGATATGAGCACTGCGTTTCACCCCCAAATGGATGGTCAATCAGAAAGGGTCATCCAAGTCTTGGAAGACCTGTTACGAGCCTGTGTACTAGAATTTGAGGGAAACTGGGAGGAACACCTGGCATTGATAGAATTCACCTATAACAATAGTTACCAAGCCACAATAGGGATGGCCCCATATGAAGCCTTGTACGGTAGGAGGTGCAAAACACCTTTGTGCTGGGAAGAAATTGGAGATCGGAAGTTATATGGGGCAGAGTTGGTCCAAGTAACCACGAAAAAAGTGAGAATTATCCGGGATCGCATCAAAGCCGCACAAGATAGACAGAAGAAGTATGCTGATGTGAGGAGGAGACCCCTTGAGTTCTGTACGGGGGATCAAGTGTACTTAAAGGTAGTCCCCATGGAAAAACATATTGCGGTTTGGATTGAGAGGAAAATTAACCCCTCGATTCATCGGACCCTTCAAAATCCTACAGCGAGTGGGACCAGTAGCCTACAAAGTGGACTTGCCTCCACAGTTAGCTAAGGTCCATGATATGTATCATATTTCCTTATTAAGAAAGGCTGATGTGGATCCCGCCAGAATTCTACCCTAGATCCCAGTTGAAGTCAATAAAGACTTAACACTGGAAATGAGACCCGCAAGGATACTAGATAAGGTTGAAAAGGATTTGCGAAACAAAAAGATCCCTATCGTCAGAATCTTATGGCGAAATGCTCAAATAGAAGAGGAAACTTGGGAGAGGGAGGATGAGATGAGAAAAAAGTACCCAGAATTATTCAAAATACCAGGTATGGAATGTAAAATCCCTTAAATTTCGAGGATGAAATTCATATTTTAGAGGGGGAGAATGTAAACACCCGAGAGAAAAAAAAACATATATGTATATATAGGAAATGAAGACAAAATTCTATTTTTAGAAAAAAAAGAGCAAAACCGGTTCATGAATATAAATACAAGGAGGAGAGAGGGAGTGGGGGATTTTTCTTTCTTTCCCGTCATCTCCATCTCCTCTCTTTTTCCCTAGCCAGCCAAACCCTCTCCTCTCTTCTTCCCAGCTGAATCCTCTTCTCTTCTCTTCCCAACCAAACCATCTCTTCTTTTCTCTTCCCAGCCGAATCCTCTTCCCTTCTCTTCCCAACCAAACTATCTCCATTTCCCTCTGCCCAGCCGAACCATCTCCATTCCCACTCCTCACAGCCGAACCTTAGGCTAATTTAAGGGAGAGGACTTGGTGAATGTGTGTGAGAAGTTGAGACTTAGAGAGAAAACTGGACCTTTGCCGAGAGGAAGAAGAACGGGAAGAAGTAGGAAGTAAAACAAACAAGAGAAAAGGAAGAAGAGTTTCAAATCTTTTTTTAAAAAAAAATTCGGGTTATTACACCAATTATGAACACATATCCATATGTGCTCTTCCTATCATCAATATCCCTTGCATAATCACTGTTTGCAAATGCTTCTAGACGTCTTCATCTTCTTTTCTGTAAACAATCCCAAAATCTGCAATTCCTTTAAGTACCTTAAAAATCATTTAGCAGTTTGTAAGTGCATCTCAGAAGGCTTCTCCATGTATCTACTGATTAATCCAACTGCATACATAAGATCTGGTCTTGTAGCTATCAAATATAGCAGACTTCCCATTAGTTGTTTAGTAGTTATAAGTGCATCTTAGAAGGCTTTTCTATGTATCTACTGATTAATCCAACTACATACATAAGATCCGGTCTTGTAGTTATCAAATATAGCAGACTTCTCATTAGTCGTTTATATTCTATAGCCTTAACATTGGTTGTATCATCTTCATTCTTTGTTAGCTTACAGCCTAAAACGATAGGATTTTGCACAACATTACTTTGTTCTATCCCAAATCTTTCGAGCACCTTTTTAGCATACTTTTGTTGACAGATGAAGATGACTTGTGAATTTTTGTATGACTTCCACAACCATAAAATACCTTATTCTTCCAAGGGCAGACATATCAAACTCCATCATTGATGCTTTGAAATTTCAAAACACGTCTTCATTATTTGTTGTAAATATGAGATCATCTGCATATAGGCTTGCTATCAATATCCTACTTTTATCTCTATTTTTTATGAACAATGCGTGTTCACATAAACAATTTTCAAAGCCTTCTTTAACAAGGTAATTCTCAATCCCGTTGTACCAAGCTCTAGGAGCTTGCTTAAGTCCATATAAGATCTTTCTCAACCTGTACACCTTGTGTTCCTCACCCTTTTTCTCATAGCCTTGCAGTTGATTGATAAAAAATGCCTTAGCTAACTCTCCATACAGAAATGCACTCTTGACATCTAGCTAAAAGACATGCCATCTTTTGTGAGCTGCAATAGCTAAAATTATTCTAATTGTATCCCACCTTGCTACTGGTGTGAATACCTCGTTATAGTCAATCCCTTGTCTTTGAGAGTATTCATTTGCCACAAGTCTGGCTTTGTGCTTGTCGACCTTTCCTTCTGCATTCAATCTTGTTTTGAATACCCATTTTACTTCTATTGTTTTGCTCCAACTGGTAGAGCGGTTAACTCTTATGTTTTGTTTCTTTCAATGGCACTTATCTCCATATCCATGGCTTTTCTTCATTTCTCATTCTTAGATGCTTCTTCAAATGTAGCTGGATCCTCAGCTGAGGTGAACATGACAAGATTATGTGACTCTTCTTCTTCATGTAGTTCTTCACTAGTCACATAATCATTCAACCAAGTTAGTTTCTTTATGCTCCTCTCTTGATTAGGAATCTGTGATGCTTTTTCAGATCTCTCACTTGATGATGATGCATTGTTTTGCTCATTAATGTGTTCATCATCTAAGTCTTTATTTTCTTCAATTATGGTGATATTTTCACCATTATCTGCCCAATCTAACTCACCTTGTTGCTTCCCTTCTGTATTTTTGTCCCAATCCCACTTCTCATTTTCCATACATACTACATCTCTGTTGGTTACTATTTTCTTCCTAATTGGATCATAGAGTGTGTATGTCTTCTAGACTCTTCACTTACCCCCTAGTAAGACACATTTGAGGCTTCTGTCATCAAGTTTCTTTCTCTGATTGTCAGGTACGTGAACATGAGCTACACACCCAAATACCCTAAAATGATTAACACAGGGTTTCATGTCACTCCATGCTTCTTCAGGTGTAATATTTTTGACAAATATGGTGGGGCTCTTGTTCAACACATATATGGACCAATTAACTGCTTCTAGCTAGAATTGCTTTGGTACTCCTTTCTCAGATAGCATGCTTCTCACCATGTTCATTATGGTACAATTCTTCCTCTCGGCAACCATATTTTGTTGTGGGGTATAGGGAGTGGTGAGTTGTTTCTTGATTCCATGCATGCTACAAAAGTTGTTGAACTCATTTAAGGTAAATTCTCCCCATTTATCAGTTCAAAAGCAGCTAATCTTTTCCCCCACTAACTCTTTCAACAATCAGTTTATACTTCTTGAATATGGATAATGCTTCAGATTTTCCAGACATAAAATATCCCTAAGTTTTCTACTGTGATCATCAATGAAAGTGAGTGCATACCTTTTCCTATTATTTGATTTAGGTGAGATGGGTCCACGAATGTCGGCATGAACAAGTTTAAGTTTTTTTATGCTCCCCACGAGCTTGTCTTTGGCATTGTTTCTTTATGCTACATTCTTATCATGTAGTTATCACACACCTTTGCTGATTCTTTAAGTGCAGGTAGACACTTGACCATCTCCATTTAGATAAGATTCTCAATCCCTTGAAGCTTAAATGTCCATATCGACAATGCCATGTGTGTGATGTCTTTAGATATTGCTTATAGGCAGTTTGATGTAGGAGTAATTGTAATAGCATGTATAGTAAATATTCTATTAACTAACATTTGTGATTGCATAACTAAGCCTTTTATGTGATGATATACTCTGCATTTGTTATTTTGAATGAGAATTGCTAAGTTCTTTTCTTGAAGTTGGCCTATGCTCGAGAGATTGTTCTTTATCTCATGTATAAAGTATGTTTATGTGAATACCTGTGTCATTTCGTTGATATGTAGTCTGACATTACCTTTTCCCATGGCCAGCATTCTTGAATTATCACTAAGTTTCACATATCTTCGAAACTGATCATCAAAGTCAAAGAACCATTCCTTATTATAACACATGTGGTTGCTGCAACTTGAGTCAAGATACCATACAACTTCTTCTTATGTTTGCTCTACATCTTTGTAGGCCATTAGAAGCAATTCTTCTTCCTCATCTAATTCTACATGGTAAGCATTTCTATCTCTACTAGAACATTCATATTGGAAATGTCCTAGTTTCTGACAGTTGTAACATTGGATCAAGGCTCTGTTATATGGTTGCCTATCCCTACCTCAACCCCTTCCTCTGAAATCTCCTCAAAGCCCTCTCTTTTCCTTGAGTTGTGTACTTATACTTTCCTCCAATTTTCTCAGAATTGATGATATTCAAGGCATGCTCTTCTTCCTTCTGATCCTGCATCCTTTGTTCATGAACTAGAAGACTACTTTGAATTTCATTTATAGACATGATCGAGGAATCATTAGATTCCTCTATGGAACAGACTATATAATTGAATCTTAAGGTCATTGACCTGAAGATTTTCTCAACAATTACATGTTGTTCCATTTTTTCTTCATGGATTTTCATCTTATTTGCTATAGTAAGTGTTCTAGCAAAGTAGTCATCAACCTTTTCTCCTTTTTTTCATGCGAAGAATCTCAAATTCTCTTCTCATGGCCTGTAACTAGGCACGCCTGAATTTAGTAGAACCTTGATACTTCTTCTTCATAGAGTCCTAAATGTCTCTTGAGGTCTCCTTATTGAGTATTGTTTCAATAATGGTCCTATATATAGCTTGAAATAGATAGTACTTGACTTTTAAATCTTTCAATCTTTCTTTATTGTGTATCTTTTGTTCTGCCACAGTTTGTCCTCCTTCCCCCCCTATTGCATGAATTCCACATTCTATAAAATTCCATTAGCATAACCCAATGGTCGTAATGACCATCAAATCGTGGAATTGTTGGCTGCACAAAGTTGCTTGATTCTCCAGCCATACTTCTTCTGCTTGCCTTCTTCTACTTGTAATTTTCTTGCCTTCTTTTTCTTCAAGAAACTGCAATTTCTTGGTATTTTACTTCTTTTAGTTATATGTTATAAGTAGGCTCTGATACCAATTGTCAGGAATATTTGACATGCAAAAAGGGAATTCTCTGTATATATTGAATTGCTGCATCAAGTTTATTTATACATGTAGTAGTTAACTGCAGAATACTAGTAGTTGCAATTATCTTGCTAACACATGCAATTAATTGCATATAAGTGTAACTAACTAATCTTGCAAGTTGAAAGCTAACATGTAATTAACACCTAACATCTTAATGATTTTTAATTTTTAAATGGTTTTTAAGCTATTTAAAATCATAAATGAGTTTACTAATAAAAATTAATTTAACCACCCACACAGCATGTCAATAATAATAATAATAACAATAATATAGTAGTTATACTAATATATATTTTTTAATTTCGGAATAGAAAGCGAAAATGGGAAAAGACATTTGCAAGTATTCAAGAAACAAACAAAATCTGGGGATTGGGTCAAGGGAACAATAATCTAAAACAATTATCTTCTTCCGCGACAGACCACATGCAAAGATTAGTGCCTCCAAGCTAATGGGCCCTAGTATCATCCTGACGAGAGAAATGCATCTACAGACCTTCACTTCCTTTGTTTTCCCCACAAGCTCTTGACGTCGCATGTTCGCTCAAAGATTTACACCGACAGGGTTGGTTTATAACTTTATATTTTAGATTCGAAACCTGGTGCTAGTTTTAGTTAACTCTCAAAGGTCAAAATTGCCGTGCCATGTCAATTTGAAAAAAAAAAAAAAGGAAAAAGAACAAGAAAATCTAAGGGTTAATTTACACCCTGACCTGAAGTAGATCCTCGAAATATGTCTGCCATGTTTGTTTTCATGGCATTAACTTGGCAATGATGATACGAGTAGTGTGATTAAAATTATTTTTAAAAATATAATAAAATAATAAAATTGACATCAATACATCAAAATAATTTAAAAATAAAAAAAATTAATTTAAGATACAGAATAAAATTTAAAAAAAAATTTTTTTAAAAAAAAAAATTTAAAAAAAAAATATTTTTTTTTTAAAAAAAAAAATTTAAACCAAACACCTTCTAAGCATCTAAGCATGGAGAAACAGTTTAGGACACAATTTCAATTTTGTACCGTCCCATGACTTCAATCATACAGATAGTTGCAAATGTGGGGTCCCATTACTCGATCTTATAATTAGGGTTTTTGGAGGATTCTGCAGACCCACTTGGGGTTGAATAGATTATAAAAAAAAACAGATTACTCTGAGTTTTTAAATAGAAAGAAAGGATAAGATAATTGAGCCACGGCCCTCTGTAATGCCATTGAGAGGAAGAGTCCAGAGAGCTGACAAAGCAATCACATGATATGATCTCTGGTACAAGGAGACATTGCATTGAACCACAAAACATGGAGAGAGATATAACGTAGTCTTCCTTTGTACAACTTTAGACTACATCGTGTCTCCCTAATCTTAAGAGCATGAATAGGTTTACTTGTCGAGAGTATTCCAATATATGGCATGATGTTATTCTATCTAGGTTAAAATCATTGCTATATAAACAATATGGTAAGAATATATATATAATATATAGCTTAGGTTATTTATTATTCATTAAAGGTAGAATAGTCTCTTGCTTTAACTTGTATATAGCTCTTTTATATTTAGATTAAGTATGTATTTTAACATTATTATTATTATGAAACCCTAACTTTTTTCTCTTAATTTTTTATATTCTTACTTGTTTAACAAAATAAAATAAAAAAGGGTTATTCTTCAAATATTTTGAGCTAGCTTTAACAGATTTTCCTGTTACATCCTTATATACCTCAAGTAATATATATAATCTGTCAAAATAGATAGAAAAACTTAATTGAAAGATATATTCAAAAATTGGATATAAAATATATGATTAAAAATGAATAAACATTTTAAAAACCTATCAAATGAAAGGTTGTTTTTTCCCCGTGAGATTCGTGTTAACCCATCCTCCTCGTTAAAGAGTTATACAAAAGTTCACAAGCCTACCAGCGCTTTTGCACGCCCACCATCTCTCAATTTTACATTGCATCTCACTAGCTCATGTTGTTGACTACCGCTAGCTTTTGATCATGGGTTGGATGATCAAGATGGATCGATGATTTATCAACAAAGTAAACACAAGTCTCAATTTGATTATAATTATTATCATTCATTTATTAACAACACACTAATATTATGCCTTATCTCACAATTCATTCTGATTAGAGCACGATGTTTTTTTTTATTTTAGTTTAGTTTTCAAAAAAAAAATAATCAGCTAATAAATCCTTAGATTACAAAATTGATGGCCAAATTGGTTTTTTTGTTATGAGCAGGGGGAAAATTGAAAGAAAAAAATCAATGTGAAAAAAGGTGTTCGTTTCAAAGATGATGCACAAGTTCCATTTAGTCCTCCAATTTTTAACATTGTACCATTTTGGTCCCTTACTTTTTTGGAAAATCATATTTTGTTTAAAAAATATTTTTACTATTTTTCAGTTCTTAGTTTGTAAGAGGACAAGGAGGGCATTGTCGAGCTTCAATGTAGAGAGAAAGAGTTTTCATTCACATCATTTCTCACCACCCAAATGATTGTTATTTATTACAGAGGTTTGAATATAGTGTTTTAGAGCTTCAATATTACATAAAAAAAGCAAATCTAAATTAAAAACATTGATTTAAGGTTTGTGTATCATTTTTTTTGTTGAAATAACTTAAAAAATTGAATTTTAAGGGCATAAAAAACATATGGCCTGATTTTTCAACCATCATAGTAGTGCATGAAGTTTAGGTAGCAGGCTACATGTCGCCTGCCATTTTTTAAGGAGTAAATGACAAGTCATACACCTTTTAAAAATTAAAAATATAAAGTCCATGTGCACGATCTTGGGATTGAAGACCCATATTTTAGGGCTTTCTAGGCCTTTTTTTTTTCATTTTATAAATATGCAAAATATAATTTTGTTAAAAAAAATAGTTACACCCAGTTAAATACATGATCTAAATCTCAAGTTTAGCGCAGATTAAGCGACACAATTCATGATGTTATTATTATTTTTGTTTAGTATATCTTTCCCTTAATTAAAAAAAATATAATTTTACCCTTTATTATTAATGATATATTTTTTCTATCTTAGTCTCACATGTTTGTCCTGTTTTTTTTATTTGAAAAAAAATATTTTATATAATAAATCTTGATGTGTTTTATAATCGTATAATTAAATGAAAAATTCAATTTCATTATTCAACATTAAGTTCATTGAAATTAAACTTTTAAATTTATTTTTTGCAAGATTATCCAAACAAGTTTTGTTGGTCAACCCAGATTAACTTAGTTAATCCAATATGTTATCATCTCACTATGAGATGAAAATATTATTTAAAGTGTCATTGTCTCAATAATTTTAAAATATATTGACTTCTATGCACATGATTTTGAATTGATGGTCAATTTGTTTTTAAGAGATAAATGTCTAGACCTTTTTTTAGTGTTCAAAAATATTTTTTCTACTACCCATGGCCTAGCGCTAGTCAATCGTCTAGTTACTAATGGTGTTTGGGATTACGATTAAACCATACTTTAAAAAAATTAATTTTTTTTAACTTCAAAATAATCTTCTTTTGTTATTGGATTGTTTTAATGTGCTAATGCCAAAAATTAACTTTTTTTTTTTAGAAGAATACATAATTTTTATATATTTTCAAGTAAAAATTAATTTCTACCAAACTTACAAACAGGTATTCGGGTGCTAAATTGTTAAATTTGACCACACTAATAACTAGTTTGGACTTCATTAAATTTGATTTAGTTGATAGCAAATGAGTTTGTTGTTAGGTTTTCCAAAACACATACACAATGAAAATAATAAATTTAATTTTGTTTGGAAGTCTCAATGATACTAGTAGACAAATTTAGAGTTCCTTAGAGCTTATATGAAGATTATCTAAAGGCCAAATGATTTTTTGGTTTTGAATAACTTTTTTAAGACTAGGTTGTTATGAACTATAAATCGTCTAAATATTTTACTACTGATGATAACTCACACGAACTATGACAAAGAAATCTTCTAAACCTATTTAGAAGAGAGGAATTAGTATACTTTAGAATACTATCACTTTTTATTTTGTGTTTTATGTGTTTCTCTAATGTACTCTACTCAACTTCTCTTAGAAAATAAAAGGCATGATATTCTATTTATTGGGAAACCTAAAAACTCTATAAATAGAATAATATATATTTTCCCTTAAATAATATCACATATATTATTTATGATAATTTTAGAAATTTGTTCATTCAAGTCCTTAGTTGATTGTTTCTAGGTCTAAAATTGCAATATCCCATATTAATTATATTCTAGTCCTCAATTTCTAAAATTTATTTACAGTCAAGTCACACTTTATTAATCATCTCATTTTAATTTTTGACCAATGATTCTTTTGTTTGTGACCCATTTGATTTCATAATATGTTAGCCCGAACATAGATCATAATTCTAAATAAATAATATTAAATAAATTAAATACATTTTTTTTTCAATTCAACAATTGACTAACTTATATTTGAAGATAAAGTAAAATATTTAGCAACTTTTCATGATCCTCTAAATATTTAAAAAAATTATAAGTTCTTTGACTTAATCTTTCGATAAATAGCTGCTTAGTGTAATTATTATTCATTCATCAAGAATGTTTAAATTTAGATAGTATAACATGAAGTATATTTACATTGTTAAATCATTTTAGCTCTCAATATTTAGTGATACATTCTTTGAATAAGTTTTGAAACCCCTTTTAAAACTCATTTTATCTTGGCCAAGTAATTTACAATCAATACTATTGAGACTTGATGGAATAGATTTTTTAATTCACTTAGGTGATAAATCCTCTCTTGAGTACTTAATATCTTCATATAATTCATATTGTACATAATATCTGATATTTATTATACTTGATTATGACAAGATATGGTCAAAATCAAAGTATAACACTTCTTTTATAAGATAATTTAGTGATATAGAGTCTAAGTATCACTATCACGTGAGATTTTTTTATAGACATAGGTAACCTCTGTATATTAGTTTTAGGTATCCTTATACCTTAATTTATAAGAACAACTGTTTATTTTCATAAAAAATAAACATAATATGCATTAGTCTTAACAACTCTAATTAATACTCAACTTTAGTAGAATATTAACTAGAAACATTTAGAAACAATGTTTTGCTGCATTAGAAATGTAATTATAACAACTTTATAATTTCTTATGTATAGCATTATGGTTTCATGAACTTTATTTTTACTGTAGGAATATTAACTAACTATAATTGAATATTAAAAATAAAAATATTAATAATAAAATATATTTTACATTATTACATGTAACTAATTAATTCACTATAGATATATCTCACATATATTTGTAGTTTAACAAGTATTTTTTTTTCTTAATAAGATTTTGATTTCGAGCTCTCTTTTGTAAGAAAAGATTAAAAAAAATCAGTGATTTCTTTGTAAAACGTTAGCTGGCTACGTAATAATTTGTGAATTTCAAGGAAAAAAATTAATATAACTCTCAATTATATGATCCAAGTAATTGGCGGTCAGACTAACGTAGTCCGTTATTCAAGTACTAACGGTCTGGTCTACCAACAAACAAAACTGTAAAAATGGCGATGACACCCACCTTTCTTTCCCAGTCCCTTCCAATCATATATAACATTACAATATCATTATCGCAATTATAGCCTAACTCCAGCAGCAGCTGCTAAAATCCCAATTATCAAGCAACCTTCAATCACTTCATCAGTCCATGAAATTCCTGGTACTCCAAATCCTCTGCCTCACTTCATTTAAACGATGCAGTTACAATCTTGCTTGAGTGGCCTCTTTCTCCTCCTCTCTTGTATCTCTGCATCTGGGTTTGGATCCATGGGCCCCATCTCCGCCGCATTTGGCGACCATGCCTTCTTCTGCGCCATCGACGCTAGTGGCAAGCAAGATATTATTTGCTGGATAAAGAATAACACTTTGCCACCATCATCATCCTCCGCTTCCACATCTGCTTATTTTAGTAATGTTGGTCCCATAGCAGCTCTATCAGGCGGCGAAGGATTTCTTTGCGGAATCTTAGCGAATAACTCACAAGTATTCTGTTGGAGCTCAGTTTATTCAGGTCTAGATCTTGTTCCTTCAGTTTATAGGAACACAGCTTATTCTCATATTGCAGCAGGAAAGAATCATGTGTGCGCTATTAGAGGGTCTTATTATTCTGACTATGATTCCGGCACGATTGATTGTTGGAATATTATCAAGGGTGCTAATAACAGCTTAACTTCTGGACAGGGCACTGGTGTCTTTTATGACCAATCTATTAGTAATCTTGTCTTTGATAAGGTTGTTTCTGGTGAAGAGTTTAGTTGTGGTAGGGTTAGAGAAAGAGGGGTTGTTTGTTGGGGACCAAACAAAGATAGGCTCGGTGTTTCGAACTTCTCCAAGAATGTCACGGTTTTAGCTTCAGGGAGGGATTCCGTTTGTGGGATTTTGGAAGGGTCTAATGATGTCAAATGTTGGGGCAATAGTACTAGTTCATATTCAACCCCTCCCGTCGGGACCCCTTTTGTGTCGCTGACTGCTGGAACTAACCATTTCTGTGGGATCAGGGAGGATAATCATGCAGTCGAGTGTTGGGGAAGTTTCAATTCATCTTTGATTCCAAAGGGCGGTTCTGGGTTTATGGCGATTGCTTCGTCTGATTTCACGACATGTGGGATCAGGGAAGACGATTTGGTTATTGATTGCTGGTTTGCTAACGGGACTTTGCCACCAGATTACAGTCCTCCTCTGGAGTTGTGCAGCCCAGGGCTCTGTAGTCCTCGTTTTTGCGGTGAAGGGGAGTTTGTTTTCAATGCAAGCATTCTAAGCGAGCCGGACTTGACAAGCTTGTGTGTTAGGAAGGACTTGAGGATTTGTTCTCCATGTGGATCAAATTGTTCTGAGGGTTTTTTCTTATCTAGTCCATGTACTGGGAATGCCGATAGAGTATGCACAGCTTGCTCTCTTTGCCAGAAACGATTCTTGCTGGGATGTTTGTGGGTTGAAATCATCTATTGAGAAGCACTGGCACAGCTTGCGCGGATTAACAATCATAATTGGGTCTTCTGCTTTGGGTTTGTTGCTGATACTAGTTAGCTGGTGTGTTCTTCCATGTTTAGTCGCCAGCCAAGATGAAGAAAGAGCAAAGAATCAGCTCCATTCTTGTATTGGCAAACCAGAGCTGGAAACTGACATTGCTTCTGATTCTCACCCTCCTCAACCCATCATCACTTCTTGCCCTGGGATGGCGCAAGTTTTCCGACTATCAGAGCTTAAAGATGCCACCAATGGATTCAAAGAGTTCAACGAGCTTGGTCGAGGAAGATATGGTTTTGTTTATAAAGCAGTTCTAGCTGATGGGAGACAGGTTGCAGTAAAGAGGGCAAATGCTGCCACGATAATTCACTCTAAGAGCAGGAATTTTGACATGGAATTGGAGGTCCTCTGCAACGTTCGGCATTGTAATATTGTGAACCTGTTAGGTTACTGCTCAGAAATGGGGGAAAGGCTGCTTGTCTACGAGTATATGCCCCATGGAACGCTTCATGATCACCTCCATGGCGGGCTTTCTCCTCTGAATTGGAGCCTTAGGTTGAAGATCTCGATGCAGGCTGCCAGGGGACTCGAGTACCTTCACAAGAAAGCAGAACCGCCAATTGTCCATCATAATGTCAAGACCTCAAACATCCTTTTGGATTCTAATTGGGGGGCACGAATCGCAGATTTTGGGCTTCTTTCAGCAACTGAGAAGGATCTCTGTGGAGATATGAATGGTGATGTATACAACTTTGGAATTGTACTGCTAGAGATTCTTAGCGGAAGAAAACCCTATGATAGAGATTACACGCCACCAAATATTGTTGAATGGGCTGTGCCATTAATTAAACAGGGCAAAGCAGCTGCCATAATTGATAGATATATGACTCTTCCAAGAGATGTCGAGCCCCTACTCAAACTTGCCGATATAGCAGAGCTGGCTGCGAGAGAAAACCCTAACGAGCGACCTGCTATGTCGGATGTGGCAACCTTTCTCGAGCAAATTGTAATGGATGGATTGGTCTTGTAGTCATCAGACAGGATCCATTACCACACCTTCAGCACTGGGTACTGCTATGCGGCTACTGCATACTTGTATTGAGCATTTCTGTTCATTTATAGATGTGATGGGGAATTCGATTTGTGTTATATTCTGCATGTTTTGATCTCCAAGGAAGTTACGATAAATTTTCCCATCAGAACACTGGCAAACAATGCCTTGATGTATAGACCAGGACAAATTCTGATGAAATCAGCTTGAAACTCGAATTTCAGGCCCAGAAATTACATGAACCATCAAAACGAAAAGTTTGCCAATGCAGCAGTCTTAGTCAATATTCCAATCAACCACCCTACGTCTAAAGAATCATGCAAATTGCTAGCGATGGGAATTCTTGAATTTAGACCATCACAATTTGTAGATTAATTATCCAAGCAAATGTGCTTCTGCAACCAGACCTCGTATTAGTAAAGAAGCTAAAATAGATCGGTCAATCACTGTAGCCCAACACCCACACCCACTATTCACTGGATATTTGCTCTACTGCTTCGTACCCACATAAACTCGGTGTGCAAATACGCTTCTAGCCCTCTCCGCACACGTTGGCCAGCAGCTGACCGGGGCTAATATTGATTTTTTAAACATTCATGCAAAGTGTAATAACGATAACGCCCTCCAAAACGACAAAAGTAAGAAGCAGATGCCGAGGGTCTTCGAGACATTACACGAAATTGAAAAATGTGTTAATATGTATATAGCCCCAATACGACAAAAGCCAGGAATTAGCATCAGGGGTGTGTTAGTAATTGACTCCATCTTTACTATTCTCTTTCGGCAGCGCTGTTAGTAAGTCGTACGGGCACGTCGACGCGTTTTTTGCTCGCGTTCGATTACAGCGGCGCGTGTGGCTTCATAAGGCAGTCAAAATTGTTGAATTGTCGGTGAAAATGATTCGCAACCATGTCCTGGGTCGCATGAAGTGGCGCGTGCTTTGTTGTGATCTACGTAGAGGCTCATATGGTCAGTTGAACGTTTATGTGTTCTTTTCTCTCTTCTCAGTGCCGGATTCAACTTCAATCCCCCCAGTTTATTGTGGATTCATTTCAGTCCCTTGGCTTTTGATTGTTTTATATGATGTTGATTTCTGTAATAGAAGTTTCGATATGTTTCAATTGCATCCTTGCATTAAAATTGATATATATCAGTTTGCATGTCAGTCCTTCTTCTTTGAATTATTCGGTTTTCTATTACATTATGCACCAGGTTGTATTGTTTTCAATTATGTCCTTCATTTCAAATTCATTATATATTGCACTTTTATTTCGGTCCCTCTTCTTTTAATTTTTTTTTAAATCTCTGAATATTTTTGGTATCAAAGTATGAATTGTTGTCAAATTGATCCTTTACTTTAAATCAATCATATCTTTTATTTTTATTTTGGCCCTTATGTTTTTAATTGTTTTATTGAAATTGATTTCCTTTATTATTATTTATATATTTATGCATTATTACCTATTATTGTACATGTTTATGTATATATTTTTTTATTTTGGTTTTGAATATTTCTTTTATCTTTTCTTTTTGTGGGGTGTTTTTTTTTAGTCTTGAAATTTTAATTCCTTATTGTAATCATTTGAAAATTAATATTTTTTTTAAAAAATCACAAATATTTTTTAAAGGCAGACAATTTTTTTTTGTCATTTATTTTATTTATTTGCTTATATATATATGGTTTCTATTTTTGTTCATATTTATATATGCATGTTCTTGGTTTTTGTTACGATTTTTTCGTATTTCCTCTGTTATCAAGGGTTTTTTTTTAAATTAATGTTTAGATTTTAATTTGTGTTGGTGATCATTTGAAAAATGATATTTAGTCCTTTTTTCCTTTTTGATTTTCTTTTTATTTATTCTTCAGGTCAAATAATATTTTAAAATGGAATAAAATTTTTTTTTCATTTGTTTTGGTTATTGCTTTTTTGATAATATTTTTCATTTTCAAGATTCCTAATTATTACAAGCGAGACATTTAAAATAATAATAATTATTATTTGTTAATATTTTTTTCTTATAAATATATGAGGCTAAGTATATATTTTTATATCTATTTGATATTAACATCCTACAAGATATATATGACCTATTTATTCTTTGAAAATAAAATAACTATTTACGATAAGTGTTCTAAAATACTTTTGATATAATAATATCACAAATAAATCTTATAAACTAAAAAACAATTAACAATAATTATGGTCTCATCGATAGCATAACCAACAATGATTAAAAACTGGAATAATAAAAACGATAATATTCCAAATATTTATTATATTTCTCTTCTTTTTCGTTTTTTCTTCAAGTAAAATAATTTTTTACAATCTAATTGTATTTTTTTGTAATTTTTTTGGTTTTTTAATTGGTTTTCTGTTAATATTTTTAGGTGTTAAAATTTCTAATTATTATAGATAAGGCATTCAAAATAATGATAATAATTATTTTTTTAATATCCCAGTCTTTTTTGTTTTTTTAATAATAATAAAAATTTTATACTAATTATTTCGTTGAAATCTACTAAATAGATCAATTTATATCAACTTAAAATTCTTATATTTTATAGAAAACCTACACTTAACAGAAATTCTGCACATATTTATTATTTTGTCTAAATTTATATCATAATAAGAAATTCTCACATAATTTTTTTTTCTAAAAACAAATATGATATCATTTGCAATGGAGTGCAAGGTATGGGCTCATATATATATTTTTAATATAGATGTTTTTTCAAAAAATTCAATAGCAACGTGAAGAAAATTGATTTCTTTGATTTCTTCTCCACTGCTCTCTTTGACGATTGTGTGCCATATAATATTTATTATACAACATGTGGTATATCCATGACAACTTCTAAATTTATTATATATGTGATTTTTCATTTTGAACCTTATACTTTTAATTTTGGATTTCATTTTAATTCTTTTATATATATATATATAAATATTTCTTACATAGTTTTTATTTCTATCCATGTTTATATATACATGCTCTTAGTTTTTGTTTTCAATTTTACTTATTTCCACTATTATTAAGATTTTTTAATTACTGTTTAAATTTTAATATGTGCTGCTGGTCATTTGAAATTTATTATTTATTATGATTTCTCTTTCTTTTTTCCTTCAAGTCAAATAATTTCTTAAAATCTAATAATATTTATTTTTATTTTTTTATTTATTTTGTTTTTAAATTTCTTTTTTGTTAGTATTGTTAGGTCTTGAATTTTCTAATTATTATAGATAAGATATTCAAAAAAATAATTATTTGTTAGTTTTGTTTTCTTTTAAGTATGTCAAATTAATTATATATTTGTATATTTATGTAATATTAGCGTCTTAATATATATATGTGTGTGTGTGTGTGTGTGTCTGTGTGACCTAGATTTTTTTGGAAAAAAAAATATCTTTAGTCAATATCATCAATTATGGTTTTGCTATCTACCAATTAAATTATTACCAAATTAGTTAAAAAAAACACCAATCAAATTGTTTGGTGCATAAAATAAATCACTCATCTGGGCTAAAATTCAGTAACTATAATTCTACTATTTGCTAATTAAAGAATTCATGAAACAAATAAAACATGCATAACAATCAATCAATATGTTAAACGAAGCACATGGCTCATTTCAACACAATTTTTTCGATTTCAATTGTACAATCAACCAATACAATAATTATTAAAATATTTTCAACAGTAGCAACATTCAATCACTTTTAGGCAAAAACCTTTCTAACATATTCCATTAATTACAATTTTACTAATTAAATATAAAATAACCAGTCACAACGCGTATAAAATCATTCAATTTCCTCCATATAAAAAAACCTAAATAAATTATTCAAAATAATGATAATAATTATTTTTAGGTTTTTTTTCTTATAGATATGTAAGACTAATTATATATTTTAATATTTATTTAATATTATCGCCTAGAAAAATAGAGAGAGAAAAAATGACCTCATATTTTTCAAAGAAAAAGAAATATTAATATCAGTATTCTAAAATACATTTAATATAATAATATGATGAATAAATTTTATAAAAAAAATTGGCTTTTGATTTTAATTTTGTGCTCTTTTTTTAAGTTTATTTCTTAAAAAAAATTTACAATATTTTTATTTATTATATTTAGATCTAATATTACTGTAGAAAAAATAAAGCTAAAAAAAAGTTAACAAATTTACCTAGGTTATCTACAATTAAAAAATATACAAACTACTTCCCGTTTCAATTAGACTCTTCCTTTTAGGTGGAAAAAAACTCATTTCTAACATATTTTATCTATTACCGTTTTGCTAATTGAATATTAAAATAACTAATTATAGCACACAAAAAAACTTAAGTTTGTTTCTTAAAAAAAAATTAAAATATTTTTATTTATAATATTTCAGATGTAATATTACTGGGGAAAAAAGACAACTCATAAAAAAAATAGATAGACAAATTTACCTAGATTATCTACAATAAAAAAAATATACGAACCACTTCCCATTTTGATCACACTATTTCTTTTAGGCGGATTTTTTTTTCTAATATATTTTATCTATTATAATTTTACTAATTAAATATTAAAATAACTAATTACAACATGTAAAAAATCAATTAGTTTTTTACATAGAAAAAACTCAATGCAACGCGCGGGCAAGCATACTCGTTAGCCTGTGTAATCTCTAAAATGATTAACAGCCCAATGCAAAGGATTTTTAAGGATATTATTCGATAGATCTAGAGTTGTTTAAGGTTTATGTAAAGATTACATGAATATCATTTCTTTCTATTTGGTTTTGAATTTTTTCTTAAAGGCTGGGTCGTATCAAATTACAAGTCATCAAAATATCCGATATTTGATAATAATTCACGCAAACCATGAGAAATCTTTTAAACCTGATAAGAATTATTACTAACTCCTTTTTTAGGTGCTTACAAAATTTACATTAGAAGAATTATCATTCAGTCCCTTTCTGTTACCATCAGATAACATAAAAGAAAAGAAAAGAACAAAAGAAAAAGAAAAAACTGAACCGATCAAGGTTCCAGATCCGCTTTTGTCAGTTACTCGGGTATTTCTCTTACTCGGTTTTTTTCCATAACTGAGGACCCGGAAAAAAAAGACAAAAGCATGACAGAAACAATCAAACCCAGAACCCCATCATGGGCAACATCAGCAACAACAACATTAACGGTCAAAGGAGACACGGAATCCGGCATAGCCACCCTCCCCCACCAGTACCCCCGCTACTGGAAATCACGCCCAACCGTTATGTTTTCGCGGCGGCAATGCCTTCGCCTTCCCCTTCCCCCATACCCCAACCCTCCACCATATTATCAGCACCCTGGGTACACTCACCCCCCTGCACCCGCAATGCCCGCTCCGTACGATCACCGCCACCGGGTGGACCACCCGGTGGCCCACTAGGTAGGAGGGAGGTGCCCAATGATGCCCCGACCGGCTCCTTATGTAGAGCACCAGAAGGCGGTCACTATAAGGAATGATGTTAATTTGAAGAAGGAGAGTTTGAGGCTTGAACAGGATGAGGAGACTCCAAGGAGCTATCTTGTTACTTTCACATTTGATGCTACTGTTGCTGGAAGGTAAAGGGTAAAGCTTTATTTTTGTTTTGTTTTGATGCCGAGCTTTTGTTATTGAATTTAAAGAATTTTTTTTAAACAGGTTTTGTCGGTCTTTGTTTGATAGGATTACTGGTTTTGTTTGTGGAAGGAACTTCTTTTAAACTCTAATTTGACTTTTGCAAGACTTTGACTTTAGATGATTTTGAATGAGTACTTGATTTGACTATGGTAATTTCTATTAGTGGATGGTGAAAGTTAAAATAAATATTTGGTCGTTGGTTCTTTGGTTTACCTTCCTACTCATATGTCAGTGGAGAATTACTAAAATTTCTTTTACGTGGTTTGATCACTGCCTGATAATCGTCTCGATATGGGGGAAATATTCAGAAGGTTTTTCTTGCTATCATTGTTGAGGATTGTTTTGGAGTGGCTTCCATTAATATACGTTCAATTGTTCAAGTTATTTCATGGATGGAAAGGTAGCAATTAAGTGCTAGCTTGGCGTTACGAATGAACTCATTATGGATTACATTACATGCAAGTGTGACCCAGGCAAAGAGTGTGTCATTTGGCTGTCAGAACCACGGCACACTACTATTCTCCCTTGCCGACACATGGTAAGCCTCTCCCACCCTGAAATACAAGGAAGTGATGCTCTTTTCCCAACTGTTCATATTTTATGGAATTGCTTTTCAGCTTGGGACTATTTATCGTTATGGGATTTCATTCTTTAATGTTGCGAAAGCTGCAAAAAAATTGTTTTCCTTCAACATTATATAGCCACAGGCATGAACATGACACTGTTCCTGCTGATTTGTGTCTGTCATGATGATGAATTTTTACACGCTTCGCGCCCCGTCATCCTCTCTAGAGAGACAACGACGAGCGGTGAAAATAGGGGTGTGCTTTATAGTCATAAAAATTATGATTATAATTATCGGGAGTCGGCACCTAGTATTAAGGTCACTAGGAACCTATTGGTCTGCGAGAGTCTTGGGTAAGGGAACTTGTTGTGCAAGGCGAAGACGCATTACCCCCAGTACACCCTACCTTAAGGTAAGCTGCATTGTTGTTTGATTGTTCTTCTAAGTTAAATTTTTTTACACTGCATTTTCAAAAAAACTATTTTTTTTGTCTGCGAGTGTACTTTACAATGTAATTTTACACCGCGATTAATTTTTTTGTTATCTACGGATGTATTTTACAATATAAATTTACACCGTAGTTTAAAACATTTTTTTTCTATGGATGTACTTTACAATGTAAATTTACATCCTAATAGATAAAACAAAAATAGTTATAATTATTTTTGATATTTTGGCCAAATTCCAACGAATAATCGTAAACTGGTTACAATATCCAATTTTCATTTTTTTTAAATGTGAAAAAGATGCAACATTTTTTGCTAAAAAATATAATGGAAAAACATTGGAATTCGGCTGTATGCATGAAAACAAAATATTTTGTTTTTTTTGAATTATTTGTATTTTTATATTTTTCCCATTTTTTAAAATAAAATAAAATAAAAATAAATAAATAAATAAAAATCAGTTGGCTAACAGTCCCGCCCTGATGGGTCGGACTGGCAGCCCACTATACATGGGCTCGGCCTCCAGCCCAGGTGGGCTGGAAGCCCAGGTCCCTTAGAGTTTGGGCTGGGCACAGAGCCCGGCCCATTCACGCACGCCCAGCCTGCATGAACAGTGGGACGTGAATTACGTCCCACTGCATGCAGGCGCCGGGACGAAGGAGAAGATGAACGGTGTATTTTTCGACAATGATGAAAGGTGTACCTGTTAGTACCGTTGTGTAGAGGAGATCGAGGTGATGATTCCTGTCGTGGTTGCATTGTCAACGATGACGTGTGGTCTCCCTCTCTGCGTAAATTTTCTGGTTTTGTTATGTAAAATTTGCTCGTCCCCCCCCT
Organism: Salix suchowensis; assembly: GCA_029030765.1. Taxonomy (NCBI): domain Eukaryota; kingdom Viridiplantae; phylum Streptophyta; class Magnoliopsida; order Malpighiales; family Salicaceae; genus Salix; species Salix suchowensis. Next base: position 23,080,656 of record CM054995.1, read on the forward strand.
GTTCTCCCTCTGTTCTTCTACGTAAAACCCTGGTTTTTCTCTGTCTTTTCCTCCCGTTCCCCTCTATTTTCTATTTTCTTAAAACATCGTCTTTGTCCTCTGTCTTTTTTTTTGGTCCCTTCTGTAGCGACCATGGCTGTATTTATAAAGGCAGAGGCACCTCTCACACATATTGCATGAGGTTACTGCCTCTGCCTCTAAATTTGCAGAGGCTGTGGGCTGCAATGCTATGCTCTGCAATGTTCAGGCGTCGCAACAGTGCAGGCACACTCAATCTTGGCTTTGGAAAATTGCAATTTGGTCCTTTAATTTGCAATTGTTCTAATTGCATCCTCAATTGGTTTTAAACTTTTAATTTTGTGCAATTATATCCTTGTCAGAATTTCGAGAGCATCCTTAGCTTTGCACACCTTTTTTATTTTGGTTTCCGGTTTCTGATTTGCGCGATTTAACCATCAATCAACCGTTAAACTCTCAATTTGCTCAATTTGGTCCCTAATTTCGCATAGTTGGCTTGAAAAATTCAAATCGATCTCCGAAAATTCCATTCTCATTGATTGAGCCCAAATTAAATTCAAGAACTTGATTTCTCATTGACTAAGCCCTTCATAAAATTAATTTGACCAATTTAAGGTATAATTAAGTCCTTGCACTTAATTAAATTCTTCAATTGGATCTTAAATTAATTCATCATAATTAAATTTTAAATTGGTCGACGATTAAATCGAATCAACCCATAAAAATATAATTATATCGTTCAACTTAATTTTTACACAGATTTATCCAACGATAAATTATTTTTGCATTAAATCTGTATTTTCCTCTATTTTTGGAACAAAAGAGATACGATTGGACTTGCGAAAACAACCAAAATTTCCACATTGATTTTTTCTACCCACGCCGGCTCCTTTATTTTATTTTTGTCATTTTTATTTTATTTTGGGGAGTAACCCAAAAATTGGGTTACGATAGTGTCTTTATCCAACGGCAGGCATTTTCAAAAAATGCTACATTAAAGGTCATGTGAATTCCAAGTAATGGTTTAAGACTGAACTGTGTGGAATATGTGTATTATTGCTGCTGCAATTAGAATATCTCCAATATGAATTTTATTTGATAGCCCAAAACAACTCCTCATGAATTCCCATTTCAGTTGTTATCTAAGTAATTTGGATTTAGATATCTAGTAGATATCTTGTTGGTGCCACATTGGCTGAGTGTCTTTATTTGATTTTCACCATTCTTATCTCCCACTTTGTAGTGTATGTGTAGTGGATGTGAAAAGGTTTTGAGGTTCCAAACAAATAGGTGCCCCATCTCTAGGCAACCAGTTGACAGGCTTGTAGAAATACCGGTTGACAACGCTCCTGATGAACGACTAAAGAGTCGTTGTTGCCTCATGTATTTGTATAGTAGTTTGTTGATCTCTCTCCCATCCAGTTTTTTCTTTCGGCTTCAGCATCTTTTTTTCCTTTCAAATTTCCTGCTTCTCTAATAATAAATATGGCATGGTTAAAATACTGGCATTGTGCCAGATTTGCAACCCAATGCCTTCAGTCTGCATTTGGAAGTTAGTGGTAGCTTCTCAAAATTCTTAAGAAATATAGTATATGTTTGGTTTCTCAACACTGTTGTCTTAGACTGTCTTCACGAAGCTCCACCTACGGAATCGGTTAGATAAAAAGAAGCTTGATGACCGAGTATGTGATCAGTTATGTTCACAGGTAGTATTTTCCAAGTCATTTTGATACGACGAGGTCATTACGGTGTTAAAATATGGTCGTTCAAATATAACCATTAATTTCCAAATATGAAAATTGTGTAAAGTAGGGATAAAGTAGTTTTTATTTTTAGCTAAATTAGTCTTTGTAATTACTTTATAAGTTCATTCTCAACTGTAATGGAAAAATACTCTGAAATATATGAATTTATACTTTTGACATGGTATCAGAGCATATCTCAAATTTATACTGTTGACATGGTATCATAGCAAATTTTGAATTTTTCTTTGAAATCGAATTTCTGATTTTTCTTTCTTTCTTCTGGTTCAAAACCTAGAATTCAATCTGCAAGGTGCGTGTTTATCAAACGTAGTGTTCACCAAAAACACAAACTCAGAAAATCACCCTACATACCTAGAAAACTTGTTTGTTCAGAGTCACTATTCATACCCAGATTTTCCCGAGAAAAAAAAACTCAGATTTTCCTGAGAAAAAAAACCTAGATTTTCTCGAGAAAAAAAAACTCAGATTTTCCGGAGAAAAAACCTATCTTTGTCAACCAGCGAAACCCATTTGAAAAGAATCTCTGATGAAACCCATCTCGAACCAACAAAAAGACCCATTTTTGGTATCAACCTGTACCCAGAAACCCAGAGAACCCATCAAACAACCCAGAAATCTCCATTGGCTCCATATTTGACACTCTTGTACCGTGCAGACAGAGACCGACCCACATAGCAAGCAATGGACTGACATGATTCCGAGGATCTTAAGCAAAGCACTACCGAGATGACTGTTTTTGAACAACGTCGTCTTCAACAGATGTAAAGTAATTTTCAAACAATTTTGGACTTCATTGTGTTGAAGATAAATGAAATCGAAAACCGTGTAGATGAGTTGGAGAAGAGTATATGCTCACAGAAATTTCAAAATGAAGGAAATGAGAGGGGGAAAGTTTATTCGGTTAGAATATAAGGTTTGACCAGGGTTGACCGAAAATACAAAAATATTGGTGGGTTGGTGTGTTCTCATTGCGGTGAAATGGGACATTCAAAACAAAGGTGTTAGGAAATCGTCGTCTACCTGAACTGGTGGGATTTTGCAAAGAAACCTTGGAAAAATATCACAAAACCTATGGTACATTTGACAGAAGCAGACCAAGTACCACCTACAACTAATGTGATCCATCTAGGCATCACCCGGAAAAAAAATGCACACTTTGTTATTACTAAAAATAGTAATTGGATTATTGATACAGGTGCATCTAGTCACATGACTAAAGATTACGGTAAATTAATATGTCATAAACTCTCCTCACGGTTAGCTATCTGCACTGCTAATGGTAGTACCTCCCCTGTTACGGGGGATGGGTCTATAATTTTGACTGACACTATAACCCTAGATATTGTCCTTATTGTTCCATCTTTTGCATAAAACCTTCTATAGGTTAGTCAAATTATGCTACTCTTAAGTGCACGGTAACGTTTTGGCCTCAGTTTTGTGTTTTTCAAGACATTCTAACCCGAAAGATTTTTTGTTATGGTGTTACACAGGGCAACCTGTATTATTTGGAATTAACAAAAAAAGGGGGGGTCAAAGTTGGGTCATGCACATTAGACCAGAAGTAAGGATCACACTCACGCTCGCGTATGGTTGTGGTATCGACGACTCAAACATCTTTCATTCGGGTACCTTAAGAAGTTACAACCACATTTGTTTTCCAGTTTAAGTATTATGGAGTTTCAATGTGAAATTTATGAACTGACGAAAAAACATTGTATTTCCTATTTGCCAAGTTTGAAGAAAAGTACGGAACCATTTGCAGTGATTCATTCGGATATTTGGGGTACTGCAAAGATCTTGTATTTTTCTAATGCATGATATTTTGTTATATTTATTGATGAATGTACTTGGATGACCTAGATATCTCTTCTCCGGAATAAAAGTGAAGTAGGTACAACTTTTCAGGAATTTCATAAAATGGTGCGAACTCAATACCATTGGCACATATGTACACTTCAATCAGATAATGGTATGAAGTTATGGATCAAATGTTATGTAACTTTTTAAATCATCATAGAATTCAACATCAGACCTCCTGTATGCATACTCCACAACAGAACAGATTAGCAGAAAGGAAAAACAGGCAGATTATAGAAATTGTCTGTGCTTTCGCTATTTGGCATAAATCTGCCAAAATACTATTGGGGTGAGGCAGTAAAATCAATAGCTTACTTAATGAATCGAACACCATCAAGTGCAATTGAATTTATATCTTTCTCAACAAAAACAATGTAATCTCTTCTCTCTGTTCCTCATCAACCAATCTGGAACCACGGGTGTTTGGTTGGACGATATATGTCCACAACCTAAAAGTCCTGCGAAGCAAACTAGATCCTTGTGTAAAGCGGTGTGTTTTTGTAGGTTACTCAAAGTTTCAGAAAGGATATCGGTGCTATGATCCTCACCATCGAAAAGCTACATTTAACCCTGGATGCATCATTTTCGAGAATCTGAACCCTTCTATTCAGGGGGAGTTCCCAGGTCTTCTCTTTAGGGGAGTAACATTGAAGAGAACGAAGATATATTCGAATTAGAGAAAAATAAAGGGTTAAAGGAAATGAGATCAAGCTGTGATAACCTAGAATACTGCATAGACTGAAATGATCTCAGTAACACCCCCTATGTCTCTGGAATTACCAACGCCTACATCATTAACTAAAGAATCAACCGAGAATGTCTCTCCTCAGTCCCCTCAGGTATCCCTAAATCATATTTCTAATGAGATAAATGAAACTCTTGTCTTAGAAAATAATGTGACCAATAGGTACCCACAAACACTAAATGAACACCATGAAACTAAATATGAACCCGGTAAAAAAAACAAAACTAAATACCTCATCGGTAACTATATCTCTACTAATAGATTATCGGAATCATGTGCATTTACTATTAATCAATTATTCAATGTGTCTATTCCTAGTAATGTACAGGATGCATTAGCAGATCCAAAATGGACCAAGACGTGAATGAGGAGATGGAGGCACTTCAGAAGAATAACACTTAGGAGTTATGTCAACTACCAAAAGGAAAAGAAGAAATTTGGGTGTAAATATGTGTTCACAGTGAAGCTGGATGCAGATGGGAGTATTGATAGATACAAAACAAGATTAGTCGCAAAGGGATGTACACACAAGTATGGAGAGAATTATCAAGAAACTTTTGCCCCAATCACAAAAATGAACACCATCCGAATTCTCATATCTATAGTAGTGAATCGAGACTAGGTCTTACAATAATTTAATGTCAAGAATGCCTTCCTAAATGGAGATCTTGAAAAAGAAGTGTATATGGAATTACCACCTGGACTTAAAACCAGGTCCTCAAGTGAAACTGAAGTATACAAATTAAAAAAGACATTATATGGTCTAAAGTAGTCACCCTGGGCATGGTTCGGAAGATTCTCATCCACGATGAAGAAGTTTGGCTATAAGCAAAGTAATTTAGATCATACTTTGTTTATAAAACACAAAGGAAAGAAGGTAACGACACTAATAGTTTATGTAGATGATATGGTCTTAACACGATATGATCCAGGAAAGAAATGCACTATAATAGTTTTTGGCATCAAAATTCAAAATGAAAGATCTCGGACAACTGAAGTACTTCTTAGGGATTGAGGTCTTAAGGTCAAAAACAGGGATATGTCTATCACAATGAAAATATGTGTTAGATTTATTGGCAGAAACTGGAATGCTTGCATGCAAACTGGTAGATACACCTATGGAAATGAATTATAAACTGGGACAAGTAGAAAATCAGACACCAAAGGACAAAGGATGTTATCAACGGTTAGTTAGAAAACTAATATATTTATCACATACTAGGCCAGACATCGCCTATGCAGTAAGTGTGGTAAGTCAATTTATGCATTCACCAGAAGAAGAACATATGGAAGCTATATATAAGATCTTAAGGTATCTAAAAAGTGCATCAGGAAGAGGACTTCTATTTTCTGAAAGGGAGGTCCAAGATATTAAAGGGTATACAGACTCGGATTGGGCAGGAAATCAGACTAATAGGAGATTGACATCAGGATATTTTATATTCATAGAAGGCAACCTTGTTACTTGGAGAAGTACGAAGTAGAAAGCGATCGCAAGGTCAAGTGTAGAAGCAGAATACCAAGGTATGGCTCATGGTGTGTGTGAATTACAGTGGATTAAACAGGTATTACAAGACTTAGGAATTGATTATGGAACATCTATGGGTCTACACTATGACAATAAGATAGATATCAAAATTTGCTCATAATCTTGTTCAACATGATCATACCAAACACGTTGAAGTCGACCAATACTTCATTAAGGAAAATCTTGATCGAAAAATTAAACAACTTTTGTTTGTTTGGTCTGAAGATCAGCTAGCCGATATTCTCACAAAGGCAATCTCCAGAAGGGCGTTCTAGGATGTAATTGACAAGTTGGGCATGATAAATATATACGCTCCAACTTGAGAGGGGGTGATAAAATATGACCGTTAATTTCCAGATATGAAAATTGTGTAAAGTAGGGATAAAGTAACTTTTATTTTTAGCTAAATTAGTCTTGTAATTACTTTATAAGTTCATTCTCAATTGTAATGGAAAAATACTCTAAAATATATGAATTTATACTTTTAACATATGGTCATTTAAGAATGGTGAGTATCATGTTCATTCTACTAAAAAAATGTGATTGACGGAAGATGCTAGCACTTTTTTTCTCTTTTTTATGGTGAAAACAATATTTTTTTTGAAAAAAAAATGTTTTTTGTATTTTTAATGTTTTGATATGTTTAAGCCAAAATATAAATTTAAAAAAATATTTTTTAAATAACAAATATTTGTCGCTACAGTCAAACAGGTTAGGAGCATGACTTTGGACGTCAGCTTTGATGTTTTAAGGTTGTCTTAGCTCCTTGTGTAGTTTTGCCTACGGCCATGCTAGTTAAGAGACGTGACACCGTAGAGCTATAAAAAAAAAATTGTTACCATAGATAAACTAGTATAATTAGTTAAATCCCACGAGGAATATGGGTTGATTATTTACAAATGAAGCGTGGAACTAATAGTCAACACGAATGCATGTGATTTTATGTTGTCAGTATTAAAAATGAAAATTATGTCATCAAAATTCATATGCAGCAAAAAGCATGCTCCTCGTTCTTAGCTTGAATAATAGATATCAAAAGAACGCCATGAAAACCCTAAATTTGGTTTCATAAACTCTTTAGGAAGGGATTAGATTCATTTCATGCTGAGGAGTGAATAGTGTCATCTAGTCATCCTGCTGTATAATGGCAACAAAGTGATTTTCTGTAATTTACTATTGTTATTACACCACGATCTTTGAAAATGCGGGTGATCTGGCGTTGAAAATCTAAGCTGATGGTATCAATTAAGAAGCTCCAATGCTAAATGGAGCATAGCATCCATCTACACATTCATTCGTGGAGATTAGAGAGAATGAACTAGCCACTACTTAGCAGCAGTCGAATAGGAATCTCACAAAAAAAAATAGTAGACCTTTGAATATATTCATTCCCAAGGCGACAAATGATTTAGATTATTAGCAAAGATTATGTATTTGATGTTGTGACAAAAAGCAATAACGAAAAGTGAAGAAAATGAGTATGAGGCAATAAATGTATATGGTAATGGGTTAGTGCGGTGGTATTCTCTCTTGATAAAATGTAGTGCCCAATTTCAATTAAGCTATATTATGAGTGCATTAATTATACAACTGAGTATGAGGCTTGCGTTCTTGGTTTAAAGGTTGCATTAGAGTTAAAGATAAGGTTGTATTAAGTTAATTTAAGCATATAGATATAAGGGTGGGTATGACATCCCAAAGAATAAAAATTAATGGATATTAAAGTGACCCTAAATATAGGAAAGGAAAAGGTTATATTGGCAGCCAGTTTAGATAGAGGATGGATATTAGTACCGCATAAGGGTACATATATAGAGTAGTTAATAACTTAAGAAGAGGAGTAAGCACATAAAGGTATGATTAGTCATATGACATACAATATAGTTGAAGAAACAATGATTAGCATAGCTTTTGTATTGACCAAAATGGTGTAAGGTATATGTTATGTGATCAATATGTATGGTAAAATGATGGAGTTGTGTCTAATATTGTTTGGAAATAATATAAGGAAATACGAGTACAACACCTATTTTCTTGGAAACTTGGGTGGTGGGAGCTCTATAAAGGACTCACCTTCACTTAGTGTAATAAAGATTAAATGTCATAAGACCAAATAATGAGTAAAAAATATTCAGGAGATGTTAAGAAAATAAACCTCATTTATGACCTTTAGGTATACATAGTTCTTATATAAGGGTAAATCAATGGTAGTCAAATTGTTTTATAAAGGGGGAAACAAGGTAAAAGACTTATATGAGAGTAAAGAATGAGTGAAGACTTGGAATAAGGTGATAAATAAAAGAGAGAGAGAGAGAGAGAGAGAGACAAAGAGAGAGACTATTTGGCTTTGGCTTGATCTAGAAATCTAAGGTTGGTATAATTTTTGATACTTCATATGTGTATTTCACAAAATAATTGTAGTTCTTCAATATTGTTTGTAAAATTTATAAACCACTATCTAGTGAGTTTTATCATGAAGGTTTTATATGAATGTTGTATTTTACAAAGGTTTTGGTATATTGGTGAACACTATAACAAGATATTGTACTAGATAATAGTAATAATTAGAGGTAGATTATGGAATTTTGTAATTATATGTATTGGGAATGTATGTAAATATAAATATGTTGGATTTTTAACAATGTAAATTAGTTTAAAAGTAACGATGGTTTAATTGAAGAAGGAAGTCTAACGTGGAGGATTAACTACCTTTCTATTATCTATTATACTTCTGTTATTAGGCTGTTAAGTCACGATTTCCTTGTTGTTTTCTGTTGTAAGTCAGTTACAATCAAAGGCTATATAAGCCAGTTCTCAGTATCAATAAACTAGATTTCAAGGACACGTCTTCTATCCTTGCATTTATCTCTTCTTCCTTCTTTACTCTGCAATTTATACTCTTACAAGTGGTATCAAAACTACAATGGCAGATTCAAATCACTTTGCACAACCTTGCATACCCAAATTTGATGGAGACTATGAGCATTGGAGTATACTTATGAATAACTTCCTACGGTTAAAGGAGTATTGGAGTGTGGTGGAAACAGGATTTGTAGAACTTGTAGTAGGAGATACTCTATCAACTATAGAAAGGAAAGTCTTGGAAGAAATAAAGCTAAAAGACTTGAAGATTAAGAACTACCTGTTCCAATCCATAGACAAAACAATCCTAAAAACAATCACACAAAAAGACACGACCAAGCAGTTATAGGACTCCATGAAGAACAAATATCAAGGAAATGCAAGAGTACAACATGCTCAACTTCAAATCCACCACATAAACTTTGAGGTGTTGGAAATGAAATGTGGAGAATAAGTAATTGATTACTTTGCCAGGGTACTAGTAGTAGCAAACAACATGAGGAATTTGGGGGAAGATAAGCTAGACATGAAAATTATAGAGAAAATCTTACGAACACTCACTGAGAATTTTAACTACATTGTTTGCTCCATTGAAGAGTCTAAAGACATCAACACACTCATAGTGGATGAGTTGTAAAGCTCATTAATCGTTCATAAACAGAAGTTTCAAAGGAGTAGAGGAAGAGGCAGCTTTAGAGGAAGAGGTAGTGGAAGAACATCACAAGTGTTCAACAGAGCCATGATGGAATGCTTCAAGTGTCATAGGCTTGGACATTTCCAGTATGAATGTCGAAGCTCAAACAAGAAAGCAAATTATGCTGAAATGAAAAATGAAGAGGAAATGTTATTGATGACACATGTTAAGTTACACAAGGAAATACAAATTGTTTCATGGTTTTTAGATTCTGGTTGTTCGAACCACATGTGTGAAGATCAAGGCTTGTTTACACACCTTGATGAGAACTTTCAACACTCTGTTAAACTAGGGAACAATAACAGGATGAGAGTTGTTGGGAAAGGAATCGTGAAGTTGCTGATAAATGGATTAGGCTATGTAATTCAAGAGGTTTATTATGTGCTTGAACTTAGCAACAATCTCCTAAGCCTAGGATAACTACAAGAAAGTGGTCTGGCAATATTAATTCATGGGGGAATATGCAAAATATATCATTCGATAAGAGGTCTGATCATTCAGACTAAAATGAGTGCAAATAGGATGTTCATATTACAGACTTAACATCAAGAATCCCCTGAGGAGTTCAATTGCAATATGACAATCTCTCAAGAACTTGCACAACTATGGCACAAGAGGTATGGTAATCTGAGACAGAAAAGATTGCAAACACTATCAGGCAAGAAGATGGTGCATGGACTTCCCAAATTCCAATTATCAAGTTCAATATGCATCAATTGTATCTCAGGGAAGCACCACAAAGATGCAATACCAAAAGAGACCAGTTGGAGAGCAACTCAGCCATTAGAGTTGGTTCATGCAAATATATGTGGCCCTATATCACCATTGTCCAATAGTGGAAAGAGGTATGTGTTGTGCTTAATTGATGACTATAGACAGAAAACATGGGCCTACTTGTTGGTTGAAAAAAAAGAGGCATTCAATGCTTTAAGCAATTCCAGAAACTTGTAGAAAAGGAGAATGAGCCTTTGTCCATCAAGTGTCTGAGAACAAACAGAGAAGGTGAATTCACCTCAAATGAATTCACTGATTTCTGCCAAAATGATGGAATTAGGAGACAATTAACGACTGCATTTACACCTCAACAAAATGGGGTAGCCATAAAGGAAAGAATCGAATTGTAATGAACATGATTTGTTGCATGTTGTTGAGTAAAAAGGTCCCAAAAAAATTTTAGACAGAAGTTGTAAACTGGACATTTCACATTCTGAAATCGTTGTCCAACATCAGCAGTTGAGGAGGTCACACCACAAAGAAGCATGGAGCGAGATGAAGCCTTCAGTGGAACATTTTTGTATTTTTTGATGCATTGCTCATGTACATATTCCATATGCGAGGGGGAAGTTGGACAGCCAAAGCACTCCTTATGTGCTGCTAGGAGTAAGCAAGGAGACTAAGGGCTATAGGTTGTATGATCATAGAACTAACAGAATTATTGTTAGCAGAGATGTAATCTTTGAAGAAGAAAAGGAGTGGGACTGGGATATGCATTATCCTCAAGATAGCCTAACAGATCTAGAATGGGGAGAGAATGAAGAAAATTGTGAGACAGTTGAAAATAACATGAGTAACAGAGAAGGAAAGGGGCATGAATGAAGTATGAATTGAAACTGGAGTGAATGACAACATTACATGTGAAGAGAGAGCAAAAACTAGGATGAATGAGAGTGTGAATGAAGTAAGAGAAGTGTATGATCGTGTGAGTACAGGGAGAGCAAAAAATTAGGTGAATGAGAGGCTGAATGAAGAAGCAGTAGCAAATGGAGAACAACATGAACATGACAATGGGAATGTTGAAGTAGTAGGAATTGGAGAACATGATAGTGGGAATACTGAAGCAAATGGAGAACAATATGATAGTGGGAATGTCAAAGTAAATGAAAGGAGGATAGGATGTACTCCAACATGGATGACATATTACATTCATGGAGATGGTTTAAGTGAAGATGAGGTCTACATGACTTAATCAGTTATAGCAGAAGATCCTTTCTACTTTGAAGAAGCAATAAAAGAAAAGAGATAGAGGCAAGCCATGGACAATGAGATCAATTCTATTAAGAAAAACAAAACATGGACCTTGACTGTATTACCAGCTGAAGCAAAGAAAATTGGGGTCAAATGGCTATATAAAACAAAATACAATGAGTATGGAAAGATTGATAAACATAAGGCTCGATTGGTAGAAAAGGATATACTCAAGAATATGGCATTGATTATATAGAAGTGTTCGCACCAGTGGCAAGGATGGATACAGTAAGGATGATCATAGTATTATTTGCACACAAAGGCTGGAAGATTGGGTAACTGGATGTTAAGTCAGCATTCCTACATTGTGAATTGAGTTAGAATGTCTATGTTGAGCAGCTGAAGGGGTATACGAAGAGTGGGAAGGAACACATGGTTTACAAGTTGCACAAGGCCTTGTATGGGTTAAAACAAGCCCCACGAGCATGGTTTAATCGAATCGAAACTCACTTTCTCAATGCAGATTTCCAGAAGTGTGAGAGTGAACAAACTTTATTCACCAAAAAGAGCAATTTTGGGAAACTAATAATCATAAGCATCTATATTGATGACTCAATTTTTACTGAGAATGATGAGGGAATGCTATAAGAATTTAAGAGGTTTATGCTTCAAGAGTTTGATATGTCTGATTTGGGAAACATGCACTACTTCCTTGGAATAGAAGTAATGCAAAGAGATGATAGGGATCTTTATATGCCAAAGGAAGTATGCATTAGAAATCTTGAAAGATTTGGAATGTTGGAAAGAAATGAGGTAAACTCCAGTGGTGCCAGGATTCAAAATCAGTAAAGATGAGGCTGGAACTCCCGTGGATGACATGAAATGCAATTAGTGGGGACCCTTATATACCTCACAGCAACGAGGCCAGATATAATGTTTGCTACCAGCCTTGTAATAGATACATGTCAAGACCCATAGACATTCATCTACAAGATGCAAAGAGAATTCTTTGATACCTACAAGGAACTACAAACTATGATATACATTATAAGAGAGGTGAAGATGGCGATCTATTAGCATTCACCGATAATGACTACGCTGGAGACATGGAAGATTGAAAGAGTACCAGTGGGGTATGTGTTCCTGTTAAGCACTTGTACAATCTCATAGGGATCAAAGAAACAACCAATTGTTACTTTGTCATCCACGAAAGCTGAATTTGTGGCAACAACTGTATGTGCATATCAAGCAATTTGGATGGAGAGAGTTTTAAAGGAATTGGGGCACAGTGATAAGAAGTGCATAGTTATCAAATGTGACAATAGTTCAACTATCAAACTCTCGAAGAACCCGGTGATACATGACCGAAGTAAACACATAGATGTAAGGTATCACTTTTTTTGGCAAAATCTCACAAATGCAAGATCTATTGCCTTGACTAAGTGTGGAAGTGAAGATCAAACAACAAATATTATGACAAAGCCTTTGAAAGTTGATGCCTTCCATAAACTTCGAAGAGCAGTAGGAGTATGTGATGCTGCCGAATTAAGCTAAGTGTTCTAGGAACAATTAGCTTAAGGGAGAGATTGAAGAAGATCAATCAATTGAAGAAGGAAGTCCGGCATGGAGGATTAACTACCTTTTTGTTATTTGTTACAATTCTGTTATTAGGTTATTAAGTCACGATTTCCTTGTTGTTTTTTGTTGTAAGTTAGTTACAATCAAAGGGTATATAAGTTAGTTCTCAGTATCAATAAACTAGACTTCAAAGACACGTCTTCTATCCTTGCATTTATCTCTTCTTCCTTCTTTACTCTACAATTTATATTGTTACATTAATTACGTACACCATTGAGAATGATTGTTGTGTTGCGAGAGGAGAATTATATGAATTCCTAAGCATATATTTTAATAAAAGAAGAATTGTTTAGTGATTTAGACAAAAGAGATTTTAATGAAATTTTGATAGAGTTTAATATATTAAATTAAATAAATATTTAAATAATATAAATAGTTACCAAATATAGCAATGTATGTCTGCAAAAAAAGAAATATCTTTGAGTGCAAGGTTTAAGGTATCATTTGGTGTTGTTAAATGTTAGTGTTACATAGAAACTTATGGACTTTATTGGAATGACTTACCGATACCTAATCGCTATGAAATTGTAACCCTATAGAAAACATGACCTTTAATATTTCTTAGAAAATATCTAATGATTAGATTGAAAGTTATGACCACTAACATAAAAATTATAGATCTAAACTCTTATATAGGTTAAACAACCCCTATCTTTTGTTTGGATCCCAATAATCAAGGTTCTGTACTTTCAACTTCATGCTTGATGTCACCTAAGAAGAGCTTGTGAAAGCTTACTTGACCTGAATGTTATGAATCAACTCATTGAATATATTTGTTATTCTTTTAACTATTACTCTTGTAATTAGTATAATCAATATATGCAATGGATTCTTTAATGATGCCTTTTAACTCTCATCAGATGTGGATAAGAGTAAATAAATTAGTGAATCTCATGTTTTTAGTAAATTTTATTTATTTATTTATTTTTAATATGTTCTCAGAAATGTTTAAAGGTCTTGTTTACATAAAAGATCAAAAACTTGAAAGCAGTCCTCTGGTCAAGATGTTAGCCTAGTTAGTTGGACAGGGTCATGCTAGAACTAAAATGAAATTGTCGAGCAAGACCTAAATCATGCTCGATCCAAATGATATCAAAATCTGGTGTCTATAACAGATTATTTGAAGCAAGATTGTTAGTATTGTTTCGGTTGCCATTTCGTTTTTTCTATTGGTACGAAACGTTTCGGTTTCGAAGTATTTTGACATGCCGTTTCGGAGTTGTACTATTCATATATGTATAATTAATTAATTATATATATGAAAAAACTTAAAAGGCAAAAAAATTAAATATAATTTTTATTTTTTATAAAATCAAAGTTGACAATAATTTTAATTTTTTTATCATATATATTGTTTTAATTTTTGTATTTTCAATACATCTCATAAACAATATATATATATATATATATATATATATATATATATATATATATATATATATAAAATTAATGACACGTCACTTTTTGACAGGCATAACTCACACCATTACTGCATAGTACATAGTCACTTTTGGCCAGGAAAAAACAACGCGGGAAATGAAAATTTTCTTTTTAGCTGAAACGGAACAACCGATGAGTTTCGTCAAAGTTGACAATAATTTTATTTTTTTATCATATATATTGTTTTAATTTTCGTATTTTCAATACATCTCATAAACAATATATATATATATATATATATATATATATATATATATATATATATATATATATATATATATATATAATTAATGACACGTCACTTTTTGACAGGCATAACTCACACCACTACTGCATAGTACATAGTCACTTTTGGCCAGGAAAAAACAACACAGGAAATGAAAATTTTCTTTTTAGCTGAAACGGAACAACCGAATGAGTTTCGGCCAGTATTTCCAGAACAAGCCAGAATTAAAACCGAGACAAAAACTATACTGTTTTATCTTGTTTTTTTTACTGAAACAAAACGTTTCGGCCGTTTCAACCGAAACGAAACGGTATTAATAACCCTGATTTGAAGTGGCTCACCCATGCACTCAATATTAGAAATGCAATCATTAACTCATGTACATAATTCAAGGTTAGACAAAGTATTGCCCTTTTTTATCTTTTGATTCTTCACTTTTATGATTTTTTTCATAAATTGAAATTACACCTTGAATATGAAAAAAAGTTAAATAATTAGGTTTTTGTGTTTTTTAAAAAATATTTTTTATTTTAAATTAATATTTTTTGATGTTTTAAAATTTTATATGTTTATTTAATATATATATATATATTTGAAACTAGTAATACTATTAGGAAGTGTTTAACATTGTATTTTAAAAATATTTTTGATTTTTTTTTAATTTTTATTTTAAATTACAAAAATTGATATTTTTAAATATTTTCATGTGATGATGTCAAAATAATTTAAAAAAATAAAAAAAAATATTATTTTTATATATTTTTAAACGAAAAACATTTAGAATCTTAACCTCACTAATTAGTCATCAACGTTTGACAAACTAATTGATCAATATATTTTCAAAAATAAAAAGTATTTTCCTGTATTTCTTGCGACTAATGTAATCGTAAGCTGTCCTGTCTTGAATGACAAATTAGTAATAACTATTTATTTCCCTATTTTTTATTTAAAAATATAAGGATAATAACAAATCTAACTAAAGAAATAGAAAAAAGATCCACTAACAAATAAATTAATTAAAAAATTTAGCGTGATCTCTATCCCCCCGTCAATCATAAAGAAACGGTGGTGAATTGGGTGGAGCTTTACGCGATCGCATTACACCACCCATTTCCCACCCACCCACCCACTCACAGATTCTTCTTCTTCTCCATCTTCAGCATCCATCCCTCATTTTCTTCACCTCTTGCAAAATCATCCTCTCCACTCCTTCTTGTTCAAGTTTAAACACACAACAAATCCCAGATAAATATCTCGTAGCTTTTCTCTCGCCATTTTCTTCCCCCGCTCTTCACGAAGGACCTCAGTCCCTTTCTGTTACCATCAGATAAGATAAAAGAAAAGAAAAGAACAAAAGAAAAAGAAAAACTGAACCGATCAAGGTTCCAGATCCGCTTTTGTCAGTTACTCGGGTATTTCTCTTACCCGGTTTTCTTCCATAACTGAGGACCCGGAAAAAAAGACAAGCATAACAGAAACAATCAAACACAGAACCCCATCATGGGCAACATCAGCAGCAACAACGTTAACGGCCGAAGGAGACACGGAAGCCGGCGTAGCCACCCTCCCCCGCCCCCCCACCAGTACCCCCGCAGCCGGAAATCACGCCCAACCGTTACGTATTCGCGGCGGCAACGCCTTACCCATCGCCATACCCCAACCCTCCACCATATTATCAGAACCCTGGGTACTATCACCCCCCTCCACCCGCGATGCCAGCTCCGTACGATTACCGCCACCGGGTGGACCACCCGGCGGCCCACTGGGTAGGAGGGAGGTGCCCAATGATGCCCCAACCGGCTCCTTATGTAGAGCACCAGAAGGCGGTCACTATAAGGAATGATGTTAATTTGAAGAAGGAGAGTTTGAGGCTTGAACAGGATGAGGAGACTCCAGGGAGCTATCTTGTTACTTTCACATTTGATGCTACTGTTGCTGGAAGGTAAAGGGTATAGCTTTGTTTTTGTCTTGTTTTGATGTAGTGCTTTTGTTATGAATGTGAAGAATTTTTTAAACAGGTTTTTGTCGGTCTTTGTTTGATAGGATTACTGGTTTTGTTTGTGGAAGGACTTCTATTAAAAACTAATTTGACTTTTGCAAAACTTTGACTTGAGATGATTTTGAATAAGTACTTGATTTGGCTTTGGTAATTTCTATTAGAGGATGGTGAAAGTTAAAATAAGGTATTGGTCGTTGGTTCTTTGGTTTAACTTTCTACTAGTACGTCAGTGGAGAATTACTATAATTTCTTTTACATTGATTTGATCACTGCCTGATAATTTTCTCGATATAGGGGAAATATTCAGAAGGTTTTTCTTGCTATCATTGTTGAGGATTGTTTTGGAGTGGCTTCCCTTAATAAACGTTCAATTGTTCAAGTTATTCCATGGATGGAAAGGTAGCAATTACGTGCTAGCTGGACGTTAGGAATGAACTCATTATGGATTACATTACATGCAACTAAGAATTTTTTTTTCCAGCATAGCTGGAGATTTGTACGGTGATTTGATTGCTTGAAGGAAATGGTTTAACAAACTGAAGTTGAAACTTATCGTTTAGATCAGTAGAGGTTGCTTTTGCTCAAATTTAATTGCTTTCAGGCAAGTTATGGATTCATGGGTAATTCAGAGGATTTTCTTAATCAAGATTATCTTGTGTTAAATTGGGATTGGTTAGAAAATTGGTGAGATAATGAATTTGGGTTTACTTCTGAATGGCTTTCATAGTGAACCATCGCAACAGATATCTTGTGCTACATGTTATCACAACAGCGTGGTATTCTGGTCTCAAGAGAATATAATCATGGTCAATGGATGGATTTAGTTTTACGCATCTAATCCCCCTAAATAGGTGTCAATCTTGGTGTGATGTTAAAATAGATTTGCATCCATGGAATTTGGGTTTTGAATTTTGAGAGCATCTGTTTTGTGCAATAATGTTCAAGGTTTGGAAAGATTGTAAGTAAACACTCTTTTTTGATTGATGAATATGATGTAATTGGATGATGGACCTCTTACTTTGAGTGGTATCCACACGAAGAAAAACAAAGTTGCAACCCTTTAATGTTCATTGTGGCATGTCAAGCCCAGTACCAAAAAATGTAATGTTTATTGATTGGATGCTGTTTGCAAGAGTTTCAATAATTTAAATGAAGTCGAGTGACAGTACCATTTTCCACATGTCACTCTTTTAGCTGGATTGCGTGTAATCTGGGTAACATTCTCATAATAATTGTGTCTCATCTAGCTTTGCAACTCATAAACAAAGTGAAATGGCAAGTAATTATCTCTTTAATCAGAATCATTTCCTTATTACGAGTTGGCATAGTCATGTGATCTTATATCATGGGTGCTTTCTTGGTACTTTCTTTTGAAAAACATGGATAAATGCTGGTCCAAATAAGCTGTGAATTTTGGCTTATATTCATATTTTCAGGAATGTCTGAATGATTTTTTCCTCTTTGGCACTTCTTGTTATTAAACATTTGGTATTAATTTCTTACAAAAATCGCATTCATTTGATCTGTATACAGCATCACTATTATTTTCTTTGCGAAAAGAAGGTGAGGATTGTGTCCTGACACCAACAAAGGCAGACCTTCCACCAGTGACAGTAAATTTCCTACAAGGTCTGGGCCAGAAGTTCAGACAGCCTTCTGGAACAGGAATTGATTTCACCTTGTTTGAGGAGAAAGAGTTGTTAAAAGAGGGTGGCATGGATGCCTATCCTCTAGCAGTAAAGGCAGAGGCAGCCCCTGCAGATCATAATGGAACAGAAGGAAACCAAATGTCTGGAGGTATGAACTCTCAGGTAACGCAAGCAGTATTTGAGAAGGAGAAAGGAGAGTACCAAGTGAGGGTAATGAAGCAGATCCTCTGGGTTAATGGGAAGAGATATGAGCTTCAGGAGATATATGGGATTGGAAATTCAGTTGAGGGTGAGGTTGATGCAAATGACCCAGGCAAAGAATGTGTCATTTGCCTGTCAGAACCACGGGACACTACTGTTCTTCCTTGCCGACACATGGTAAGCCTCTCCCACCCTGAAATACAAGGAAGTGATGCTCTTTCCCAACTGTTCATATTTTAGGGAATTGCTTTTCAGCTTGGGATTATTTATTGTTATGGGAATTTCATTCTTTTATGTTGCGAAAGCTGCAGAAAACTGTTTCCTTCAACATTATATAGCCACATGCATGACCCTGCTCCTGCTGTTTGTGTCTTTATCCAACGGCAGGCATTTTCAAAAAATGCTGCATTAAAGGTCATGTGAATTCCATGTAATGGTTCAAGACTGAACTGTCTGGAATGTGTGTATTATTGCTGCTTCAATTAGAATATCTCCAATTTGAATTTTATCTGATAGACCAAAACAACTCCTCATGAATTCCCATTTCAGTGGTTTTCTAAGTAATCTGGATTCAGAAATGTACTAGATATCTTTGTTGGTGGCACATTGGCTGAGTGTCTTTATTTTATTTGATTTTCACCATTCTTGTCTCCCACTTTGCAGTGTATGTGCAGTGGATGTGCAAAGGTTTTGAGGTTCCAAACAAATAGGTGTCCCATCTGCAGGCAACCAGTTGACAGGCTTCTAGAAATAAAGGTCAACAACGCTCCTGATGAATGACTAAAGAGTCGCCGCTGCCTCATGTATTTGTATAGTAGTTTGCTGATCTCTCTCCCATTCAGTTTTTTCTTTTGGCTTCAGCATCTTTTTTTCCTTTCAAATTTCCTGCTTCTCCAATAATCAATGTGGCATGGTAGTGGCATTGTGCCAAATTTGCAACCCAATGCCTTCAGCCTGCATTTGGAAGTTAGTGGCAGCTTCTCAGAATTCTTAAGAAATATAGTATATGTTTGTTTGGTTTCTCAATACTGTTGTCGTAGACTGACTTCACGAAGCTCCACCTACGGAATCGGTTAGATAAAAAGAAGCTTGCTGACCGAGTACGTGCTCGGTTATGTTCACAGGTAGTATTTTCCAAGTCATTTTGATACGAGGAGTTCATTATGGTCATTTAAGAATGGCGAGTATCATGTTCATTCTGCCAAAAAAATGTGATCGACGGAAGATGCGGGCACTTTTTCTTTTTCTTTTTCTTAATGTTTTGATATGTTTAAGCTAAAATATAAATTTAAAAAATATTTGTCGCTTTGATGTTTTAAGGTTGCCCTAGCTCCTTGCTTAGTTTTGCCTACAGAGTTGGCAAGTTCTTGCACGTGACACCGTAGAGCTATAAAAAATGGTCAACACGAATGCATGTGATGCCTTAAAAAACACTAGTATAGTCAATCAAATCCCACGAGGAATATGGGTTGATTATTTACAGATGAAGAGTGGACTAATAGTCAACACGAATGCATGTGATTTTACGTTGTCATCAAAATTCATACGCAGCAAAAAGCATGATCCTCGTTCTCACTTGAATAATAGATATCAAACGAACGCCACGAAAACCCTGAATTTGGTTTCGTAAACTCTCTAGGAAAGGATTATATTCGTTTCATGCGGGGAGTGAATAGTGCCATCTGTTCATCCTGCATTCCCAAAGGCGACAGATGATTTAAATTATTAGCCAAGATTATGTCTTTGTTGTGAAGAAAAGCAATCACAAAATGTGAAGAAAATGTCCCGTAAAGCAATGATGTAAAGCTCACAACCACAGATATAATTAATTAATTAATTAATAGCTTCTGCTAATCACGTTATCTAAATTAGTCAATAGCTTTTCAGAGCATCGTATTCTGAGAAAGGCCACCAAATTACTTCACGGATCAAAAAAAGAAATATCAGCACGAATAGCATTCTTGAAAGCACGCAACAATTTATTCAGCAGCACGAAAGACAATGGCTTGATTATTTAGCTTCAGCGCCAAACCATCGAAAAAAGCAACGCTGGATACCTCCATGGCATCATGACAAAAGAAAAGGCAAAACAAACACACAGGACGAAAAAGTTTTCCGCGTACAGCCGGCATGATTGCTCGAGAATTTAGTCGAAATACACGTTGCCCGAAAACCTGGTTAAAAACAAATATCTACATCGTACACGGGGGTGGACAAATATGAAATGGTGGCTAGTCTCCCCACCACTGATGCACAAACACGCCGCTGCTTCTAAGGCTCTTGAAGAGGTCCATGCAGTCTCCCTTCACCCGGCCTTTTCCACCGACCTCATCTGAGCACCCGAGGAGCAGCTCATCAACGAAGCATATAGCTCCGCTTCTGAACAGGCCTGACAGAAATTTCAGCTCCACCTTCCCTGCTTTCATCTTTAGCACCACAAAGTCAGCATACTGCACTGTCTGTTTAAACCAATCAAGAAAATCAAACCCTTCATCTTCCACATCAGGATTGAGGGTAGTAGCCTCAACTCCAGTAAGGCCTGGATAATAAATGAAGGTAACACCAGGTTTTTTAACACGAGAAAGCAGAGCCGAAGAGTTGTGGTCGACAAAATAAACATTGAAAGTGTTGCGATCCACAGGATAAGACGGCAAGAACCAGCTTGAAACGCTAGAATTCAGATGCTCACCTCCCCCGATCTCGACATACACTAATCGCTTCCTGGAGGGTATATCAACAAACTTGGGCAAATAAGCTATGCTCTTCTCATGTTCCCCTTGCTTAATTTCCGTGAGAGGTTCTAATTTCTCCATATGAGGTCTATTATTCATGATAGAAGGGCAATCAGCTGGTAGCTGGTGTTGCTGGAAGTAGCCAACACCATAGATTCTTTTCTTGAAAACAACCAGTGTATACTGGCTGACATAACCAACGTGTACAATGTTGGAATCCTTTAATAATGATGACACAGGCATGGAGGACCTGATCAGGCTATTGGTGTTAAAACTGTTAAAACCAACAAGCACGGCCCCAACTCCGCCCGGCCTGAGCACACGCTCGCTCTCGAGCACGACAGCGGCCGGGACGGAAACCTTGTCCAGGTCCCCAGACAACACGAAATCAAAGGACTCGTCTGCATATTCAAGCTCATAAGCCGTCCTCCTATGCTGAAGAGAGAAAAGGGGGTGTCTGTGGACCCCACAAGCATTGAGAAATCCTAATTCTCGCAGTACATAAACTGCAGGAGCAGATCCTTCACCGACACAGAGAGCTTTTGCACCAGGATCTATGATCTGCATTCCCAGGAGCTCTCTAACAACATTAGTCGTCACATTCACACCCTCCTTACCATCAATTGAGCCCCAGATTGGATTCAAAAATCGATTCCTTAACAAAGGAGAATCCATAAACATAAAGGTTACATCACACCCATTATACCTCACTGAATCAAACAATAATCCAGGACCAGACCCAGATAAGATCAGAAACAAAGGGATGGTGGACATAGCCGTGACGAGAATAAATGTGCGTAGAAGCACACGCCAGGCTATTGATCCACTAAGGATCTGGCGTCTCATGGCCTTCGAAATCATGTTTTGTTCCACTCTTGACCACGAAAATTGGCATCAGAGATCAAGTTCTTAATCGAACTATAGGATCTCAGAGACTTGATTCCCCAAACAGATTGAGACTTTACAAGAAATGTACTTTACGGAGAGATATAGGCCAAACTGAGAAGAAGCAAGAGACTTAACGAGTACAAAACCTGGATGAGGTATGATTCCCACCCACAAGGACACCCATTGATTTTTGAAACAGTAACCAGACCCTTCTATGAACTCTTAGCTTGGCCTCAAATACCATCTTTACGTGATTGAAAAACACCATTCCTTTTGAGAATACTACATGTTACAATATTAAATCGTTTTATTTATCTCACACCTTCGCTATACAATGACAAATTTATCAAAACAAAACACGCAAGATCGCAAAAGGATAAGAGGACACAAATCAGGGTCGGGGATTAGGTTTTCTTTGAGGAAGGAATGAAAGCGAGTGGAGTGGAGATGGGCGGAGAGTTGAACTCTGAGAGAGTGATATAGAAATGGAGAAGATCTAACAACCAGAGTTGATATGATACTGCAGTAGGAGATGAGCCATGACGTAATTATGTAACGTGTGAGGACGAGGAACCTTCTGCTTAAGGAAGTTCGTATGCTTGTAGGGATGCAATAGGAGGAGATGCATTGCTGCTGACAAAAGCTCGTGGATTTGGGCCCCTGCTATTTATAGCCTTATAATATAGTTGGAGTTGTGACACTTGTTTTTCTTAAAATAATATTTTTTTTTAATTCTTATATTAACAAATTACAATCTTTAAACTAAATATATTTTTAAAAAGATTTCAGATTTTTTTAACAGCAATCAATTTAAAAAACTAACTTACTCTGGCGCTACATCGAAGGTTTATTTTTAATAATATCTCATTTTTACCGTGTTTTTTATTTAAAAATTTATTAAAATATTTTTTTATTTCTTTAACTTAATATTAGCATAGGCATATTAAATTGATTTAAAAATATTAATTTTAATAAAAATATTTCAATTTTTTAAAAATATATTCTCAAACAATCTCATAATTGCATGGTACCTAGCTGCGTGGAATCCATGTTCGGTCTATTTCAACACGTGGTTACATTAACAAAAACTTATGAAATACCAAATTGTAATTATGAGCTGATGCATGTGAATTGCAGCCATCCATTTTATTGTCTAACACTGTACGGCAGTTCCAAAGTAAAAAACAATTAGTACAAGAAATAATTGTTTTTGAATTGGTAACATGTATTTTTTAAAAATATATTTTAATCATCAATTAAATAATATTTTTATTTAATATTAAAATAAAAACACATTAAATCCGTATTAGTTTCCCTTGCTGACCTCCAAAACTTATAGGAATAATCTTGAAATAAATAAATTAAAAATTTTAATCATCGATTCACTAGATATTAAAAGATAAAAAAAAAAATTAAGTAAAATCTAGTCAACCAAGCAAGCTTCTAACACTGTCACACACACCACCAAATTCAATATTTAATTTATTAATTTTAGAGTTATTTTTCATTTAATTAAATGATAATAAAACACATAAAAAAATTTGTATGGAATATTTTTTAAAAAAAGGAAAGAAAAACACAATAGACTTGGAGGATCACAACAGTTAAACTAAATTATTGATAACAAATGATGAAATTATATTTTTTGTAGTTTTGAGCTATATAAAAAAACAATTATTGATAATAAAGGATGAAATTATATTTTTTAGATTGAGGGATATAAACAATGCATTAAAAAAAAAAGGTTAAATGTTTCAGAGTAACCCACTTATTTTTCCATTAATTATATGATAATATAACACATAAAAAAATTGTATGAAATATTTTCTTAAGAAAAAAAAAAAAAAAACATGAAAGACTCATGGGATCAACAACATAGCTAAACTAAATAAATGATAACAAAGGGTGATATTATATATTTAATTTTTTCAGTTTTGAGTTAATAAAAAAATGGATCATTAATATTAAAGGGTGAAATTATATTTTTTAAATTGAGGGATAAAAATGCATTAAGAAAAAACAATAATAGATTAAATAATATGGATTAACTCACTGAGCTTGTGCCCTGACTCATGGACTCAATGATGTTTTTATCCATATTGTTTACCCAAATGTAAACTAACAAAGCCTAGGATTGTAGCCCTTCTAGTCAATCCCACATGTCTAAGCTTGATTTTATTCTTTTTAATTTCTTAAAAGTGCGAACAATTTTTTTTAAAAGAAATAAGAAAACATGTTTATTTTCTAATCCGATTACTAGAGATTGCTGGAAAATGGGATTTAGTTGTTTTACTAAAAAATCTATTTATTTGTTGTACTTAAAACACCTTAATAAATATATTAATGGCCTCAAACAACACAAAAACACATGGTAAAAAAACTTGAAATCAACTCTCCTTATCAAATAAATACCTATGTGAAACTCTTTAGATAAGAAGGGAAAAAAAACCTAGGTGAAACTCTCGTTTTCAAACAAAATTCAATAACACCAAGATTGATTATTTTATTTCTAGAATCATTGTCAATAACAAAAAAAAATTAATCTAACTCTTTCTCTAAAACAAAAAGAAGAAGCAATTGAATGCTAATTTGTCCTCGTAAAAGTTTAATCGTGTAAAAAAAGAATTGTAAAGGCTAGATTAAATGTGTAAAGGCTAGATTAAGTGTTTTTTAAAAGAAAAACATTATTTCAATTTGCAGTGATTTGTGAAATTATGTATAATGCAAAGTCTATAGTAAAAGCATCTTCTCATGATTTAGTGTTTTATAATGTTTTCTTTTCTTTTCATTTTTACTGTTTTTATTTTTATATTTCATTCTTTGATTTTTTGCTTCTTGGGATTTGGGATTGGTAATTTATTTTTATTTGTGAATGATTTTACAAGAAAAATAATTTTATTTTGTAGTTTGCATGAAATTGAAAATGAGAAAACCAAAATTGAAACAAAGAAAACTTATAGCCTTTTGCTTTTAAAACAAATGTGGTATCAATTCTGATCCTTTAATTTTATTTTATTTTTGCCTTTAGCCATCAATTTTTTTTTGTTTTCAATTTGATCTTTCAATATTGTGTTGATTGAAATTTAAAAATGATAATTTATTTTGATCTATTTTTATGTGGAAGCTCAATTTCAAAAACAACCTTGACATTGGATTGATGTTTGATTTTCTCGCGACGATGTTTTTTTCCACGCTTCACGCTCTGCATTCCAGAGGGGGGACGGAGCAAGATAAAAAGGTGTTTTATAATTGTGAGGTTATGACTATAAATCCTAGGAGTCATCACCTAGTATTAAGGTCACTAGGAAACTCATTAGTCTGTGAGAGTCTAAGTAAGGAAACTTGTTGTGCAAGGAGATGACGCATTGCTCCTAATGCACCCTATCTAAGGTAAGTTGTATTATTATTTAATTATTTCTTTTTAGTTACATTTTATTTGTTGGTTTTTCTAAGGCTTGAAGTAGATCTTTCCTTGTGAAAGAGTCTTTACCTCAGGAGTTGAAAAACTTATCATTCTAAAGTTTAAAAAAATTTACACCACATTTGAAGAAAAACAATTACTATCTTTTGATGTACTTTACAATGTAATTTTACACCCTCATAACTAGAACAAATATAATTATTATTTTTTTCCATTTTTTTCAATTTTTTATTTTTTTGGGCTGCTTGCCCAACCCTAATGGACCGAGAGGCCTATCATTTGGGGCTGGACTACCCAGTCCAAATGGGACGAATAGCCCATCACTTTGGTGGAATGATAGCCCACACTCCCCTCGGACTCATCATCTAGTCTAGATGGACTGATAAGCCCAGCCAATTTTGGCTTGGGCTTCTAAGCCAATCAGGTTGGTTGGCTCAGTCATTTTTGGGCTGGTTTACCAGCCTCGGTGGGACTGATCAACCCACCGATTCTAGGTGGCTAGGTTGGGCACAGAGCCTAGCCCAACCAGTACATAGTGCACCAAAATGGTGAACAGTGAAATGGTGATGGGTGGACGGTGATGATTGATGTATCTATCACTGTTGTTGTGGAGATGAGGCCAAGGTTGTTTTTATTGTGGTGTTGGCGGCAAAAATGGCGGCAAGTGGTTACCGAAAGAGCCGCCAAAAGCTGGTTGTTTTTTGTTACTGCTGCTACAGTTGCGTCACCAAAGGCCACGATGAGGTTGTTGTTTTGACGCAAGGTGTTCACCCTGCTGCTGTTAGAGGAGAGAGAGTTTTCGACGTTGTAAGAGAGAGGATTGACAATGTGAAATAGAGAGAAAGAGTTGTCAATTGTAATTCTGTCGATGTAGAGGAAGGGGAAGAGTGGTTGTCACCAAGGTAGTCAAAATCGAGATTTTGACACGGATCGGAAAGGGCTCCGAAAAATCGGATCGTAAAATCGGATCATAAAATCGTAGAAAGATCGTAAAATGTCCATACAAAAATTATTATTTTTAATTATATTTAAATTTAAAAAAATGAATTTAAATAATAATAAAATGCTAATTATTATTATTTTTTATTATTATTATTTTTCTACGATTTTTCTACGATTTTGAACGATTTTTCTACGAATTTGACCGAGTTTGACCGGGTTTCGGTTTTTCTACCGGTTCAACCAGGTTTTCGGAGCCAACTTGCAAAATCGTATGATTTTGCGAGTTGGCTCGTGATTTTGACTACCTTGGTTGTCACTGGAGGTTATGCTTGTGTGCAAGTTTTTTAGTCATGACGTCTCTGCAATTTTTTTCACTATTTTATCGTCTTCCCCTTTGCCTCTACTTCTTCCCCATTTATAGGCACAAATGGTAACCATTGTGCGCGATGGTGAGTTACCTCCGATGGCCGCGTGCCTACAACGACGTGCATGTTGCGACGGGTCTCTAGTTTTGGGAGAAGGTGTAATTGCATTTGGGTCCCTTAATTTGTAATTGGTCTAATTGCACCCCAATTGGCTTTAAACTTTTAAATTTTTACAATTGTATGTGCTCAAAAATTTCAATAGCAACCTTAAATTTGCACGCTTTTTTATTTTAGTCATGGGTTTCAGATTAATGCAATTTGACCCTCAATTGAACATTAAACTCTCAATTTTCTTCAATTTTGCCCCAGACTCCAGACAATTGGCTTGGAAAAAATCAATTTGGTCTCCGAAAATTCCAATCTCCTTAATTGAATCCAATTAAGCTCAAAAACTTGATTTGTTTTTATCAATTATGCCTCTAATAAAACTATTTTGACCAATTTAAAGTGTAATAAAGTCCTTGCATTTTATTTCAATTGGACCCTGCAAATTATTTTTATTATTATAGAATTAAATTAAAAAATAAACAAAAATATTAAATATGGTGGTGTCCATGACCTAGGTCACATGTTAGGTCATGAAACTAAGATGATTCATTACATCATCATATCAATATCTAAAGATATAATGTAATTTTAAAGTTTTTATCTAAATTCAAATTACATTTTTATTAGTTGTGCGGGTTATTTTTGGAACTACCAGTTAGATCATTCTTAAATAATTTAATTTAAAATTCAATGTAATTAAAAAAAACAAATTAAAAACAATTCGGGGTTAACCTCATTGCTAAAAAGTTCATGGCTTTTTTTTTTCAAAACTTTTTTTTGTTCACACTGCTACTTAATGCAAGGTATCTAGCCCTATGATCTAACAGAAACTGTTGTATGAACAAAAACAACATATTTTTTTATTTATAATTTTCTTACAAAAATATTTTTATTCAGATTTGTATTTTGTTTTTTTTTTTATTTTTTTATGGGTTGCCGGTCCATCCCTTTGGTGGGTTGGTAGCCAACACTCCTCTCGAACTGGGCCTCCAATCTATGCGAACAGATAAGCCTAGTGATTTTCGGGTTGGGCTTCCAATCCAATCAAGTTGGTTGACCCACCATTTTAGGTGGCAGGGTCGGGCAGAGAGCCCAGCCCGCTAACTCACTATTTCGCACGTGAACATTGGGACGTAAGTCCTACTGTTCAAATGTAAAGCAGTGAAACAGTGGAGTGAATTAATTCATTACCTGTTTACCAAAATGGAGAATAGTGAAATCGTTATGGGTGGAGGGTGACAACCGACGTATCAATCACTATTGCAGTGTAGATAAGGCTTGAGTGGTTTTTCTTGTGGTGATGGCATCAGAAATGATGGTATGTGGTGACCGGGAGAGTCGCTGAAAGCTGGTTGTTTTGTGTTGTTGTTGCTACTGCTGCGTTACCAGAGGCTATGGTTGTGGGGTTAGCTTGGAGGGGAAGTTGTCGATGCTGAGGAGGATGATACAAGGTGGCAGGTCTGCTGCTGCTAGAGGTGAGAGAGAATTATTGGTGTTGTAGGAGAGAGAGAAAGATAGAAAGAACTGACGCTACAAAAGAGAGAGGGAGTTGTTGTCGGTGCCAAGGAAGGGGAAGAGTGGTTATCGCTGGTGGTTATGCTCCTGTGCGAGATTTTTATTTACGGCATATCTACAAAAAAAAATCATTGTTTTGTATTCTCCCTTGCCCCCGTATGCCTCTGTTTCTTCTCGATTGCATGCAGCGGTTGGTTACCTCCTATGCGTCCCTGCAGCAGCACGATGCAAAAGGAGTGCATGCTGCGGCGGGTCTGCAGTTTTGGGAGACGGTGCAATTGCATTTTGATCCCTCAATTTCTAATTGCTCTAATTTCACTCCCAAATGACCTTAAACTTTTAAATTTGTCTCAAAATTTTTAATAGCATCATTAACTTTTATTTTTTTATTATATAATTAAATTAAAAAATAAACAAAAATATTAAATATGGTGGTGTCCATGACCTAGGTCACATGTTAGGTCATGAAACCAAGCCGATCCATTACATCATCCTATCAATTTCTAAGGATATAATGTAATTTTAAAGTTTTTATCTAAATTCAAATTATATCTTTATTAGTTGTGCGGGTTATTTTTGGAATTATCAGTTAGGATGATTCTTAAATAATAAAATTTAAAATTCAAGCTAACTAAATAATCAAATTGAAAAAAAGTCAGGGTTAACCTGATTGCTAAAAAGTGCATAGCTTTTTTTTTTTGTTCACACCGCGGCTTAATGCTAGGTATTTTTTAGCCCTGTGATCTAACAGAAACTGCTGTTTTTGGAAGAGTTTATTCTTTTCGACAAAATAAAGAACTCTCTCCAATCTACAAGAGTGTCTTCGTGAGACTATCAATGGCTTGCGTTAGTTTAAGTTAGTAAAACAAGATTTATATATAATTCATGTCTGATTGGAAAAAAAAACTATTTATATAAAAGAACAAACTTTATATTTATTTGTAAAAAGAGAATCACATGAATTTCATGTGCTCATATAAAATTTGTGATTTATTATTCTAGCCATCAGCAGCTGATGTTTGAATTTTGTTATATCTCATTTTGGAAGACAGTAGCTCTGGCAGGATGTTCGTGTTCTCATCATTGCCAGCATGCTTGCCTGCTTCTGTTCTCTTGAGCAACTTCTGGTCGGCATAGCAATCCATTATTCCTGCTCCCACGGTATCTAATTTAGTTTTAGGTTTGTAAATAAAGTGGACCAGGGACTTGCTGAAGGATCGTATCACTTGCATGTGGCTAATCGGCTTTTGAATTGTTACTTCACCTAATTCTCAAAAGATACAGTGATGATTTGGATGATGGTTTCCTTTTTTGGTGCACCCTGGGGCTGTTCTCCGTGCTATCCTTGCAGCTGGTCTACGGGCTTCGGAGCTACAATGTCTGGAAATTCTGCTGTGGTTGAGATTATGAGATGGAGGAGAAGATGGCTTTCTCAGTCAAATGAACAGCGGGGTTCTCAGGATTTGGCGCAACCACATCAACAGCCTGCGACGATTCATGAAATTGTGACAAATCCGAACCAGCTGAAATCGGGGGTTCAGAAATTATGCATCTCATCTAATGATCTGGTGTGCGTTTTGATGCATCACTTACACAGTCAATGGCGCAAAACGGAGGGTTCTGGTCGTGTATAGATCCTCTACTAAAAACATAGCCTATTAGCAACGGATTTTAGCAAAGGATAACTTCCGTTGCTAATATTGTACTCTGCAACGAATTTCCGTTGCTAAAAAGTAATAAATTATTCAAAAAAATAAAATAAAGTATTTAACGAATTTACAATGGATTACTAATAAGAATATGGCAACAAATTATATTACTAATAAAAATCATTTGCAATGGATTATTCATTATTGCTCATCTGAAAGGGTGCAGAAACCTAATGGAATGATCAATCGCATTCCTAAGACGAACAAAAACAAAGTCACCGGCATCAAGGGCCATGACAGAAGTGACTGCGAAAGCCAGGGAGGAGAGACAATCTTTCATGAGAGAGGGACGACGGACGAGCTAGTGACATCTTGGGAAGATATGGGTAGTCCTTCTGAACGGTCATTTAGGGGCCTTGTCAGCGACCCATCATTCTTCCCTTCCCTGAGCTGTCTCCGATCGAAGCGAGCAAGAGATTATGGGAATCTTCGCTCATAGATGTGAATTGAGAAAGCAAGGAAGGGACTTTTTTTGAAAATTTATTTGAAATCAGCAACGGATTTTCTATTGTTGAGATCCATTGCAATATCAGCAAATTTTGTTACTGATATTTATTAATAACAAAAGATTCCTTTGTAAACGACACCGAATTAATTCGTTGCTGTTGACATTTTTTTTTTTTTTTTGTATAATAATATACAACGCCTATCTATTATATATATAATGGATGTATGAGCTAGAAGAAAGAAAACGTGTAATTAAAAGAATTACAATTAAAAACTCTAAATCACAACACGTTTTTTTATAGAGTGTAAAGCGAACTTGCCCGCGTGTTGTGCTGGGCTTTTTTTCTATATAGAAAACTGATTGATTTTGTACGTGTTATAATTGGTTATTTTAATATTTAATTAGTAAAATTATAATTGATAAAATCTGTTAGAAACATAGTTTTTTCTGCCTAAAAGTGATTGAATATTGTTACTGTCAAAACTCTTTTGATAATTATTTAATCAGTACATTGTACAATTAGAATCGAAAAAATCTCTGTTAAAATGGGCCTCGTGCCCCATGTAACATATTGATTAATTTTTGGGTATGTTTTATTTGTTTCATTAATTATTTCATTAGCAAATAGTTAGATTACAACCTTTGAATTTTAGCACAGATGAGTTATTTGTTTTACACAACAAATAATTTGATTAGTGTTTTTGTTTTAACTACCTTGATAATAATTTAATTGGTATATAGCAAAACCATAATTGATGAAATTAACTAAAGATATATTATTTGTTGTCTGCAACATATTACTGGTTTGTTGGCCATGTTTTAACTACTTGACAACTAAAGGGAAAGTTTCAAATTACCCCCGATTCCTAGGTTAAAGCTGAGACGCATCGGGGGGTAAATCGTCATTTCACTGTTCCAATCCGCAATAATTTTAGCTTGTGTGTACAATAAAACACCGAGCTGATTTAACTTTTTTCTTAATAAAATAATAATAGTCATGGTGCATGTAAGCTAGTCCGGACATCCCGGTTATAAAAAAAAATTATAAGTGGGGAAAAAAACAAGAAAAAAAATGTAAAAAAAAATGGGTCCAGGGATTATTCGTGACCGCATAAGCTAGATATGTGGGGAAAAAAATTATGGTACGCGTAAGCTGACCTGGACATTCTAGTTATAAGAAAAAAAGGTATAAGTGAAAAAAAAGAAGAAAAAAGATGTAAAAAAAAGTGGGTCCGGAGATTAGTCTTGATGCACATAAGATTCTCTGGACACCCCGGTTATAAAAAAGCAAAAATAAAATAAAGTCAAGTTAAAAAAAAGAAGGGGAAAAGCACATTTTCAAACAGTAATGAACAATGAAAATCAATTAAAACACCGAGCTGATTTAGCTTTTTTCTTAATAAAATAATAGCAGTCGTGGTACGCGCAAACTGCCTCGGACACCCTTGTTATAAAAAAAATATATAAATAGGAAAAATTAGAAAAAAAATGTTAAAAAAAAGTGGGTTCGGGGTATTCGTGGCGTGTGTAAGGTGGCACTAAACAAAAAAATATATACATGGGAAAAAAAATTGTGGTGCGCATAAGATAACCCGGACACCCTGATTATATAAAAAAAAAAAAAAATATATAAATGGAAAAAAAAACAGGAGAAAAAATGTAAAAAAAAAATGGATATGGAGATTAGTCATAGTAGGCGTAAGTTGTCCTGAACACCCCGGTTATAAAAAAAAAATAGAAAGCACCATTTTCAAACGGTAATAAACAGTGAAAATCATTGTTCATTACTATTTAAATGTGCGATCTCTTTTAGCTATATACTAATGTGGATTTTTTTTTTTTAAATCATGGTTGATTTCAATCGTGTTTTTTCTCTTAGTTTTTTTTAGTCATTGACTTTTTTTTTTAATTTACCTTTTCATATTATTTTTAGATTGGTTTATCTTTTAGTTTTATATTTTATTTTGATTTCTCTTTTATATACTTATCATAATGTTAAGAAGTGTTTTGATATTAAATTCATGCTTGATTTTACAAAATTTAAATTAATTTTAATTTTAATAAAATAATTAAAATTATGAGAATCAATTTTGACAAATAGTCAATTAAAGATCTTCTTTGTTTTTATAATTGTTCAAGTCATGTCATTATACAAATCTTGGACTCTATGATGTTTTTATTTTTTATTTTTTATCCGTTAAGTTTGAAGTTTTTATTTTTTTCATCCAAAATTTTATTTTGTTTACATTTATCTAAGAAGATAGAGTACCTGAAAATGATGAAAGAGACATAAAGTTGGTGGTTTTCTATATTTTGATGATCAAAAAAGTTAATCATGATATTTATAAGTTCTATTTGTGAGAAAAAAAATCTATTTAGGTTCTTATAACCTCTAATATCATTGGAAAAAATAGATAAGAGCTTGAGGATTTGTTTTTCTACTTAAGGTTTTTATAACAATTACATGTTGTTTAAAAGTTAGATATAAGTTCATTGAGATTTATATGGTGTTTTTTAGAAGTTTTTAGATGAGAACACTTGTGAATGAATTTGTTTTGAGGAATGAACAAGTGGGGTATGATTATGATATGTTATTTATTTTTTTGTGAAAATAATTAATGGATGACATTTCACTCATTCATTTTATAAAGACAAAAAAGAATTGCTAAGCACAGTTGCCCATCCAAGCCCATGCCATTTTTTTTTACCTTTTTCCATTTTAATTATAATTCATTTAGATGAATTAAGTTGATTTTTTTTAATATTATTTAGTTAAACACTATTGATTTTTATTTTTAAGATTATGACATTAGTGAATGTTCTTCTTACATTGTCTTTCACAATGATTGTTTTTCTAAACTTTATTATTTGGCTTTTTATGGCACATCAATTTTTATTTTCATATAGTTTTACAATAAATAGATTCTAAAAAAAATTATTGAACCTAACTAAGTGAAACGTGATATAGAGGACATGTCAGCACACTAAGTGACATGGCGGATGGCCTGTTTCTGACCCTGTAAGATGCAGCACATGTCGCCTTAAGGACGCGTGTGCATAAAACACTGTGGGCGCGTTCATACGACATGCTTGTAGTGTTTTAGAAAAGAAATAATAAAATAAAGATAAATTATCTAAGCACTCTTGAACTCAACGATAACCATGGAAAAACCAAGGGGGAAAGTACCTCAATACCCCCGGCTCCTGAGCTTATTTTTTTTCATTTTTTTGGGGCTATTTTAGTAGTTTTACTGTGCAAGAATTTGAAAAAAAACAAAATACCCTCCACTGTTCCGCAACCTTTTCTCAACACCCAGGGATAAAACTTTTATTGTGCAAAAAATTCATAAATATCATGCATGTCCCCTGGAAATGTCAAAAATGACCCTGATCCCAAGGTTAAATTTTTTGGCCTTGAGGTAAAATGATAATTTTACTGTCACAGTCCACATTAATCTGTATCTATATGAATAATGAAAAAGTAAACAGGAAAATTGGAATGTTGTTTATATATATATATATATATAAACGGTTAGAATTTTTTACCTTTAGAGTCATACATTCATCTTTTATATATTTTGATGATAATAGCGAAGTAGAAAATAGAATAATAATATGTTTGGTTGAGAATAAGTTTAAAGAGGTTTAATATAAAGAACAAGTTGGGAGCAAAGTGAACAACTTAGAATAATTGTTTATTATTATTCTTATATATATATATATCACTACTAAAATAAACTCACATGCTTTACTCTACAAGCGTTAAAAGATTGATAATGATAAGATAAAGTCCAAGTTAAATGATTCTAAGAATTAACTTAAATAAAACTGTAAAATCTAGAATTCCATATGAATTGGTTGAACATTTAGGGTGACCGAATGAATTGGTTTACCACTTATTAAACCTTGATCACACTCTATTTTATGATATTAAATCTCCATATCATAGCATAATGAGTATCCAATATCATTGTCACTACAACTAAATACTTGTATATCTTATAAGTGATATCTAGTGACGTATAGAGATATTAAAACTTCAAATTATAATATTCACTATATTGAGAGAGTTTATTATGAAAATAAAATCATCATTGTAAATGTTTAAGAGTTAGGTAAAAACTCTTGGTATTGATGAGAGGATTTCACCTAAAAAAAGACCTTGAAAGAGAGTATATCTTCAACTAAAAAAGTTTTGAAGAGGGGTGCTTTGAAGTGGTGTAAGAAGCATGGTGTAAGTTCATCAAATAGAATTGTACTCTTGAGCTTGGACTAGTGAAGAAATAGAAAATGAAGAAAAAAAACTAGTGATCAAGTGTATGAGTTTGTTCTTGATGATTTTTATATCTAAATGAGAAGGGTAAGGATGGTTCTTACTTATTAGATTATCTGATCCATGTCCACTTAAGGAATATATTATAATTGTATCATTCCATTTTAGGCTTATTAAACATATAGAGCTAGCATCCTTTTGAATTATTGCATGCATAAGCTACAAAGAAGGAAATACCATTATAATAAATGATACAAAATAAATTTTATATTATATTGATGTGCAAGAACATACCTGAAGAGCCATCTATTAAAGGATAATCTATCTTTGATTATTTGGTATCATAATAAACTAGAAAACTAGTGATCGATCTCATCATATCAATGAATCGAATCATCTTGAAAAGTTAGTTAGAGCACTAAGATAAATAAAATCTTGCAAAAATAGCATTTGACTGCCCTGACTTTTCAATGGTCTCTTGAAGTCTTAATCTAGATGAGTGGACAAGAGATTTGTTGAAGTTATATACACACTATAAGATTTTTAATTCAAATGTATGGTTTGTTTTGAAAAAAAATAAAATTGATTAGAATTTATTGTTCCAATAAGAAATACAAAACGTTGACAGAAATAAATTGACAGCCTTAATTAGAACCCCTTTCTCATTACCCTATATAAAAGGAACATATCGTTGTTGTTTTGAATGAACAAATTAAGTTTTACCATATGAACAGAGATGCATCACTAGTCTCCCATAATTTAGTGTTCCTCAACATAACTTCAGTGTCAAAACCCATATCTAGTACTAACCCAAAGAATAATGTTTCTTCCAAATCAAGGATACATCCAAGAGAAATAAATACCTTATAGCCATAACATGAAGCTGATCACATATTGCGGTGAGCGAGCTTCATGATATCTGGCCAAAATTATAAAGCTATTTGTGAAATTTCATTACCAGCAGAATCAAATGAGCTCCTACGCACCTCAGAAATGCAAATCTCAAAGAGTAACTTCCAATTATTTCTGTCAGCAATTAAACATTATATAAGATATATCCTAGCAACAGCCGTGTTTGTACTTACATAGGGGGTTTTCTCCTTCCTGTGCTCTTAGTGCCATAAATGGAATTTGATCTCTCAATGTATAAATGGACCCAGTTGATGAACCCCCCAGCAATCAGAGCATTCATCCAGCTCTAACTCTGAGAAAATCAACTGTGGAAAGGGGATGAACAGCCACCACACCAGCGATTTCAAATCAAATCAATGAAAAAGAGATCCATTTTGCCTCACAATTCTCATGACAATTTGATCATTGCTTATATGTAGAACTTCCAATCTTGCTTGACAATAATGGCTTCTCCTTCAAACTGGTACTTGAGATGGTTTCCGAGTTGCTTGGCTGGCTTTCTGAGGCTCCAGGTCTCATCCAGATTTTTACATGGCCCTCTCTACAAACAGTAATAACAGATTCCTGTGTAAATACTAAACCAGAAAGAGGTTCCATGTGAGCACGGTGAGCAACTACAGGAGAAAGCTTTGGAACATCACACATGCTAGGAGCAGGTTGCAGAGTTCCAACTGGGATAACACTGTCCCAGTGGGAAGACTGACTACCAGTACTGAAAGTAGGAGATCCACCAGGAGGGCACCTTCTTAGTGGCACTACAATCTCATCCATTTCCAGATCCCATAAAAGTAACTGTGTGTCCTGTTTACAGAACAAACAGGTTGAAAAATGGTTACTTATGAAGCTTTTAAAGGAGTCAAAAAATTGGGGAAAACTAGAAAAGGAAAGTTATAAAAGACCATAATACATATCACACCTCAATCCCATCCCGTCACTCCCCAAAGTCTCTGTTTTAACCCATACCACATGTTCTTAACTGCTGCAGGCATTGGTTTTCACTCTACCAAAAGTATCCTAACCAGCTTCTAATACTAATGTTTGAAAAATAAACACAGACAGAGGTCCAATACATTGCAAAAATACAAATGCTGTTTATGAATGTCTTCGTAGTGAATTTTGGTTTTACCAAAGACGATGAGAACGTGAATTCCTCAGTTGATGCTTCATTGAATTTGCTTCATTAATAGGCTATTATACATCCATCGATCAATGAAGACTTGAACCAAACTTGCCCATCAAGCAAAGGGTTTGGTTAAGATAAGCCAGATTCCACCATTTAGGGCTTTTACCGATAAGTGATCTATACAAATAAGTAATAATCCTGGTGAGTAAGTTGTGTTCCTCTTCTTGTTGTGAAAGGACTAATAAATGTATTGCCATATTATTACGCATTTTGATTGGAGTTCCTAAGCAGGGTTCTGGGGATAAGAGCTAGGGCATACTTCGATTTTTTATCTCAGAAGCTCATCTTTTTCAGGTGTCCCTGGAGCTGTTGCTCCCTTCAAGCTAAAATATACAATTAGAACGGTTTTAAGCTGCACTAGCAGTTAATATTATACTCTCTTTTTTTGCTTGCAAACAAGAATAATCAAAGATAACTCAACCTTTTAATCTGATCAAGTAGTCTTTAAACAACTACCCGCACTCCTCTGTTAACTAGGTTCTATGCATGTGTTTTACAAGTGGCACAAAAATAATACAGCTAAATGTAACAACGCAAGCTGATGTGTATTTGCAAACTAAATAAAATCATGAAAAAGGTCATCACAGATTAAAATACATACATATTCTCTGTTTGTCTTCTTTTAGAAAAAAAGTAAAGGCCCAATGCCCAACTACACAATAAGGAAAATTTTATCTTATTGAAACTCTAATGCTCCATGTCTTGTAAAAATACTTGTTTGTTTTCAAAATATTCTACATGTGATAAATGTTTTCATGGAATAAACATTATTTTTCATTGTTTGGCTATGCAGATAAAAACTAATTGAAAATAGTTGTTTGGTGTGGTCTGTGTGAAAAATACACACACACATCATTTTTTGATGTTTTGGCAATTTGGTGCACCTCCACCCAGAATCACCACTACCAAATATGAGCCTCTTGTACATAAGGGGGGGAAGCCTCTCAACAGCAATTTGACTATACTTAGAATCAAGCTTCTGTCTCCACTTTTGAGTAAACTGTTATATGGAAATAAGATTAACAAACTTGATGGCAAAGAGTTTATGTAGGATTTACACGTCTACTAGAGTTTGTATTGAGGTAGGAAGCCTAGTAATTCAAGCAGTAGTAGTTATTAAAATACAGTAAGTGTTTTGACATAGTTTGTGCTTTTATTTAAAGCAATCAATATGTTTTTTCCATCAATACGAATGCTCCCCTATTTCTTCAGTTTTGCTAGAGCTAAAATACAAAATATTCATCATATGGCCTATTTAGAACCATGACTGTTCGAAAGCACCCTCCCAGGATTCTAGAATCTTGGGCACAGAGCGCCTCCACTACAATATTAACTTGAAAACCACAGTGATATATCATGCTCAGCACCCTAATATTAGTTTTTTGGATATCACACTCAATTCCTATGAGCTCTATCTGCCTGGAACTTAAAACTGCTTTCAGCTAGCAGTGCAACAAGTCAGCCATAAAATGCAATAAAAATGTGTACTGTACCTGACCAACAGAACCAAACCGGTAAACAACATTCTCCCCTGTGCCTTCTGAGTTCGGTGATGACCAATATGAATCAAAAGCCACTCCACTTACCTGCCAGCACCATCAGATAAGAACTGTATAAGATGAACAGAAACATGTAATTGACTATCAACATTAAGATTTGAGAATCTTACCCATGAATTGTGTCCTTCACCCCATGCAACAACCTTCTGATCTTCCATACTCCAAACTTGAACCAGGTCATCTTCTCCTCCAGTCAAAATATATTTTGCATCCTTGCTGATAGGGTGATACTTTTCATCATCAGCTTTCTTGAAGGCAGTATCAATATTTCAAATGCAAAAGACCAACAGAAATGAAAGAACTGAAGGCTATATGCAAAAGGGTCTTAGGCTACATCCGCTCAAAGTAATGGCCTTTTCCCCATGTGTACAACAAATTCAAAACATTGGAAGAAAATTTTCAAAAGGTAGCAGTAAATTATGACTGAAAACTGGTAAAGCTAGTCACCTCCAAGCACAACATAGTAGAGCACCATAATAACTTTTCCCACCACATAAAAGTTGTTCTTTTGAATAGTCAAAGACTCGCAAGTAACCTGCACTAGCAAAACACTAAGATCAATTATATTACCTACCAACACAGAAAAACAAGAAAAATAATAGATGCAACGATATGTACAGTGTCATACCATCTCTTCCAACAGTTGCTAAATAGGCCCCTTCATTCGAGAAAGCAATGCCATTGATTGAACCTTGGCATATATGCCATCTGGCAATTGGGTTACTCTGCATGCAGTTTGTAGGAGTCAAGGAAAGAACTGCATATTTAGTTGGATAAGTATAGAAATCATTATTTATGAATGAGAAACCTAATCTATCACTAGAGCAGGATGAAAGCCTTTGGATTGGAGACTTGAAGATAGGAAATGAGGAATGGACATACAAATCTAACAAAAGCAGTTAACCACATATGTATACCATCCATATAATAAAATCAACAAAAATACAACTAGGCATGGGGAATTGGAAAAACTGCAAATGAGTGACAGAGCCCTGCTTTACTGGTCTCTCCCATTGGCACAATATAATTGCTGCAACAATCTAAACATCAGTTGGGTTAAGTCCTGAGATGTTAGAAACCTATCCTGCATGCTTCTTACATTTAGAGTAACCAAATAGGCATGTTCCATAAACAACTAACAAACCTAAAATCTTGAATTATTTTATTCACAACATTTTAACTATACTTTATACAATGGTAAACTTAATTTTAAAACTCCAATGTTACCCTTGTAGTATCCAAAAAATTTTCAATATTAACCCTGACCATTAAATAGCTATCAGAATTCAATGGAAGGCTCAATTTACAACCTTCTATTTCTTATTTCACCTCTATCTCATCCTTTCCTCTCAAATCCCAATATATGTGATCCTATCTTACAAAAATACTTAAAAGAAACCTTTTAAAAGCCAAATATAACTAGAAAGGAGGGTTTACTACAGGGAACTTCATGATAACCAGAGGGGTAATGTTGAGAGATATTAAACTATAAGAACAGAGAGCATTGATGAATCACATATATTGGGCATAAGTATAGTTTACTCTTTATATTACTTTATACTACAACTGCATCCATGAATCCAATTTGTTTACACCCTGAACAAAGCAACAATGGCAGGCATAAATTAATAATAACCAGAAAAACATGAGCACGTGCAAATTTACGCACAGATACATGTATTCCAAGATACATATGATGAAAGTTAACCAATCAACACAAATTGTTAAGTGGACAAGCTTGACTGTGAAGACTTGTCCCAGCAGTCAAGCACAAGACCCTCCATTTACAAGAAGAAAATAACATCATTCACTATATTGCCTTTAGTTGTGAAGTGAGATGACCAGTGTCCAGTGAAGCCACTGCTTTCCACGCAACAGTTGGAACAATACAACAGTGAAAACTGAGTTACCAGATAGAGTCAACAGCAATCATGGATGAGAGTAATTATTCACTAAGAGAATGAACCTTAACATGCAAAACATAATATTGCAGAAAGATATAAAATGTCAATCATGGTGTCATTTGCACATCTCTACAATTCTACGTATTACGTTGAACTTACCTTGGCAACAAAATGCAAAATGGTTTCATGTCTCATGGACATTTGAGCAATACTTGGCTATAGTATTTATTGAGAAGGAGCTACCTAATAAAGGGTGAAGTAATAGATATATGGTGATTACAACAAAGAATAATTGCTTGCTGATTTTAAAAACAACTCCTAGTTAGAAATTGCTTGCGCCATTTGAAACTTGTTTAAGAAGCATCAATCATAGTACTTTAATTCCAAGAAGGCAAACTCCTCTACCTTACTGTGGCGGGCGTGTAAAACAGAGAAGTGAGTATGATCTTTGATAACAGGGAATGAAGAATCACCAGCGCCATCCTTGCTCTAGAGGAAAAGAAAAGTAGCAGAACAGAAATTAAGATCTCTTGACACAACTTGAACTAAGAAATTTTGGGAAGACAGGACAAAGTAATCCTTTTCATGTTGGAGGCTTACCTTTTCATAGACATACAAATTCCCATCAGCATGTGCAACAACAAAAGCACCATCTCCTCCAGGGACCCATGCAATACTCATACACCGACTGTTGAAAAGGAGCAGCAATAATTAAATTGGTTTTGCTAATAAAACTCAATTATCATAAGTGCAATGTGTATATATACATATTTATACATGTGTTAACTAAATGATCTTTTTATCCAGCATCTCCACTCGAGATTTTTTTTTTTTTTTCCTAAAAGAGGAACCAAGATTTCAGAGTTTCTAGAAGATATCAAGCAAGATCAACAAACCATTTTGAGTTTGCATGGTGTGGATTGCTTGAAAGCTTTTCTATTAGTAGGCTAAAGAAAGTTCTGCACTGTTGGGAAAAGGTTGCATACCAACACAATTCAAGTATTTGGACATTTTAATGTCCATTTTATAATTGATTTCACAGGGAAGCATTGGTAGCACCCGGTCATGCAGGCAACAAAAAGATATCATTTTTCACGTTTTAGTTCTACAATACAAGGGTATCTTGTGCATTGAAGATTTACAGGGATCTTTCTGTAATCTCTCAATTTGCTGGAAATTTATAGGTTAGGTTTCTATTTTAGTATTCCTTAAATATTTAACTTTTCTTGTTTAGGTTTTACTTACTCAAAATATGAACAGTGTACTTTATGTATAAGTCTTAATTGACTAGTATGGCTATTAGGGGATGTCAACTTTCAAAGAATTTTCAAAAGTCATGCTCTACAGTCGTGTGATGCAAGCAATCTTAAGTGAGACTCCTTACAACCCTATGTGTTCAGGTTTTTCCTCTCTAAGTGTGATTTCTAGAAACCCCACCAGTGTGATGCTAGATGCCCTTCCCATTCATCCCCAACTCAATATACAAACCATATATACCATTATCCTTTATCCTAAAACCCTTGAAATTTTCCAATCCATAAACCATTGAAAAAGACTTGTAGAGCACAAATTCAAATATGTGCTATGTCACTCAGTGGTCCATTCTGACAACAACCCAGAACCCATATATTGGAAGCTTTCCCAATTTCCTGAGTAATCATAATTACTCTTGAAAGATGAAAGAATTGATAAACATGGCTAATTATAAAACCTCACCAGCATTTTTTTTCTTTCCAATCAAATCATTCCACACCAGTATGACCTCGATCCAAGTATTTTGTAAGGATGTACCTCATAATGAAAACAAAAGAGAATATCTTTGCCCAAACTATTTTCCATTGTGTGCAATCTATCTTCAATATTTTGATGATTCATGAGTCATAAATATTCTATAATAAATTATGAAATGAAAATTATAAAACTGTTCCTTAAGCAACATTACTTTGTAACTTGCATTATGACCAAGTCACACTGATTTTTACAGATCATTGAAGTTATTTAACAAGAAGATCATCAGTTAAATAAGACAGCCTGGAAGTATAGGCATGCATGATAAAGAAATGCTGAACTATAGATATTCTTGCCTACTATTAACAGAACCATCTTTGTTATAATGATGAGCCCCAACTAGCTTCTTTCCAACATCCTGTAATTGCTGTCTCAGTGACACTGAGTAGACTGCAATAGAAAAAATATAGCCACTAAAATCAGTAAGTTTAAATTTTCAGTAAAGAAAAAGAAATGCAATTCAACCTTGAGTTAAGATTTTACCATCACCAGAACTCAAGCCAATAAGCAAATCATGTCCATCCTTAGCATCTTGATCAAAGGCATGGCACACAGGACTTGTATTACTAAAATGGATCGATTTTATTGGGTCCTCCTATATTCAAACAAAGAACCTCTTAAATGTGTTTCCATTAAAACATTACAACAAAAAATATCAAGTTACCTTATCTTGAGAATTTAAATCACTTATAAAGATGGCATCCCCTACATTGAAGATCAAGTAAGTCCCTTTCCCATCAAAATTTGAATTGATCATGGAATTACTTGAGCTTGATGTCCCCAATGATCCAATCCTACTACTACCACTGCTGCTGCTGCTGCTGCTGCTGCTACTACCATTACCACTACTACCACCACCGCTACTGCTGATGCTTTTACTCCCACCATTCCCTCCAGCAAAGCTAAGCCCACGGCTTCCATTGCTAGTACCCAACAACCGAGCAGCAGCTGATCGTACACCACTGCCTGCACTGAAACCTGAAGGTGGGGCTGTCAGCGTTGATGGGGCAGGCTTGTCCTTGATATTAGCTAGGGTTACCTGAAATCAAATTTCTTTTCAAAAACTGAAATTGAGTCATCAATAACATATACAGCTAGGCATTATCAAATTAACTATAAGATGCCTCTACCAATGATTATAGAATATCAAATTTAGCAGATAAACATGTACATGTTGATTCTAACACGCATATTACGGTGTCAATAAAACCCCTAGAAAAAAATAAATTAACAATGATAAAACAAGATAATAAAAAACCATTCAACAAATATAATGTCAAAGGAATATGCTTGAGACAAAAACGGGCAATCCCGAACTTGGGATGAGGAAATGGGCCAAAAGAATATTAGAGAGCCAAAAATCAAAAAATATATTCATAAAATATTCGGCTTTTAACGAAATGGGCAATCCCAAAACGCTTTGAGACAAATATCAACCCCCAGAAATAAGTCAAAGGAATCGGATAAACAAAATGGGTATTGATATACGAACTCAAAAAATGAAATGAAGTAAAAAGAAAAAAGAAAACCTGAGTAACAGTTTTGCCATGGG
This sequence comes from Salix suchowensis, assembly GCA_029030765.1. Lineage (NCBI taxonomy): Eukaryota > Viridiplantae > Streptophyta > Magnoliopsida > Malpighiales > Salicaceae > Salix > Salix suchowensis. The sequence continues at coordinate 23,124,543 of CM054995.1, forward strand.
CATAGTGAAGGAGACCAGAAGGGTGTGTCTTTTCATAGTGAAGCTTATAGCGTCCTTCTGGAGTTTTAAAATAAGTCTTTAATCCCGGTGATTGCGTGTTCGCCGATGTAGATGACGTTGAGATCATGCCGTTGCTGGGGTTGATCATGCTGGTCTTGACTTCGATTGCTGTAGACCTTAAAGCATCTGATCATGACACTAGGGTTTGGTCACTCTTTTCTTTCTCAAAAAAAAACATAGCAAATTAAAACAAATTTCTTGTGATTATTTTATTATTGACGAGAAAACTGTTTTTTTTACTTGTTTTTTGCTATTTATCGGTCTTCCTTGGAGATCACAGAAAGAGAGGGGGTGGGGCGCGGATCCTCTGTTTCGGGGCTTATGAGAGAACGTTGCTTGTTAATGCTTGATTTACTATTAATTAATTAACTAAAGTATAAACCGTCTCCCTCTTTTACCGTGGCATTTTGTCAATTATCTAGAATAAAAAAAAAAAAATTAGCGCCCAGGATCAGGGTATTTTTGAATTTTCCAAAAGATATAAATGGTATTGCTAGATTTGTTGCATAGTAAAACTACAAAAAATACACTTGTAAACGACAAAATATTAGCCCCAGAATCGGGGGTGTTCTCGGTTTTTTCATTATTTTTGCACAGTAAATCTACTGAAATAACCACCGAAAAAGACAAAATAGAACATTGTAGTCGGGGGTAACTTCGAATATTCTGCGCCGGTTGTTTCGTAATTCTAACTGGTGCAGGGGTGTAAACGTAATTGACTAATATTTTATTATTTTTGTCTGAAACACTGCAAGGCTCGTCATTAGGTCGCAGATGCAGTGTTTGACGCGGACACGCCTATAAGGCGACACATGCGGTGTCTTTGGGCAGTCAGAACTGCACTTTCCTTGTATCCCCTAATTAGCCACTCTATTCACTTTCCCATCGATGTCGCTTATGTACAACTACGTTGTCCGAGCAATCGCTGCCGAATGATTTTAGATTTTTTCTTCGTTTTCTCTTTCCTGTCGTCGCAACTTACATATAAATCCTTCATGTGTATAGTTTGTTTATTTTAGTCCCTGAGGTTTTGATTTCGTTTTTATTCTTGACTTCTTTAATTGAAAGTTTGATTGTTTTTAACCCTTCAATTAAAACTGATTATAAATGTTGGTTTTCATCTTAGTTCTTATTTTTTTATTTTTTATTTCTTTTTGGTTCCTTTAATTTTTCAGTACGCAAGTTTTCATTGCTTTTAATTTTATCCTCTAATTGAAATTGATCATATATACTACTTTTTATTTCAGATCTCATTCTTTTAATTTTTAACAAAACTAAACAGCAATTACCTTTAAAAATGTCGTTATTTATTTTGGTCCCAAAGTGTTTATGTTTCAATTTTATCCTTAAATTGGTATTAATTTGTTTTTATATATATGATTATATGTCATATATAATTTGTTTTAATTGTGTTCTCCAATAGAAATTGGTCATATATGTTACACTTCATTTTAGTCCTTATTCTTTTATTTTTTAACAAAATTACACTGCAATTTTTTTTTAAATACCTTTATTTGTTTCGGTCCCAAGATTTTTATTTGTTTTAATTTTATCCTTCTTTTGGAATTAATTATATATTTTATTTGTCATTTTGGTCCTTATTCTTAAAATATTTTATCTGATATTAATTCATATGTTTTCCTTTTGTCATTCTTGGACAATATTTATACATCTATGCTTTTAGTTTTTTTTATTGAAGTTTTATTTTTAATCAGTTCAATCCTGAAATTTTAATTTATGTTGGTGATCATTATAAAATTAATATTGGTCCCCTTTTCCCTTTGTTCATTTTTTTTTGTTTTTCAGTTATTTTTATTTGTTCTTTGGATCAGATGATTTTTGTGATTTTATTATTTACGCAATAATAATGATAATTTTAATGATTATTTTTTATTATTTTTTTGTAAAAATATTTTTTTTTTAGTTTTTCAAGATAATTTAATGATTTTAATTGTTTGGACAGTAATGTTGATAATAATTTTAACTATTATAACAATGATAGGTAACGTAGGGATGCATTTTCAATTTATGTTTTCATCTTTTTGTTGATAGAAAATTAATTACTTATCTTTTTTATTTGATTATTGCAGGTATTTTCACAATTTATATTTTATTTTTGTGTTTAATTTAAATTAAATTATAAAATGAACTAATCTTAATAGAGTGAATTCAATAATTCAGACATCCAAAACTTCTTGTGTTTTTAATGATGATGATAATTTTATGTTGGTTATTTCATTGAAACCTACTAAACAGATAAATTTATATGGATTTAAAATTCATATATATTCTAGAAAACTTGTATTTGACAGGAATTTTGCACACATTTATTATGAATTTATATTATAATAAAAAAACTTCTCACACAATTAATATTTTTTGTGTTGAAAAAAATATGGTGTCGTCCACGATGGGATGCGGAGCATTGGCTAGTGGTTATTTTATATAGACCGTTGTGTTTGACTTCAGAATTTTAAAAGTAAGTTGAATAGACGTTGACGTTGGAGATGATAGAGAAAAAGAATGATGTGCAGAACTTCTCGATAATGTTAGTGGTGAATTAACATGGTGATGTGTTGATACCTATGTTAGCGATAGAGAAAACAACTGACTTTTTTTAATTTTAAATTAAAAAAAAATTGGTATTTTTAGATTATTTTCATGTGCTGATATCAAAAATTATTTTTAAAAATAAAAAATATTATTTTGATTCATTTCTAAACCAAAAACACTTTAAAAAATAACCGTAACCACAATCAAATTCTAAAATAAGAGTGAAAGCAAAAAAGATTGAAAAAACGAAAAACTAAAAAATATTAACTAAGATGAACTAAATCATTATCAAAAAATGATTAAACCGATTAGAATTTTTTTTAAAAACTTCTTGTTTGGTTTGGTTTCAGTTTTTTAAGGAAAAACTTGATAAACCAAAATTGAACCGAACTTAAATGATTCAAATTAAAAAAATTATATACACTATAATATTTTTTTATTTAAACCAGTTCGGTTCGGTTCAATTTTAGTTTATCAAGTTTTTCCTTAAATAACTGAAACCAAACACTATAATGTTTTTTATTCTTTCAGTTCAGTTCAAATTTTTTGGTTTGATTTCATTTTGGTTAAATGGGAGAAGAGAAAATCTTGGTTGAAGTAAAAAAAACCTAAGAAACCAAAAATTATTTTTCAATCTTTTAGTTAAAAAACCCAACTAAACCAAAATTAGTCGATCTAAACTGGTCCAATATTTTGTTATTTGATTTGATAATTTTTATTGATAAAAATCAAACCAAAAATATTCACCCCTAAACTAAACTATCGTGGGCTCACTCACACGACAGTTGCACCCATAGATTGATAGACCCATTAAGAGCTTGACTTTATTTATTTTTTAAATACAACTTAAAATAATTATTGACTAAATGGTTTTTTATAAAAATAAAACTTGAACAATCCAAGTTAACTCCCATAGTTTATAATTTATAGATATCATGGTTGTAATCTATTTTTTTTTAATAAAAAAACACCATATTTGTTTTTAATAAGGAGCATATTTTTAATAAAAGGCATCGACAATTAAAATAAAGGTTTGTTAAAAATTATAGTCATTAGGAAAGTATATTATATTAAATTAACTTTATTTTTTTATTAATGCATCTCTGATGAAATCACGTTTTTTAAATACAAGCCTTGTTTTATAGACAAAAACAATTCATAATTTTAAAAGCAAGTTTAAAAAATATTAAAATAGCATCTTAATATTTTGTATAATTGAAGACAAAAAAAAATATAAAACTGATAAAACATGTCAAAAATAGTTTTAAAACTATTTTTTAATTGAATATTCATAGGTTATTTTTATTATTTTATATATATTCCGCATATAATAATTAAAAAATTAAATTAGCATAAAACCTACAATATAATGTAAGAATCATGAAAAAAAAATTAAAATACATGCAAAGTTTTTTTAGGTGTTTTCAACATAAAAAGAAACACGTAGTATTAATCCCTGCATTCCATAAAACCTTTTTTTACACAAAAATTGACTGTTTTTTTGTCAAAATCTTTTTCTCTATTTATTTTATTTTATTTTATGCTGAATTCAGTGACCTCATTTGTCTCCTCTATCTAATAAAAAACTAAAAAAAGAGCGAGAAATAATTTTTGGTACCAAAATATATTTTTTTTATAAAAACTTACAAGATTGCTTATCGAATAACTTAAAATGACAGGGGATTAAAATGAAAATTTTAAAATAAATTACATATCTGTTACCCATATTTTCAGTTTAGTTATTTACCTTTCAATTCAATCCTCAATTGTTTAAAAAAATAAATACAATTTGACTTTAATTTGGGTTTAAAATGACTTAATTGTGCAAAACAAAGACTTAGAGATAAATTGGATTTTTTATATATAAACAAAGACTTATTGTTTCTGGCGGCGCGTGCTATGTCACACGGCGTCCAAAAATGATCAACCGGCGTCTAGAATGATGTTTCGCCATGCTCTCTTCCACATGGGGTGGCGCGTGTATACATCTGGTTCCCAGGTACGTGTCAATGGGCGTTTGAATTTTCCCCCCTCATTTCTCTCTCCTCCTGCGCAGGTTGACGTCAGCGAAGCAGTGTTTTTGACAAAGTTCATTTCAGTCCCTGAACGTTATAATTTGTTTTTTTGGCCCTTATTGCAATAATATAAGTTTTGATTTGTTTCAATTTCTTCCTTCAATTGAAATTGATGTGTTGAAGTTTCAATTCGGTCCTCATGCTTTTAATTTTACGGGTTGAGCCAGAATTCTAAATATTTTTGGTATCAAAGTTTTGATTAATTTCAATTTCATTATTCCATACAAATTTATTATAAATCCTTAATATTTTAGGTATCAAAAGTTTGATTTCTTTCAATTCTATCCTTCTATGCAAGTTAATTATGGATTTTCAGTGTCATTTCAGTCCCAGTTCTTTTAATTTCCGGTTTTGTTTTGAAATTATTTGATTTCAATGTTTGGGTTTACTTCAATTTTTATCTTTTAAATTTAAGATATTATTGAAAGTATATCAAATTAATTATATATTTGTATATTTATGTCAAATTAAAGTATGTAAAACTAATATTACGTTCAAATATTTATTTAATATTATCGCCTAAAAATATATAGAGGGAGAGGAAAAATGACCTAGGATTGTTTTTAAGGACAGAAAATTCATATCAGTATTCTTAAATACATTTAATATAATAATACGATGAATAAATCTTATAAAAAAAAATATTGGATTCAAATTAAATTTTGTGCTCTTTTGTTTAAGTTTATTTCTTTAAATAAATTTGCAGTGTTTTGACTTTTTAATTATATATTTATGTATTTATGTCAAATTAAAATATGTGAAACCAATTATATGTTCTAATATTTATTGGATGTTATCGCCTAAGAATATATAGAGAGAGAACAAAATAGCCTAAGATTATCTTTTAAATTAAATATATTATTGAAATTATGTCAAATTAATTATATATTTGTATATGTATGTCAAATTAAAATATGTAAAACTATGTTTGAATATTTATTGAATATTATTGCCTAAAAATATATTGACAGAGAGGGGAAAAATGACCTAAGATTTTTTGAAGGACAGAAATTCATATCATGTTTTCTTAACTATATTTAATATAATAATATGATTAATAAATCTTATATAAAAAAAGATTGGCTTCAAAATTTAATTTTGTGCTCTTTTATTTAAGTTTATTTCTTTATAAGAATTTCCAATGTTTTTATTTTTAATATTTGAGATCTAATAGTACTAGAAAAAAAAAACATCTCAAAAAAAAAATATTGACAAATTTACCTGCATTATCTACAAGTCAAATTAAAAATATACAAGTCACTTTTCGTTTTCATTAGACTGTTCTTTTTAAACGGCAAATAAATAATTATAGCACCAAAAAAAATCAAGTTTATGTTTTAAAAACAAATTACAATTTTTTTATTTCTAATATGTCTCATATTTATTGAATATTATTGCCTAATGATATATTGACAGAGAGGAAAAATGACTTTGGATTTTTTGAAAGACAAAAATTCATATCAGTATTCTTAAATATAATTATACTAGCTAAATATTAAAATAATAAAATACAATACATAAAAAAACAATCAATTTTCTATATAAATAAATAAACCCGCCGCATCGCGCGGGTAAACCGCTCATATTACCGAAAGAGCTCGGTTTTTCCACTGTACACCGTGACTCATTGTCACTGTTCATTGCCAATTTGCTCCGGTGCTCCGCGCGCGCATGTCCACCTTTCTTTTTTGCCTTTTTGAACTATGTATTAACAAAAAAAAACCCTCGAAAAAGACAAAAAAACTCTGTCATTTTCAGGGGCTGGACGATCATTGATCGTTTTCGGCCCGGTCCGGTCCAATTCATCTGATCGACTTTTAATTTTTTTAATATTTTATTGAACAGTGCATTAACCATTTTGTCCCTCGAAAAAGACAAAAAACACGCCTGTGGGTGAGGGGCTTTCCAATAATTGGCCATTGTTTTTTATTTTTTTCACTGACATCTGCTAGCGCGTCTCCGGACGCTCCGTTCATTTCAACCTAACGCGTTCTTCGAGCGGTGCGTGCGTTCGCTACGGCGTCGGAAAATGTCAACCGACGTCTATAATGATTTTCTGGCGTGTTATCTTTCACCTGGGCGGCGCGTGTATCACTATGGTGTCCAGAGACGTGTCAATGGTCGTTTGAATCCCCCCCCCCAATTTCTCTCTCCTGCCTGCGCCAGATGACGTCAGCTAAGTTGTTTTTTATCAAAGTTCTGTTCAGTCCCTGAACATTGTAATTTGGTTTTTTTGCCCTTAATGCTATTATATAGGTTTTGGTTTGATTCAATTTCGTCCTTCAATTGAAATTGATTATATATTGGACTTTCAATTCGGTCCTCATGCTTTGAATTTTTTGGATTGGGCTGGAATTTTTAATATTTTTGGTATCAAAGTTTTGATGGATTTCAATTTGATCCTTCCATGCAAATTTATTATAAATCCTTAATATTTTTGGTCCCAAAGTTTGATTTCTTTCAATTTTATCTTTCTATGCAAGTGAATTATGGATTTTAGTTTCATTTCGGTCCCATTTCTTTTAATTTCAGGTTATGTTTTCAATTATTTAATTTGAATGTTTGGATTTGCTTCAATTTTGTTCTTAAGATTACATGTATTATTTAAAGTATGTCAAATTCATTATATATTTGTATATTTATGTCAAATTAAAGTATGTGAAACTAATTATATGTTTTAATATTTATTAAATATTATCGCCTAAGAATGTATATAGAGAGAAAAAAATTATCTAGGATTTTTTTAAGAAAAAAATTTAATATCAGTATTCTTAAATACATTTAATATAATAATACAAGGAAAAAATCTTATAAAAAAAAATTGCCTTCGAATTTTAATTTTGTGCTTTTTTAAAAAAAAAAATTCTTAAATTTTTTTATAATATTTTGGTTTTTAATATTTCATATCTAATATTAATGGACAAAAAATACAACTAAAAAAATGACAAATTTACCTAGATTGTCTACAATTAAAAAATATTCGAGTCACTTCCCGTTTCGATTACACTGTTTTTTTAAGACGGCAGATAAGTAATTATAGCACGGAAAAAATTTAGGTTTATTTCTAAAATAAACTTACAATATTTTTATTTATAATGTGTCAGATCTAATATTACAAGAGGAAAAACACAACTCATAAAAATGTTTTTTGACAAATTTACCTGAATTATCTACAATTAAAAAATCTACGACCCATTTCCTATTTTGATTACACTATAAAGTATGTGAGACTAATTATAAGTTTTAATATTTATTGAATATTATCGCCTAAAAATATATAGAAAGAGAAAAAAAAATGACCTATGCTTTCTTGCAAAAATAATTAATATCGGTATTCTTGAATACATTTAATATAATAATATGATTAACAAATCTTATAAATATAACTCTGGATTTGAATTTAAATTTCTATTTTATAATCTTTTTTTTGTTCTTTTAATAAACGGTAAACTTTTTTCACATTTGTTTTTTTACTTTTTAGTAATCGTCGTGTCCAAGTTTTTTTTTTAACCGGGTTTCTTTTTTTGTGTTTTTTTAACCAGAGTATCCGTGACAACAAGTTTCTAACAAATCATTTCACCTTCTTAGCAAATTTTCTAACAAATTTTATCAAAAGTTTTTAGCAATAGCAATATTCAATCATTTTTTGGTTAAAAGAAACTATTTTTAACAGATATTATCAATTATAATTTTACTAATTAAATATTAAAATAATAAAAAACAATATTTATAAAATTAATCAATTTTTTATATAGATAAAGAACCTAGCAGAGCGGGCAAATTCGCTCGTCTAAATAACTAAAAGAAATCAAGGTTATACTATTCATTCACTTTCATTGCACTGTGGACAGACACATTGACACGCATAACCTTATTTCCGGCATTTCACTTCCCCGCATTAACTAATAAGCTAACATGCTTTCACGTGGCACATTGAGATTCACGTGGCACCTGAGATATGGTACTAGAAAAGATTGAGAGGACAAGTAAGAAAGAAATATCTTTTTTTTTCCAGCGTGTCTAGAATATGATCGAGATTTGACGAAAGCCAATTCATATAACAGCTTTCTATCAATATTAGACAGCATAAGAGGCCTAGGCTTTGAAAATCTAATTGGATCCCACGTGGCACTCACCGAACCATTGATACTTCAATCGAATCCCCCCCTCTCATACTTCCATAATGCCTATAGAGCATTGGACTTTGAACTCTAATAAGCAAAATCAGTTCTCTTAATTACGAGTGTATTTGATATTACTTTTACTTTTGCGATTGAGGTTGAAAAAAAAACAATTTTAAAAAAAATATTTTTACTACGGTTCAAAATAAGTTATGAAGTGTTTGGTTAAAACTATGGTTGAGTTGGAGATTGAAAAAAAAATAGTTTTAAGTGTTTGGTTACCAAGCTTTTCATATTGCTTTTAACTTGTGAAATTACTTTAAAGGACATAGAGTAATATACTAATTATCTTTTTAAAAATATTTTTGTTTAAAAATATATTAATTTTTTTAAAAATTTTTCGTCTTTATATCCAAATTATTAAAAAAACAATAAAAAATATTAATTTAATATATATATATATATATATATATATATATATATATATATATATATATATATATTCAAAAATAATTTTCAAATGCATAAACATGCTTTAATTTAAATAAATATATATTTATTTATATTTTTATTAAGTTTTTAGATTTTAAGATTATTTTAATATTAAAAAATATAATAATAGTAAACCATATATTATTACTCCCCTCTCTCTTTCTTTTCCAGAACCCCACCCCTCTCAAATGCCCCTCTCTTCTCCAGATCCAACCCCCCCGCCCCTCTCTCAAATCTTCTTTATTGAAACCTCAAACACTCTCTATCTTTACTATCTAATAATAATACTTGTAAGTTCGCTTTCCAGCAGCCCTACTCCCCCCTCTCCCTTTCCAACAGAGCCATAAACCCTTTCCCTTTCCAGCAGGGCTGCAAACTCCTCCCCTCTCTCTGCTTGTCTATGCCTTTTGATGCCAAAACCATGCTGCACAACGAGCATGTTTGGGTTTTGCGCCCCCTGCTTGTTTGTGCCTGTGGTATATGAAGGAGAAGAAACGAGTGTTGCACAACGATCATGTTTGAGTTTTGTTTGTCTATACTTGTTGTGTGTGAAGGAGAAGAAATGAGGGTTGATTTGGAATTAAGTTTCAACGGTAATCTCTGTGGTTGTAGCTGAAATCGCAGCTGGGATCGCAAACTGAGAAGCATCAAATTCTAGCTTTTCTTCAATCGATGTTTTGGAGAGAATTTAGTGTGGGTCCCATGGTTTTAATCTGTGTTTACCTCTTTACCAAATATTAAATACAAAAACAGATTGGCAAACGTGGATGCCACTACAATGTCAAACGAGTGCTTAGTATGGCAATAGACATAGTGTAATAGTGTAATTACTTTTTTTTTTCTTTTCCAGTGAGCCTCAATTTTAGTCTTGGATTTAAGTATAATAATGTAATTACTATTTTATTTGTCAATGATCCTCAATTGGACTTAGAAATATTTTTGACTTTTTTCAAGAGATTAGTTGACACTATTCGATATGTTTGAGGGTGTTTTTATCTTTTTCTGGGTATTTTTAACTATAAAAATATTTTCTTACCCTTATCAACAGATAATAAATAGTTATCTATCTAGGAGTATTTTTGAATTTTTACATTTCTGTGCATAGTAAAATAACCATATTACTCTCAAAAAAGACAAAAACCAAGAGTTGTGGGTTGAGTGTTTTTGGATTTTCAAACTTTTTTAAACATTCAAAATATATGAGCCACTTACCATATACTTTACCGCAGCCAGAACTAAATTTTTCAACATGTGAAAAAATATTAATGGTCCTATATTTTATTATGATGATATATATTTTAACAAAATAATCAACCTACAAAATCTTTTGATTATTTAATTTTTTATATATATTAATTTTATTATGGATAATGTGTTTAAAGTAATTATAACGACTATTTTAAAGATCATTTTTTCTTAACAAAATGAGAATAATTATATATTTTGATATTTATTTAATAACAATTCCTTAAAATATTTATATCAAAATGAACTAAATGTTTTTGAAAAAATATCAAATTAATTTAATCTCACTGTTCTAATATCACATAAAATATAATAATATGTAAAATAAATCGTTAAAAAAATAAAAAATAAAATATTGTAATTTTTTTATAGCAATAATGATAGCAACATCGACAATATTGTCATTGATAATTAGAATATTAATTATTTACAATATAGTGATAATGACACCTATAATAATTCTGACAATTTAACAGTCATAATAGTAACAATGAGAATAATAATCAAAAATAATTCATTAGTGGATGTTATTTTTTTGAAAAAATGATTTTTGCAGCATTTCTTACTTATGATATTTGATATCTAACATTACGTAAATAAAAAAATATATGAAGTCATATGCTGATAAAATTGGTAGAAAAATTGGACCAACTTATCTACAATTACACAAATATGAGTCACTTGCCTTACGCTTTGCCACAACCACAACCAAAATTTTTAAACATGTGAAAAATATTAATGAACCTATATTTTATTTATTATGCTATACATCTATACAAAATAATCAACCTACAAAACTTTTGATTATTTGAATTTTTTATATATTCATTTTATTATGAATAATGTGTTTAAAATTATAAAAATTATTATTTTAAAGGTATTTTTTCTTAAAATTGTGAATGATTATATTTTTTGATATTTGTTTAATATTTACGCCTTAAAATATATATAAAAATGAACTAATTTTTTTAAAAAAAAATATCAAATTAATTTAATCCCATTATTCTAATATCACATAAAATATAATAATATAAAAAATAAATCTTAAAAAATAGAAACAAATAATTTGATTTCTTTTTATAACAATAATAGTAGTGACGATGATATTGCCACTAATAAGTAGAATATTAATTATGTAGAATAATTGTTATAATGATAGCTATAATTAATAATTGACAATTTAACAAGTATGAAAGCAATAAATGAGAATAATTATTGAAATAATTCATTAGTTAATCTTTATTTTTTCAAATAAAAATTACTTTAAACTAGAAGATGAAGCTACACATAAGCAAAATAAATAATTAGTTATAACTAATAATAACACATATTACATAATTTGCCATATTAACCCAATCTTGTTTTGCTAATATTAACCCAATCTTGTAACTATATTAACCCTAATCTTGTTTTGCTAATATTAACAAAATCCACTTTATAGTTAATAAAAACAATTATAAAATATAATACCACATATTACATAATTTGCCATCAGTAAATATATTATTCCAATAACTAGTTATAATTAATAATAGCCTTGAAAAGAAAAAAAAACATCATGTTTTCAAAGTAAATAATTTAATTTTGAAGAGTAAAATAGGGGAAGTTTGTTTAAATACCTATAGGCAAACCAAATACAATAAAAACATCTAATTAAATTATCTGTTTATTCATTTTAAAATAAAGATGATATTTCCAGTCATCCCTACTCATAATTCTTCCTTCCTAGGGCATAAATGATTTTTCATCCCCAGAAGATGATTTACTGAACTTGAACCTCCTGTCGCGATGATAATTTTTTTCACGTTTCACGCCACGCCATCCTTATATTGGGGAGACAACGGCACGCAGTGAAAATGAGATGTGTGTTTTATAGCCGTAAAAATTACGACTATAATTATCAGGAATCGCCACCTAGTATTAAGATCACTAAGAGCCTATTGGTCTACGAGAGTCTAGGTAAGGGGACTTGTTGTGCAAGGGAAAGACGTATCACTTCTAGTGCACCCTACCTAAGGTAAGCTGCTTTATTGTTTGATTATTTTTCCTAAGTCATTTTTTACTAGTCTTTTCTAAAGTTTGACGTAGATCTCTCTTCGTGAGAGAGTCTCTACCTCATTGGAAGTTGAAAACCTAACCTTCCTATCGTTTTGAAATTTCCACACTACATAAAAAATTGTTTTTTCTAGGCTATTTTTATTGGTCTTTTCCTTAGGTTCGACATAGATCTCTCTTCGTGAGAGAGTCTCCACCTCATTGGAATTTTGAAAGACTAACCAAAATGATTTTACACTGTTTTTTTTTTAATTTTTAATTATCTACGAATGTACTTTACAATGTAATTTTACACCATGACAAATAAAACAAAATAATTGTTATATTATTTTTGATATTTTGGCCAAATTCCAACAGATAACCGTAAACTGATTACGATATCTAATTTTGTTTCAAAATATGGGAAAAATGCAACATATTTTTTTTCAAAAAATGTGATGAAAAACCTTGAAATCCGACCGTATGCACGAAAACAACATATTTTTATATTTGTTTTTTTAGAAATTTTGTATATTTTTATATTTTTTATGTTCTTTTGCTTTTTTAAAAGGAAAATAAATAAAATAAAATAAAATAAAGAAATTGTGGGCTGGACTACCTAACCCTAATAGGGCCCATCAGCCCGTCCATTTTGGCAGCTGGGCCGGGAACTGAACCCGGTCTAATCGACATAATGGGGGAGTGAATTAATTCACTCCCCCAGGGAAGAAGAAGACGATGAACAATAAATAACAACTTGGTTGAGTTTGACGTCCAATGTACCTGTCACTATCGCCGTGTAGAGGAGGCCAAGGTGTTTTTACTGTCGTGGTGGGCATCCAAAATGGAGGTCTGTGGTGGCCGGGAGGAGGAGTTGGAAGTTGGCTAGTCTGTGCAGCCTCTGTAACTGCTGCTTCATTGCTGCCTCACCGGAAGCCACACCTGGGTGGCTTATGTGGTGGAGCTGTCGGTGGAGTGGACAATGGTACTAGGTGAGTGGCTAGTTGCTGTTGGAGGAGTTTAGGGGCTGTTGCATGTCCATTTTTAGAGAGAGAGAGGAGCCGTTAGGGAGAGAGAAAGGAGGAAGTTATGTGGAGAAGAGGGAGGAACTGCAATGGGGAAGAGAGGTGAAGCTGCTGGAGTGGCCTCGCCGTCGACCAGGAAGGATGAAGGGGGAGGTTAGGGGTGGTTGCACCAGTTGCACTGTAATTTTGTTATTCTATTATCTTTGTTTTTTTCAGCCTTTTGCCCGTTCCTCCATTCTAGTCTCTTTTGCTTTATCCCCGTGCTGTTTATAGGCGGAGGAGGTGGACTTGTCATGCCAAGCTACAACATTATGTAGTGAGTGGGGTTGTCTCCGACAATGGTTAGCTACCACTGCACGACGATGAGTCGAATCCTACAACGACATGCTATAGTGGTATGGCTGCCTTCACGACAGCGTGATTGCAGCGACGTGCATGGCTGCTACAGGTGTGGGACCTAGTGAAATTGCATTTTGGTCCCTTGATTTGTGATTGTTCCAATTGCACTCTCAATTGGTTTTAAACTTTTAAATTTGTGCAATTGTACCCCCACTAAAATTTCAAAAGCAGCCTTAATTTTGTGTCCCTTTTTATTTTGGTCATTGGTTTTGGATATATGCGATTTGGCCCTCAATTAACCATTATACTCTTAATTTTCTTCAATTTTGACCCTAACCTCACACGATTGGTTTGGAAAAATTCAATTCAGTCTCCTAAAAACTCCAATCTTCAATTGAACTTGAATTAAACTCAAAAACTTTATCTTTTATCAATTAAACCCTTAACAAAATTAATTTGACCAATTTAAAGTATAATTAAGTCCTTGCACTTAATTAAATCCTTCAAGTTGAGCCTAAATTAATTATTAAACATAATTATACTTCAAATTGGCCCATGATTAAATCAAATTGGCCTATAAAAAATATAATTATGCCTGTCGGGTTAATATTTATGCATATTTACTCAAATGCTACTCCTCTATTAGCTACAAACTTAACAAAAGAGGAGAGTTCATCCAAATACATTTCATATTTGCGGGCACTGCCACCAATTCTAGAAGCTTGTACACATAGTTCATCTGCCTTCCTAGCCACTATATTGATCAGTTTATCAGTTTGCTCTATCTTGTGATGGAATACAAAATTATCCTGTCGTAATGCTTCATTGCTGGCAGCCAATGATTTTTTTTTTCTAATATGTGAACCATTTTCTCAAGCTCTTGGGTTTGATCCTTAACCTTTTGTAGCCCTGCATCGAGCCCTGCTATCTCGGAGTTTAACTGAGCTTCAATTTTAGTGGTGTATTCTTTCCATTCACTGCACTGCTCTTGTACTATTTTTAGTTCCTCTTCTTGAGTTTCTAATTCAGCTTGTAAAATAGAAATACAATCTCTCAGATTTTTGGTTTGGGCTAAGTATCTTTTCATATTAGACTCTGCTACCCTTATTTCCTTAAACTCACTTTCCGCTTGAACTCTGTACTAGGCTTTCAAATCTTTTTCCTCTTTAAGGACAAGACTGACCACCCTTCTTTTCTCCTTCTCAACTTCCCATTTCATCTTATAGTGGTCTCTTTCCTTTACTACCGAGGCTACCAATTCTTGGTCAACATGCCCTTTACTTTCATATGCTTTCTTCAAAGCAACTAATTCCTTTTCCATCATTTCATACTTACTCATCAGGTCATCATATCGAGAACTCATTTCTTCTAACTAACTCGTTTCTTGGATCAACTTGAGAATCTACTCTTCTTTATCCTTGCAATTGACAATCCAAAGAAACCCTTATCTGTTCTTCTTCTAATAGTTGCTTCTCGAAGAATATTTTATGGCTTTTGCTGTTGCATTTTTTATGGCTTTTGCTATTGTTGAGCTCAATCCTTAGCTTATCCAACTCCTCTTGCAAATCCCCTTTCGTCAACCCTCTTTCTTTTTATTTTCAACAAAGACGAGTGCTTTATCTCGTACCAGGCTTTGTCTTACGGTGTTCTGAGATATCTCATAGCTCCTCCATGCCAGGTAATCAGGGCTAACAAAAGGCTTCTTTGGGTGGGGTATCTTTGCTAACTAAAACAAGTTGCCCCCTAAATCTCTTTTAATTACTTCGAGCTCAGCCAATGAGTTAACTTCTTTGAAAGAACCGGTGTAGTCAACCCTCTAGTTCTTGGTACATATTGTGTTCCCCCAAACTGTCTAGCTACTATAGAGGTTGAATAACTGACATAACCGGTTAAGCCAATTAGCGGGATCCATGCCTTATAACCACAACTTATTAGATAAGCTGAATTATTTACCCAATGGGACTTTCCACCTGAAATTACTTTTAGGAAATGCCCTAATATTTCTCCACCCAAGCCTTTTCGTCTAAGTCTTTCCAATCTTTACTTAGAACCAAACCGAGAGGCCTCATGTTAAAACACCAAAAAATTGTTGAAGACTTCTCTCGGGGTTTCTACGTGACTAACACATGAACAATAAAGGGATGCAACACCACATTGCACCTTTCCCATGCAACCTGCAATGGTTTAAGGACACTAATGTTTCGGCCAATATAGCTGAAGCGGGGTTATTCTTTCCCCGCTCATATTGAACAAAAGCGTTGGCCGCTTCCATGCTAATTATCCCAGCGGCTTCGAAGGGAACAAAACAAAATCAAAAAATAGCAAAACCCACCGACCGATGCACTTCTTCTCCGAGCCTCCCTTTATCTTTACTTGCTTTCAACTTATTCTCAATCCCCTTTCACTTGAAACCTTCAAAAGATATCATGTATTGGCCTACTTGATCCAGGCATAGTAGCTTAGCAACCTTTTGGATTGTATTCTCAATTTTTTGTCTGAAATAAACTTTGTGAGGGTTGTGGGGGAAACTCAGGATTTGAGCATACTCCTCTATGGTAGGGGTCATGTCAATATCCCTAAAGGTAAAACACCGATAGTTATGATCCCAAAAGTGCATAAGGGCTTTGATTGCTGATATCTAAACCAGTTTTTTCATTAGGTGAGCGATTCTTCCATATCTTACTTCAAACAACACCTCATCTACATACGCCATGATGGACATAAGCCTCTTCATATTTTTCTGTGGAGGTATTTTGGTCATGTGTGACAATTCATTGATTTTAGCTCTTGGGCAATCTCCCTCAGTTAGCTGCATCATTTCAGATCTTTCCCAGTATTCCAAAAAAGGTCATGGAAGTCATGGTCTTGGTATGATAATTTCTGCAATTTATTTTTAAAAAAGAATGAATTATTAGAGATATCATATCCTAGGTTCAAAGGTATCACATGCAAGGTAAGCTTTCTATCTAGTCACAAAAGGTCTATGAACTGCCTAGTGACCGCCTTATATGAAGGTGGTATGGGGGTTTACAAGAAATGATTGAGGGCATAGTATGACCGCCATTATCAGGTAAACATATAGTTCATAATTGAACATTTCACGAGTTTAAAACCCCGACTGAAAGTCATGAGACAAACCGCTATTCCCCACCTATCCTAAAATTCAGGTTTATTTATAAAATTAAAATGCATGATGACATTAATTGATGTTGATGTATACTGAAATTAAAAAATGTATACCATAGTAAAATGATTATATTGTCTTTAAAACCAATAAATAAATAAATATAAAACTTGTGTAAAGGATATTTTTTATATTTTCATCATGGGTTGTTGCTATAATCAATTTGGATAAGGGGTGAATTAGTCTTTTAAAAAAATAAAAACATTTTTTAAAAAAAAACATTATGAACATGTGCAACTCATACGGTAACTAGCAGATGGACATTTGTAATGGTTTCACAACGATTGAATTCTTTTCTT
The DNA here is from genome assembly GCA_029030765.1 of Salix suchowensis. Lineage (NCBI taxonomy): Eukaryota > Viridiplantae > Streptophyta > Magnoliopsida > Malpighiales > Salicaceae > Salix > Salix suchowensis. The sequence goes on from CM054995.1 coordinate 23,141,970, forward strand.
CTCCTCTCATGACTTAAGGATATGTGTTGGTCCATCTAAAAATCGATCGTTCTCGAGTTTATATTTATTCTAATTTTGGTCCTCATTTTCTTATTGCAATTTGTATTGATTTTAATGCTTTTAAAAGCTTATTTATTTTTATATTTCATCTTTGAACATTTATTTATTTATTTATTTATTTATTTAAGTTTATCTTTATTCTTTTAATTATTATTTTTTCCTTAATTATTTTGTTTTTCAATTTTTTTTCCTCAAAATTTTATTTTATTTAGTTTTTGCATCTAATTTGGCTCTTAATTATTTTGATTGTTTTTTCTGTAATCATTTTCCAATTTATTTTGTTTTTCAACTCAATCCCTAATTATTATTTTTATACCATATTTGTTCCTTATTGTTTTGATTGCTATATAGTTTTATTTTTTTATGATTGAATATTTTTTTTCACTTTCATCATTTGACATTAAATGATTGAGGATTTTGTTTCATGTTCCTATCTAGGTGGGAGTTCAGCAAGTTAATTAGGGTTCACTAGTTGTTTTTTTATTATTATTAATTTAACTATGATTTTTTTATAGCTATTTTTTTTTATCTTAGTCTCATATTGGTGGTGAGTTAGTAAAGTTAACTTGGGTTCATACAATTTTTTTTTATATTTTCATATTAGGTTATTAATCTTAGATTTTACAAAAAAAAATATACAAGATTATTACAACCATCATAATACTTATATTGTGTATTAATGATGCTATTGTTATTATGGCGGCGTGGATATATATATATTTATAAAATCATCCAAAGCATGCGGCGTGGGCGATCATTGAAGTTTTCATTTTGAACATTGTTTGTTTAACCTCCAACTCGGTCAAATTATGATATTTCCTACCGAGAACTAGCTGTCATCTTCATCCACATGATGATTTCAAGCAAGAAAAAGGGACGGTAAATCATTAAAAAGTTTGACAACAGACATGTTCGGAGCTTCTAATAATGGCCTTCAACTGTCAGGCCAGGTGAATGCTGCAGAGTTTCTCTCGACAATTTGATTGAAACACTCTTCTTGTGGCCTCTACCCAATCCACTTGCAAAACTACATCGTACCGTTATCCAAAGTAGCATCTTCACCATGATCTGGTCTTGTATTTTTAATTCAGAATACTAGATTGCTTAGAATACTAGCTAGTCTCCCCGGTCCATTAACCCACGATCTACAAACAAGACAGCTCGAACTCAAACTTGACGAGCTACAAATGACTCCATCCATGGCCACTAAACTCTCCCATCACATGTTCTATATCATGTCTTATCCGACTAGCATTCTATTCGGTCACGGGATATAAACATGGTATTCAGATTAGTTTTCGCGTACCTCAACTAATTAAATTGACGATTATGTCTGCACCCCATCAGGAATAGCTATCGAGACATCCACAGTGGAGGCTACCATGCATTGGCCCCTCGCAATCATTGACGACCTTACGCAATGCTATAATTGAATGCTGAAAATTAGCTTGAGCTTGAAGGTTCCTTGTTAATTATGGCTGTCTCTTACCGGTACCCACCCCCCAGCTGGATTTCCTGTCTTACCAAGCAATATCTCTGGATTTCCCTGCCTTACCAATAAAGATCAGCGATGCGGTTCTCCTCTCACCTTCAAATTTGTGCCCTTTCACCTACCTATAACAACCACTAAACCTCAATATATACACCTCTCGCCACAACTCAAACTCTTCATCTTCACAATTAGCAAGTTTGAGCACATTCAAAACCTAACCTACAACGATGAGAAAGCAACTCCTCTCCCCATTCGTTCCTTTCTTGATGTTCTTCTTCCTCTACAGCTCCACCTCTCTCGCTCAAACCCCATCACCAGCACCTTCAGGCCCAACCAACATAACGGCTATCCTTGAGAAAGCTGGCCAGTTCACAACCTTAATTCGGTTGATGAAAAGCACCCAAGAGGCTGACCAGATCAACACGCAGCTCAACAATTCAAACCAGGGCCTAACTGTCTTTGCACCGACTGATAACTCCTTCTCCAGCCTCAAAGCAGGGACACTCAACTCGCTCAGTGACCAGCAGAAGGTCCAGCTGGTGCAATTTCACATCCTTCCAAGTTTCCTTTCCATGTCAAACTTCCAGACTGTCAGCAATCCCTTGCGTACTCAAGCCGGAAACAGTGCCGACGGCGAGTTCCCGCTTAATGTGACAACATCGGGGAACCAAGTGAACATAACAACAGGGGTGAATAGTGCGACCGTGGCTAACACCATATACACCGATGGCCAGCTAGTGGTGTATCAGGTGGACCAGGTCCTTCTGCCGTTGGATCTTTTTGGCGCAGCACCAGCACCGGCTCCTGCACCTTCGAAGCCTGAGAAAGATGTTCCGGCAAAAGCTCCTGCAGGGTCCAAGGAAGACGCGTCCGTTGACGCTTCAGGTGCATCCATCGCAACAGTATCCTTCGGGGCGGTGCTGATCGCAGCAATTTCATTGAAGATATGAGAGTTTTTGTTTTTGGAAATCGTTGAGGAGTTACTGTTTTATCGTTCAGCTGTGATTTGAGCTCGAGTTGCATTATTCTTTGGTTTCTGTTCCTCTCCTCTTAATGTATTATACCATGATTGGCTCAATTTTGTGATTCTTATGTTCAAATATGAAGCTAAAATGCCAATAAATTTCTTTGATGCACTCTGCCTAGCTAGGTGTTGAGGAACACCACCTTTATTTAACAGGTGAACTGATAAGTGGCAGCGACGGGATCTGCTAAAATAAAAGCACACAGATTTCACTGTCCATACTGAAATATCATTTTGCTTTTCTTGAAACAAACTAAATAACTAGCCATTAGCATAACATGATCTTTTTCACATGAACAAATTTGTTATTTTCAATTGTTTAGGGTTATATCGAATCTTTTTATTGGCACCTATAATCCTTTGATTAAAAAAAGAGAGAGTAATTACTCCCAGGATCATATAGCTTGGCCATGTTTTTCACTTTTCAACCATGGTTTTTAATTTGAAATTTAAAGACCTTTAACACTTTACTTTACTCCTTTAAAGAGTTGATACAAGAAAAAAAATCAACAAAAACAATATGTATTTATTGACAACAATTGCAATTAAGAGTTTAAAACAGCAACTAAAATGTCTACTCTTTTCAAAACAGTTCCATATAATTTTTTTTTTTAAGAAAATCAAACAGAAAACCCTAGCCCTATTATTTTCTATTTCCTTACCTTCTTTCTCCTACACAGCCTCTCTTCTTTTTTTATGCGAGTAAAACTCATCCCGGAAAGTATATTTTATGAGTCCAGGTGAGCGAGTAAAATCCCGGCGGTCCCAAACTCTTACAAAGGATGCACGCACCGAATCGAACTCGAGACTTGTTGTGCAGATCGCAAGCTTATGACATCACGCCGGCATCTCTTCATGCCCAAACGCTCTTCGTCTTTCCCTCTACAGCTAGTAAGCTCTAACCGAGACCCACATTATCATCTCCCTCACCATCCTGAAGCCACCACTGTCAATCCAGATTTTCCAGTCCCAATTCATCGGCCATCGTCTGCATCCAGCAACCACAACGCCTCCCTCTCATACGACGCCATATAAAAAACAACATCCCTGAGATCCTATCCAAATTTACCCATAAAAAACATAACTAAATCCTCCCAAGTCAATAAATCCTGGAGTTTTGGCTGCACAGATATGGAATGAAAAACAAGATTGAGTGCCCTCGGATTCATGACGCAAAAATTTCCTGTCTTGCGAAACCGGTTCCAGTAACAACTAATAGAGTTTGAAATCTTTTTTATTTTTAAGATTAATCCATCCCTCTTCCCGATCATTATATTTTAAATGATCAAGCTTCCAATCTTTGTCATGGTCACAAGACCATGGTTCTCCGGTTCAAAATCCAGCAGGCATCCAAGTCCCCAGAGAAAACTTCATAATAACGGCGTCGTTTCCTTTGTTATGTTTTCTAGGTCGTATTCCTCTACCATCAATATCAACAGATGATTCAGATATAGAGACACTGCAAGACCCATGAGCAACAAATTCTTGGAAGCCAAATCTAGACGGTGAGGCTGAGCTGCTTGAAGAAAACCCGTGCTGGGATTTTTGGGTGAGTTTGGTGAAATTTTACGTGGGAAGTCGTGGTGGCTACGGAGACCAAAGGCTTTGATTGGTGCTGGTCTGCTGTTATTGAAGAGAGCTACTGTTACCTTTCTATGCTTCAATATATGTATCATGTGATAGTATTTTTGCCTTTACATTGGTTTTTAAAATTTATTTTAATTAAAATTGTAAAGTGTAATATTTAAGAATTTGGCTGTAAAGTTATTTTTTTTTATCATAGCTACGCTTAATATAATGATGGTTGCAACACGTGAATGAATCTAGCTCAGTAACTTCCTTGAATCAACCAATACAAGTTCCAGAGCTTGGAAGATTCTGGAAGCAAAACTTTATCAAGAAATACATTGATCGTGCAACAAGAAACCTCTTTTAATTGCCTAAGATGTACCTGTTAGTATTAGTCAAATTGGTTAGGAGTGAAGGAAACGAAACCTCCTGTATAGCAAAAGCAACAGCAGAAACAATCCCTTCGTTTCACCTATGTCAAAAATGGAATTGAAATCCACCCCCAGGAAAGCCCCCGTCAAATCCACCCCCAGGAAAGCCTCCGTCAAAATGAAATGAAAATTGCTGTCCACCACTGCTGAATGGGTTGCCGCCGCCACCTCCACCCATCCCCATGTCTTCTATGTCTTCTCCTCTATCATATCTTGAGCGCTTATCATCATCTCCAAGAACCTGCAGAGAGCAACACAGGTTTCAGGCAGGAAAAACACCAAACCTTGAGCTTCATTAAATGGGAAGACTTTGGACCATTTGGAAACAAAAAACTTAGCAGGAATTTTAATGTTTCCTGCAGTTGCCAGTATTATAGAGAGACAAAATGCAACATGATAGGTTGACGCCCATGGAGGAAAATGATGGAAGTCATTAAAAAATCAGACCTCATATGCAGCTGCAATATCTCGGAACTTGGCCTCTGCTTCTTCTCTATTATCAACATTCTTATCTGGATGCCACTGCAGAGCAAGCTTTTTATAGGCACGTTTGATTTCGGATACAGATGCAGTCTTTGAGACTCCTAATATCTTGTACCAATCCCGGCGCTTGCTCATCTTCAAAGCCTTCTCTGCCTTCATCAAAGCTTCCCGGATACTCATATCCTGGATTATATTTAAAGAGATGAGAGGTGAATCGCTAAACAGCCACACGTTATGGAAATACCAGGGACATTTAATCCTTTTTGGCACACACCACTAAGGACTAACTAAATCATCTTCCAGTTAATACAGTTTACTTCAGAAGAATTCTGGTTCTCATTAAAAAATATTATTAAGGGAAACTTGCTTAACATCAACCATTTCAACATAATAAACAAACAAAAAACAATAATCAGATTGTTAGAGGAATTACACCTAGAGATATCAAATAATTCAATCCAAAAAAACAGTACAATCAATCAATGGAGGTAGAGTACAAAAGCATATTTGAGAGTGAACTTAATGCAATGAGAGTAGGAAAGAGAACGACTGAAAGGCAGGTTGGAGGATATTTGTAAGATGGATGCAATCCAATATAAACATGAGGCATGTTTAAGTTTCAACTTGATTTTCAGCACCTTTCCCTTTTATTAATGTTATGCCAGCAGACATTTGAAAAGTTATACTAGTTGAGATGAAACAATGATGCTCAAGGTCATAGATGCCACAATATCACCTACTGAGTGTTGACCTTGTAAGCAATATTGGTCTGTTTTGTTGCCACTGAAAATGCAGCTTTGAAGCAGACACTGACAAACCTCAGATGAACTCACTATGTAAATTACATATATTTGTGAATTCCCCAGTGAATTACATATTATTGACTCACCTGAGGTGATTTTTCAGCTGCTGATTTCAGATCTTCAACAGCTCCTTCCCAGTCCTCTACTATGAGTTTAGCTTCACCTCTCTGCGGGAATGGGAGAAAAAGGGAAACAAAACGAAGAGGAATATCCAGGTTAGAAAAATGTAGCTAGAATTACTGAAGGCATGGTGAATGAACAAAATTGCAAACCTGAACTAAAGCTTCAAGAAGCTCCCCATTAATGTTGAGCGCTTCATTGCAACTAGTTATAGCATCTTTGCCCCTACCAAGCTTAACCAAGACCTTGCATAAGCCTAGGTGAAGATGTACATTGTGTGCGAGGTGATCAGGGTCCAATGCGAGTGCTGCTCTGTAATCCTCTACTGAGACACGTAGTTTACCCTTGCTTGCATTATCATCTGCCTGTTAGAAACAACATGTTCAAGAATAAGAGCAAGCACCTTCTAATTGTAATTAACACAAACGAAAGCCAATCTCTATAATCAGATTAAAGCCCAGCCATTAAACCAAAAAGAAGGAATAAAGATGAAAAAAACAACAAAGACATTATTTAAGAAGTCTAGCCAATTTACATTTTTAGTTTTCTTGAGTAAATTTTTCAGCCCAAAATATGCTTTCTTCAGCTGACTGTGCTCTGGATCAAGACGGAGACCCTTTTGGTAATGCCTGGAGAAGATTTAAGTACATAAACATAAAATTGAATTCTAGACAAATCACAAGGAATCTCAACATAACAAAATTCAAATTGCTGTGAAACTAACTTTGTAGCAACATCATGATCTGCTAAATAGTAGTAGGCACGGCCACGGAGCAGTAGTGCCTCTAGATTATTTTCATCTTCCTTGAGAATATACCCAGCCTCGGAGATGACAGAAGAGTAATCTTTAACAGCTAACAACAACTTTACTCTGAGGAGTTTGGCCTGCAATACATAGTGCATGTGGAGTCATTGCACCGCAAGAGTATTGAACATATTAGAGGCATACTCCCAACTCAAGTTAGTACGGTATTGATGTAGCACAATTCATATGAGAAATATAACTCAAAATAGAAAAGAAAAGGAATGGGAATCACCTCAGAACATGCTGGAGAAAAAACAAGGACAACTTTGTCAACATATTCCAGAGACTTTGCATAATCTCCTGAATCCAAAAGAGTCAAAGCAGTATCCAATGCATTCTGAGCTTGATGCAATTGAGAGAGTTCCTTGTCCGCAGTCAAATGCCCAGGTTTTAGCTCCAGGAACTTTTTGTAGCTCTTTTCAGATTCATCATATCTACATCAGCAGAAGAGAACCCGGGATATTATCCGTCTCTAGTTAGAAACCAAAGGGCCAGGGGAGGAGACAAAGAGGTGTTCTACAGGCTTTTGCAGTATTCAGAAACATTCCGCATGAATAGTCAAAACATCAATTTGATAAAAATAATAGTAGTTTACTCAAATGGGTTGGAAGATGAACGAGGGAAGAAAGGAAAGGATAAAATAGAAAGAAAGAAACGAAGCCAATTCAACCAAAAACGACCGATAGTAAAATATACAAGAACAGGAGGGATCTTAATTCATCTAGCAAGGGAAACATCCTATCCTTCATCAATCTATCCCCCCTACTTTCCTTCCTAACAGAGTGTTAAGGGCGACGTTACGAATTGCACACGATTTATCTGTAAAAACAAAAATAAAATGATGGAATAAAGGAAGAACCTGCATAACTGACGAAGAATGGAGGCACGGCGAATATAAGCTTCAGAGAGGAAGGGATCTGCCTCGATTGCAGCATTGAGGTCATCAAGTGCGTCACTGTAACGCTTAAGTTTAATACTTTGAGAAGCCCTTTCAAACAACTCCGCAGCATTTCCAGCTTCCGCATCTACAAATACATACAGCACTAGTATCGGCACCAAACCAAACCAAACCCACCAAAAAAATGGATGCATTCTGAATTAAATTGCATACCCATAAATATAATTTAACAATCTATAAAGCTCAATAATTTAACTATTAATTTCACACACTGACTTGATAGATGCTTGCATCAAGAACAACAGATTGAAGAAGAAAAGAAAAGAGAAACATACCTGAGGCAGAAACAAGTGGTTGGAGGAGTAAGAAGTGACAAACAAAAACAAAATGGAGTATAAGAATTGTATATCCGAATCCTCTCCATGCGACACCATCCATGCTCATCATCGCAACTAGATTCACTCTCTATTTTCTCAATTAAATTACACCAAAATAATCATTAGACATCTAATATTTCTATTTTATTTTGGGCTTTTGGCTTTCGGCTTTCGGTGCTATAATCGAAGAAGAATTCGAAGAACTCAAGATTTAAGGAGAGATCAGCGACAGAAGAGAAGGGAGGCGTGCGGGCATTCGCTATGTCATTCCACGTATTTCTACCCTATCATTCCCTTACATGTGGATTATGAAGGTGTCCACGAAGCATTATCCTCGACACATCTCAATGCTCTACCCAGTAAGTTTCTGCCACGTCATAAAGCATTGTTGGCGATGGCAGCATTTTGGGCTTGGCCCATATAAATACGTCCTCAAATTTAGGGTTGGATTTACATAAGAACGTGAGCCCGTTTATTATATTCAATGGGCTTTTGACGTTTGACAGTGGGCTGTGGGTCCTGATTAACTGAGGATATCCAAGGTAGCGTTTGCTAAAGGTTCGGGACCCGGGCCTGTGGAAAAGGGTAAAGGTTGTGTTACGTGTTTTTATTTTATTATTATTTTTTTTATAAAATATAATGTAGCTGTGATAAATATAATATTTATTTATAAGGATAAAAAAAATATACATGAGATTAATATCCAAAATATGGATATGAATTTAATAAAAAGATAAAAATTGCGAGGGACTTTATTTGAAATATTATTTGGAATAACACAGTAACAAAAATCTCAGTTTTATATCGGAAGAAATTTAAATGATAATTGAGGATATATCACCTTTCTAGACCAATTTATTGACTTAAGAAAATTATATTTTTTTCATCGTGTCAAACCCATCATTGTAGACCAATAAAAAAAAACAGATAGCATTAAACCACAACAAACACAAAAAAAATAAATACAGTTTATGATAAGTTGTATTACGAGTGCTAATATCATTTTTTATTCAACCATTCCCTTGCCCCAAATCTCTAAAATAAAAATAATTAAGTTCCTTGTGGAGACTACCATTTCATCTTTTTACTAATAAAAAACAAGATTGTTTTGTCCTAGCACACCATTCTTTACCTTCCAAGTCCAAAACAATTATCAGCCCATGTGCAACACTTGATCTCTTCGTTCAAATATTTTTATTTTTTATTTTTCTTATGTTTTTGTATTTTGATATTTTCGAAAGAAAGAAAACATAAATGTATATTCAATAAAATTAACCACTGATTTTGAAATGAGCTCTTTAAAAACCAAAAACGTTGAAAGTAAATTGTTTTTTTAAAAGGCACAAAAAATATTAAAAACGACGCAAATACATCAAAAATATATTCTTTTTGATTTTTTTTATGAGTGCTCAATAGTAAAGAAGTTAGACACAAGTTTGCAGCATATACTCTCGATATATATAAGTGGGGTGTGGAGAAAATTCTCAAGAACATTTGTGGCCTTGTAATCAAATAACTTGTTCATTTTAATTTTTTTGTAGTTATATTTATTTGGTAACGAAAAGAAAATTTTCTTTGCCCAACGTAAAACTAGTTTTGCAGCATAAACAACACCTCTCATTTAACAACGCTTTGATCAATGTTTGCAGTGTTAACAAATAGCTTTTTAACATACATAGAATAGAAACCGAATTGTCAAAGAAAAAGAAATTAAGGGATCAAAGTGTAAAAAAATATAGGAACTAAAAATAGAAAAAAAATACACATAATTTATATTTTTTACATTGAAAAAAATATAGTACCGCCCGCAACCAGGCACGGGGGGACATTTGACTAGTAATAATAATAAATTGAATCCGGGTTAACTTATCATTCATTAGGGCTGCCAATTGTCGACTGCAAACTCCTCTATAAAAGTATATATCCAGCCATAGGTTTAAACCAATATTATAAATTATGAAATTTGAAGGATGAGTTAACGAGTTGACTGATCGATCTCTCTCGTTTGTTTTTCGGTTTCTTGTGAAGACATTCAAGTATAAAGCATTGAATTATTCGTAGAAACTTCACGAAAAGAAAAACTTCGTTAGCATCCTACGCAAGACAAATACTTCTGTCTAAAACTAGCTAGTTCGATGTTTGTGCAGCTGCAGCATCCCATAAAGAATGAGAGATGTCGTTTTGGAACAGTAATTTCAAGCTCCGCAGCCCAGGTCTCAAGAAGATGGTCGTGACAAGTACCGATAAAAAGGTATTACTCATTACAATAAAGTTCTTCTTCCCTCAATGCTCTATAAAAATATACAGTTTTCGTGTTTATAAATCGGAAATGGTGAAAAGATAAACTATCCCAGACTCCAACTTCCTAAGAACATTGTCCATTTCACCAGCTCGCAAATGCCTATCACACAAGGCGTTAATCAATGTATAAATAGGAAGGCACTCGTGAAAAGTCAAATGTTTGCCGCTGCCCGGAGTAACCCAGCAACGGTTAACAGAGCATCGTAGACTTTGGGAGGCATGCACACACGATGATGGTCCCCTTGAAACTGTCTGAAAAAGACCTTTATTGTATGAAACATGGAAAATGGTTTTCTAACTAGATTATGAATGGGCTTTTCTTCGTATTATATAGCATGAACTTGATTAGAAGTTAAAGCACCGATTGTTGAAAAGATGAAGATATATAAAAAAAAGTAAACCGTATGGGATAAATACTGACCGACACACTGATGATTTTCTCTCATTCCTGTTCCTTAGACACGCGTGAGACATCTTGCAGTGATGGAAAATGTCCATTCGACATCTCATTAAATTTACCGTCATGTTCTTTTTTACATGGTGATGGGTATAACATCTCAAGATGATCGAATACGGGACGGAATATAGATGAATCCTCTTTGTTTATGGTTTTTGCATTTTATTCCTTGGTCTTTTTATTGTTTTTTTCATCCTGATTTTTTTTTTTTTTATAAAAATTATGATTTGTTTCAATTTTATTCTTCAATTGAAATTATTCAGAAATGTTATGTTTCACTTCGGCTTTTATTATTTTATTTTTTTTTGTTTTTCATTGCTGCTATTTTTTCAATACTGGAGTTTTTAATTATTTTAAGTTAGGACTTAGGATTGTCAAACATGTCCGAAGGAAAAATATTTGAGTTGTTCTCGGTTGTTTTGTCATGACAAGTTCAATATTGAGTTAAGCCCAAACCCGTAATGATTTTTATCTAATTATATATATATATATATATAATAATAATAAAATTAAGGGCAATCCCTAAAACAATATGGAGCAAGACTTATTATATTGTAAATTACTACAAATAAATAATATTTTTGCTCTTTACAATACAAGCAAAGGAAGCATAGATTAAATGACAAAATAATCTTTTCACAGGTTTAATTGATATCATCAAATTAAATAAGAATAATTTTATCTCTTTAGTTGCATAGTTGAATTATTGATTTACTTAGAAATAATTAAGGGGAAGGATATTTTTTATTTTTCATCATTTGTTTTCATAATATAAATACTTAAATACCCTTGAAATTTTATTTTTTTACATTTGGGTTCAATGGTGTTTTAGTCATTTCATCATTACTATTTTTAAAATGTCAAATAAACTCAAAGTTAATTAGGTGTTTTGACAAATATAAATATATAATAAAGGAAAAGTTGGTTGGCATATGCACTTTTATACACCTACGTGTGAGACGAGGTGGTGCTTTTACAAGTGACGTGTATGAACTCTTTTCATAGTTAAACATCATCTTTTAGAATGACAAGAGCCGATTTGTCCATTTCGCTGAGTTTTTTTATCTCTATAAAAATTTAATTGATTTTGAAAATGTTATATTTTATAATTTTAATATTTAATTAGTATAATTATAATTGATAAAATTTATTTGAAAAATACATGTAAAACAAAGGTCACCGTTTCTTAAAAGGAAAAACAAAAAGAGTCTAAAATACAAATTTACATTCAAAGCCAAAGTTTTTTTTTATAAGATTTTTTTATCATATTATTATATTAAATATATTTAAGAATACCGATATTAATTTTTTTTGTAAGACATCGTAGGTCAATTTTTTTTTCTCTTTATATATTTTTAGGCGATAATATTAAAAAAATATTCAACATATATACTTAGTCTCACATAATCTATAGTGTGATCGAAATGGGAAGTGATTTTTATAGTTTTTTAATTGTAGATAACCTTGATGAATTTGTAAAAAAAAAAAAATATATGAGTTGTCTGTTTTCCCCAGTTATATTAAATATAACACATTATAAACACAAATATTGCAAATTTTTTTTGAAAAAATAAATAGAAAAGTTTTTTCGTACATAATTATTTATTTGCCGTCTAAAAAGAATAGTGTAGTCAAAATTTAATTTTTATTTAAGTGAAATTTAATGTAATAAAATAGCTCAACACCCCCTAGTATAACAATAGCAAAATATATAATTGTATTCTAGGTCATTATTTTTCTCTATCTAAATATTTTTAGGCGATAATATCCAATAAATATTAAAATATCTAATTAGTTTTACATACTTTAATTTGACACAAATATACAAACATATAATTAATTTGACATACTTCAAATAATATATTTAATTCAAAGGAAAAAATTGAAGTAAATCCAAATATTAAAAAACAAAACCTGAAAAAAAAATTAAGACCGAAATCAAACCTGAAATAAAAAATTGCATAGAAGGATAAAATTGAAAGAAATCAAACTTTGATACTGAAAATATTAAGGATTTATAATAAATTTGCATTGAATGATGAAATTGAAATCAATGAAAACTTTGAAACCGAAATTATATAGAATTCCGGCCCAATCCGAAAAATTAAAAGCATGAGGACCGATTTGAAACTTCAAGATATAATCAATTTCAATTGAAGGATGAAATTGAAACAAATCAAAACTTATATAATAGCATTAAGGGCAAGAAAAACAAATTATAACGTTCAGGGACTGAAATGAACTTTGACAAAAATAAGCTTAGCTGACGTCATGTTGCGCAGGCAGGAGAGAGAAATGGGGGGGGAATTCAAACGACCATTGAATTCATTCTAGACGCCGGTTGGTCATTTTCCGATGTCGTATGACGCCGCACGCGCCGTCCGAAGAACGCGTTAGCGCTGCAACGAACGGCGCGTCCGGAGACGCGCCAACATATGTCAGCGAGAAATAATAAAAAAATATTGGCTAATTACCGTGAAGCCCCTGACCCCCAAGCCTATTTTTTGTCCGTTTCGAGGGACAAAATCGTTAATACAATGTTCAATGTAATATTAAAAAAATAAACAAACCGGTCGGCCGAACCGAGCTGGACCGGACCGAAATGGTCAATGACCGTTCAGCCCCTAAAACTGGCGGCGCTTTTTGTCATTTTCTGGGGGCTTTTTCGTTAATGCACTGTTCAAAAAGCAAAAAAAAAATGCACAAACACCCGCGATTCACCGTGACAAATTGTCAGTTCACAGTGGCAATGAGTCACGGTGAACAGTAGGAAGGACGACCTGTTTTAGTTATATGTAATAATCAAAATCTTATTTGCGATGTGACACGTGTCAATGATGGACCAACAATATGACTCTAGTAAACCTTTTTCTATTCTCCCCCTTTCTTTTTCTTCTCCTAGATAAAATATAAAATTATCCTTTTTGTTTATTTTTTTGTATATAATTTGCTCTTCATTTTTTTATTGTTATTTTTTTTATATATTTATTTTTAATTTCATCCCTTTGCATTTATTTTCATTTAATTTTTATATAAATATTTTTAATTTCTATTTATTTATTTATTTATTTTATCCTTTTTCTATGACTTTTGTATTAGTTCAATCTCTCAATATTTGATTTGAATTATTTCTATGTCAAATTTTGATTCTTTTTTATTCTTGTCATTGTTATCTATTTTTTTTAACCTTTATTTGATTTCCCCACAATATTGTTTCTCATTATTTTGTGATGAAGAATTTCACTTTGTCATTAGGAAGAATTTCACCGAGTTGCCAGCGATGGTGTTTATGATATTTCAATTTTTTCTACGGTCAAAATATTGGTGTACACTTAGAAAAGGCAAAATTTCAAGAGTTGATTGTAGTGGTATTTAAATAATTTTAGATTTTATTATTACTTTTATGCAAAAAATTGTTGGCATGTTTGCTTGATGTTTGAATAGTGAATGCTTACACATGAATACGAGACTTGGAATTAGTTTATGGTTGTTTTTTTAAGTGTTTTTATTTAAAAAATCTTACAATAATATTTTTTTAAAATATTATTCATATCAATATATCAAAATGATTTTAAAAACTAAAAAAAAATTATTTTTTTTAGTTTGGAAAAGTTTGCAAATGGGAAATTTCATCAATTTATAGTGATGAAATTGATTTTTCCTTTTACTGTTTTTAGTTAATAAGTCTAATAGATGCGATTTTATAGTAATTTTAAAACATTTTTTTTTATTCTTTCAACGATATAGTTTTTTTATATTAATTTTATTATAGATATAAAGTGTTGAAAATAATAATAACGATTGTTAAACTCAATAATATTAGTCTCAAAGCAAGTCAAATCCATATTATTTAGGACTAACATTATGTTGAGTCTAGAGATGTTAGGTTACCATGCTCCGTTTTACTTTTTAATTAAATTTTATAAAATACAATAAGGCTAGCCCTATAGGAGTTTATCAAAGATGTTTTTGTTTTAAATAATTATTCAAAATGATAATAATCATCATATTCTTTCGTTGATAATCATATTTATAATCACAATAATACTAATTTTGCTTTTATCCTTTAATTATTTTCATTTATTTTTTTAATCAAATAATATTCTTTTATGCTAGTAATATATTTTTTAAGTTTTCCCTTCAATTATAATAACTATTACCGTTTTTTTTTTCATTTTAAAAATTTTGATTCCCTATAGCATAGCAGAGCGTAGATATATATGTTAAGTTAGTATGCATACATATAAGTATGCATACACAAGTTTTCCCTTAAGTGTATAAGGAGCAAGACATGCGTATTGTGTTTTAAGCACAATAAAATCAAATTTGAAATTCTCTTATTTCCCTCTAAACTATCTCTCTCTTCTTCATCTGTTCAAATCTTCTTGTCTCATTCTTTCATTTCAGCATAATCTCTTCATCTCTTTGATAATGTCAACATGATATTAGAGCTACAATTGCTCACGCATACATATTAATTTGAAGAATTTCGTGCTTCCGTAATTTGTTCTTTGTCAAACTTTATTCAAAAAGTTTTACTCAAAATCAAGTTACAGAGTGTTGTGTTCGTGTACAAATTACTTTTGTACATTGAAGTGCTACTAAAAAATCTGTCAATTTCAAGACAATGGTGATAACAACTCAACTTCAAATTCTTCAATCTTCGATAACAACACTGACTTCAACAATTTCAACGTCCGTGAGTGTGAAGCTGGAAGATAAAAATTATTTGAATTGGAACTTCCAAATGGGATTAGTGTTGGAGAGCAATGGAATCATTGAGTTTGTTGATGGAATTCACAACTAGCCCTCCTCTACTACAATGGATGAATGTGGTACAAATGTTTCTGATTCCTCCTCTTTTGCTGGATGTGATGATGTGTTAATTTTGGAAAATGCATGATAGGGTTGTTATGCAACTGATTATTGCTACATTATCTCCAATAGCTATGTCATGCGCAATTGGTAGTATAAGTGCTAGAGATCTTTGGCTTAGTTTAATAGAGCAGTTCTCTACGATATCAAAAACAAATATTTTTCAATTGAAATCTAATCTACAGAATATTAGAAAGGGTGCTGACACAATTAGCCAATATTTTCTTAAAATAAAAGAAACTAGGGATTATCTAGCTGCTGCAGGAGCATATTTTGTTGATGAAGATATTGTAACTCTTGCCTTGAACGGACTCCCTGCTGAATACAACACATTTAGGTGTTTAGGGGCAGGGAGAGTGTGATTAAACTGAAGGAGTTTCTGTCACAATTGCTTGCTGAGAAGAGAATTGTAGAGACTCTCATACCTAAAACTTCATCATATCTAACTGCCATGCACACTACCTCAAAATCTACTGCTTCTTCTACTGCATATACTCAATAGCCTCATCGAAATCACACATATAATACTTATGATAGTAGGAAATAAAAGTCATTTAATAGAAATAGAGGAAGAGGAAGATTTCATCAAGGCATGCGAAACATTCATCATAAGCATCAGTATCATACTAAATCACATGATATGGCCTCGGTGAACTCAGGAGTTCTTGGTCCTTCACCTCACTCATTTGCCTTATATATATATATAAAAGTTGACATAAAGTTAACCCACCTAATCTAATATTACCCCATATTTACTCCAAATCAGTTTAAAAACTATGTTTTCAACATGTCTTAAACACCTGTTTTCGCCAAGGGAAATGTAACAATCGATCATACTCGTGGGAATTCCATAAGGTGGATGACAAAAGTCATGGAATATTACACAGTACTGTTTGATCTTAGCCAAGAAAGAGAGACGTGTAAAGCCGAATATCTCTAAAATATATTATATATTAAACAAACTGAGCACCAAGGACTTGGTTTTGCTGTAGTGATTGTTTTCGATTTTCACTACAGCAAGGACTTGGTTTTGCTTTCAAAACCCATCGACGTTGACGAGGTAGCCGGATCACGTTGACGATCAGTCAACGATTGTCTTTGTTTTCCGCGCCCTTCAATTTCAATAAAGAAAGGGAAATATTGATCCGACTATACGATAAAAGAGTTACGACAGAGAATAAAACAACAAGAACGAAAATAAAAACAACAAGAAAAAACAAGGAGAACATGCATGACTTGGAGTTTGTTCAATGTTTAGTCATTTTCTGACAAGCTTCATCCACCGGGCCACCACTTCCGGTCTCATTTATCACTACCATTCACGAGCTGCCGTACCTTCCACGACCGATGCAACCCGGTCCCTAGATCGGGCGTTTTAGCCTCAAGCCTGTGTTATTTTAAAACAGGCATGCACTGTAGTGTGCAAGATCATCAATGATTGGCAGTGAAATGGTTCAACCGCATTGCTGAACTTATCGAAGCAAACTTAGCTAGGTCTTGTGGTAAAAATAGAAAACCGGATTCACTACTCATACCAAGAAAATCTCTCGTTAAGCCACTCTCAATAGAATCTGAACCTCTCTGCAACTTCAACTGAGTCGGCTCGTTTTGTAGGTTTTCGTTTGTTCGCATCACAAGCTGATCAAGATTGCTTGATGTGCCCATCATTGCATCACCCATTGCTACACTATGAGTTGCTGTTAGGTTCTCGGTTGCAGGTTGCTTAACATCTTGAAAGACATGGTATAGCTCGTTTGGATTCTGGTTGAGAGAGATGGGGTTTGTTGTGGGAGAAGAAGAAGAGCTCATCAATCCATAACTGTTGCCAAAGAAAGGTAATTGATTGCTTCTTGTAGAGCCCATTTGGGCTGCCTTTTGTAGAAGTGCGGTGGCAGACATGGGTACAGCAGCTAGCTTTAATTGCTTGTTTTGAATTCTATCAGAAGACAAAGAAGCTGACGTCGTATCCACCATATTGGCTTTGTTAATACCTTCTTCCTTTAACTCATGAGGTAGTCCAGATAGGGTTATATTCTCAAGATTGGCCGAGGACGATGAACTATAGAGATTGGCTCCCATTTGCACCATCTGATCAGGGAAACCAGTAGAAATCGGAGGCACGTACAGATTTGAATTGGGAGTAATGTGTGAATTAGCCTGATTTAGCCACAGAGAAAGTCCAGTGTTTTGTTGATCAGCTCCAAGAGAATTTCCTGGAGTTCTCATGCCACTGAAATCAGGTCTATAACCTGCACTGAATTGAGAAATGCCCGCGATATCTGGAACTCCTGGCCGGCTGGAAAATCCATGGGGAAAATTCACTGTGTCGTTTCTGAAGTTTAGATCTGTTTCTGGAACTGAAGTATTCCTTGCACTTTCATCCGCTAAGGCATCACAAAAGGCTCTGTGTGTGATAAAACTATCTTTCCTGTTTCGGTACACATACACACACACACATATATATATATATATTAGAAAACCTAGTTCAAAATTGTCCTATCAGCACTTATTATTACCTAGTATACTCATAAATGAAGTACCATCTAATTCAAAATCAAAGGGATAGCATTTAATTTCATCTGCTAAGTATAATAAATGACTGAAAATCAAGTGCATGTGTATGTATAGTAGCTAATAGTACCTGGAAAATAAAGTCCCGCAGTCACATTTGTACTCTCTAGTCCCGCAAGTCTTGGAGTGAGCTTTCCAGTCCGATTGAACAGCATATTTCTTTGAACATTTCTCACACTTCCACTTCTTCTCCCCATGTTTCCTGCTAAAGTGCTTCTTTATGCCAGTTAGGTCTCCTAGAGCTCTAGATGAATCGTGGTGAACGCAGGTGTTTTCTGGGCAAATATAGACCTTCTTTCGAACCTCTTTGTTGGTCCTTTGCTTGAGCTTCCATGGAAGATTGTGACCTCTTCGATGAAGCTGTAAGTTTTGGTCTCTTTGAAATCCTTTATTACATATTTCACATATGAACCGGTTTGTAGCCATGAGAGTCTTAGGAGATAAAGCAACAACCTCAGCATCTGGATCTGCGAAGACACGGAAACTGTTTATCTGACTACTGTTCAATTAAAGAAACTCGTGCACATTTGCAGGGATAAGCTAGCGATGGGTTACCAAGCAAAATATGAAATTAAGCGTGCTACTTACCTGGTGTTCCTGGCAAATTTCTCTTCTTTTTGGCCACCGGGTTAGTATTGGGCTTAGGGTTTGCACTATTCTGGTCTTGAGCAAACCCTGCTATTAAAGAGGGCAGTGAAAAAGCATCACCAGACATCATTTCTACCCAAATTGAACTATCAAGTAACCGAGCCCAGCAAGGAAGCAGCTTCCGAAAAAAGGATGAAAACCGTAAGAAAACAAAAGCAAGCAAGAGTCTCTCCAAACACAACCAGCTAAATGTTTAGTTTATTCAAATACTGACTTCACTCCTTAGCCAATCCTGCCAAAGGACAAGAAAAACACAACTCAAGCTTGAATCTAAACACCCTCACTAAAAAAAGATGGTCCAAATTAACTTCGGACTCTTCTTACAGAGATCCGGACTGCCCTTGTTTGATTTCAGAAGAAAACACCAAAAAAAAACATGATGACTAAAGAGAATATCTCTATCTAATTCTCCAACACCGCTCTCTCTCTCTCTCTCTCTCTCTCTCTTATCTCTGCCTTACTCCCCCCTTTTTTTCCTTTCTGAAAGTCGGTCAGCCATATATTTCAATAATGGGCCACACCTCTCTCCATCACGCACACACAGTAGGAGCTCCCACACTCACAATGGAAAACGGTAAAATTAAAAAATGTGCGAGAGAGAGACTATGAGGCAGTACTTTGTATAATAAGAATGTGTAGGATTGCGTCTTTTTGTTGCCTTTTGAGCTCAAACTCCAACTATCAGCAGGAAAGTAAAAATGGGTAACTATTATAATAAAGGAATGATTGGCAATAAAATAGTAGCGCCATGTAGTATTAACCAGTAAAAGTGAGGTGATGCATGCGGTGCATGAAAGCAAAGTAAAGGGTAATCGATGGGATTTGTTGTTTTATTAGGTGTTTTTCCTCTTCAAAACAATTTGAAAAATGTTCTGGCACCAGCGATTTTGACATAATAACAATCACGACAACAACCTCAAATCTAAACTACTCCAACCTCGAATACAAACTTTAAACAATTCCTAACAAAATCTCAAACCCTGAAAACGAACCTTAAACCCAAACCCTAGCTGTAGCACACTCAAACTCTAAATCCAAACCCGAACCCCAAACCTCTCATCCTAAATTCTAAAGCAGTACGTACTTTTTGTCACCTCTCTTTTTTCCAAGAGAGAATACATATGAATGTTATATCAATCAATCACCAAGATTCTCCCGATATCTAAGGGAAAGAAACATCCCAGTGAATTACAAGCTCTTCAATTTGTATTTATAAAGTACAAGTATATATTGCATCTTCAACTCTGATAACATTTGTAGCAGCCCCATTGTTGTTCGACTACAGTAACAGCACAATTTAACATGCAGAACAGTAATGGTGCTGGTAATCACACAATATAATAGTGTTAAATGCTTGATTTAAGATTCTAGACAACATAAATATAAAAAATTGAAAAAATGATCATGTGGGGGACATTTAAAAATATATATACTACAAATAAAAATAAACTAAAACATAGTTAGCGTTGGAATTTAGGGTTAAAGTCTTATTTAGGATCTGTATTTAGAGTTAGAAGGAGGAATCCTGTTAGTTTGGAAATTTTTTTATTGCTTCCAAACGGTGCGAAATTAAAAAAGAAAAAAAAATCCTTTTAGAAAAGGGATTTTCCTTTCAGATATTGATGATCTGATGTGAAACAAGGACTGAAAAAGTCGATAGCCTTTACAGCCCATGAACAAGAATTGAAATGATTACACCATAATTACAGTTTCAGGGACCCAGATTGAAGATGCAGGAGAGAGTCAAGACAGTGAAGTGGTGTGTTGGGGAGAGAGAGAAAGGTGGTTACGTTTCCCTAGGCAATGCACAGATAGGACCGTCCGTGATTCACTGTCTTCCTGCAAGGTTGTGAATGTGGGGCCCAAGTTTAGACTCTGATCATCACAATCATAATCATCTTTCTTCAGTTAATCATTCCATCAAAAGCTTGCGTGCATGTGAGCTACCTCCTGTGACGACAAGCCTGAATTTATTTTTATTTATTAATGTAGTTGTTACTAATAATTTGTGTATACTTTAACTGTTTTAAATGATAATACATTTGATGGAAAAGCTAGCTTCTTCCATCCATATATATATATATATATATATATATATATATATATATACAAAGATGGTGATGCATTTTTATTCCTAACTTTCTAAAAATCATAAAGTTTAATATCTAATACAAAAATGTATTTATTTTCATCCGCTAAAAAGATATTTCTTAACATGATTAATGTCCATCTCCAATTTGCTATAATGTTAAGACCTTCTTGGCCCCTCCCAACCCTTTTCTTTCCGGATCCATCCCTGATTCCATATCTAAACTTTCGATCTCCATCTACGTTGTCAGTGTTTGAATTCCTACTTCTTCTTTTTTTGTTCTTTTTTGAACAAGGAATAGCCAACTAATGCTAAAGACATGTATGTCCCCTTGACTAATTATCTTTGACATTGCAAATTAGGACGATAAGTATATATATATGGATAATTGCTTATGGTCTCGATTATCTTCTTATCTTCTTCAAGTTGGCCAATGATTATGACCGCCGTAATGCACTAACTAGAGGGGGAGATCCTTACATGATATCTTATGGCCAGAAAATTGAACTGAATATGAACATAAGAACTCCAATCTCCCTCTGGAGAGGGTGTTTTTAATTTCCTGTTTTGATTGACATGTCAATTTAACTTCATTGAAGGTGCGATCGAACTCATGTCGGTAGGCACCCCACACGCTCGACGTCTTAATCTGAGCTGACTTTGAGCAGCCTCATTGTTTCATAGCTCAATAATACTGATCAGAATCATATACTTGATAAATTAAAACCAACTATTATATGTTTTTTTTTTTGGCTCCACGCACACGGAGTTTCATTAAAAAAAATGATACTTTCTCATTCCCCATCTGGGTATCCAAAGTGACCTCTCTACCTGGACTTATATGTCTCAAAAACATATTCCTGTTACAGATGCAAGCGTCTGTACCGATCACAATGTGCTAGTTGGCAATATAAACCCTAAAATTAAGCCTTGCTAATTCCCAGGTGATCAGGAAGGGAATGAGCTCACAAATTACGCGTCCGACCATATACGACATCTCTCGCATGCACCCAACCCTAATGTTACACGTAGAGAATGCCGCACTCTTTCTTTATTCTCTAATCTCTTTCTTGGTTCAGGCTAGCAATATTAAATTTAATAGAGATTAGAGAAATCTTGAACTACGGGTTTTGTAGAATAAAAACTGCTTTAGATTACTGTGCCCTGATCATCTAGGATATTTTTAATGTATACCTTATGGGGCCAAGGGTTTTAGCCTTTTACGTATTTCATAATCACTGCAAAACAATCCCATGATTAAAAAATAAATAAAAGTTCTATAGGGTAATGTGTTTTTCTCAAAACTCCCCCGATCAGGTATCTTTATGCCTTGGCAGAGATGAAATATTTTTCATCAAACATTGACTTAATGCATTCAGGAAAGTGATTTTTCTGGTTGAACTCAGAAAAGAAACAGAAAATCTTTTGACCACCTAACCTATCCATTGGTGTACAAGGCAAGCTATTGCTACAAGTAATATGGAAGTTTATGGGTTTCACTACCACGTAATTCGGAAAACAATTGTGATTTAAGGAAGGGAAAATGATGGGATGAGGGGGAGGTACTTGCTCAGTCTGTCCTAAGTTCATTTTTAATTTGTTTCCACAACTCTTAATCTATCCTAATATTTTAAGTCACTTTTAAATCTATCATTCTAATCATTCTTACTATATAAGCCGATGGAAATACCCTCATTTTGAGAAACGAAACTCAAACCCCATTTAATTTACTAAAAATAAAAGAAAACAGGTTTTATATTTTGTTAAATCTCACTCTTATTGAAATGTTCATCCTTTAAGGACTTTCGGCCCGATACCAATGGTTTAGTTGGATAAGCTTTCATATATTAAATGCAATTTATTGCTTTTCAGTTCGCTAAAATGATCAAAGCCCTTTTCTTTTAATAACTTCGTAAAATCTCTACCATTTGCTATTTATTTTCATTCAACCTCGTTAAAAAATCAATCTTGCCAATAAGACATAGGAATTTCTTTTTATTCCAAGGAGGTGTGTTTTCAAGATTTCTTGTGCTTTGTCTTATCCATCTCTATGACTTAGGGGTTGTTTGTTATTGCGATCGGAAAATGTTTATGAAAAAATTTGAATTATTTTTTATTTTTTATTTTAAATTTAAAAAAATTTGTGTTTTTAGATTATTTTGATGTGCTGATGTTAAAAATAATTTAAAAAAAAATAAAAAAAATATCATTTTGATGCATTTCTAAACGAAAAGCATTTTCAAAAGCAACCGCAATCACACTCCCAAACAGACACTTATTGATGCACTAAAAGTCCTAGCAAAAATCTCAGCTTGTTGGGTTATGCATCCTCATTCACTCAAATGTAACACGTACTTCAACTAGATGAGTCAATTAAAATTTTGATTTTATGGCAATAACATTAATATAAACCTCCGTATTATGTTTGATCAAATGTAGACATTCAAGCTCATTCTCCCTTAGTATATCACACCATTATTTATTTATTTTAACTCAAATGAAATTACAACCAACTTATATAGCTCTAAGAAACTAGTACATTTGAATGTAGTCTTAAATATATCTTTTTCTATAATAAAGATTTGGTTATAATTAAAGTGATCATCTATAAAGCCGAGTATTTAATTGCTAGATGTTGCATCAATGAACATACCATCCAATAGTACTAGATATTCAACTTTTAGAGTTGCAAGATTCAAAGTTTTAAAATCTATACAAGCCCTTGATTTGCTATTCTTTTTCAATACCAACAATGTGTGATATATCCATTCAACATATCTTATTAGCCTAATAAATTCAACTTTAGAAGCCGTTTGATTTCTTCCTTCACATGATCAAAATGTTTGGAGGCATTCTTCATTATGGTAGCTTATATGGCTTAATTCAAGGCTTGATTATTAATAATGATAATAAACTCAAAGGCTTGATTATCATTATTAATAAGATTTAGACCAAATTGTTATCAAAAATAGGCATTTCATCATAATCCAAAGTAGAAGGTCTTTATATATGTATAAAAATGATGAACATTTTTCTAAAATTCTTTTGGCATATTATGCTTATATGAATTGATCTAGAATCATATTTAATTCTTAAGTTACTTCAATTAACACGCAACTAAGTATAATGACTCATTATCCTATATTTCAAATTCTTGACAATCTATCTTTAATTATAGGTTATTTGGCCTAGCAAAATCTATTAGTCACCTTATACGTACTATCATTTGCTTACTAAAACTATATATTAAGACATATATTATCCATTTCTAATAATTATAGGTTTATGTGAACATTGTACATCTAAATATCTATCATCATTGATATGAACTTAGAGGGTAGGGACCCTTGAACCCACACACAACAAAGGCACAACATATAGATGTTAAAACTTGATTTAAGGATAGTGAAAAATTAACAAAATGATTATCAAAACCAAGACACTAAAGTTATTGGACTAACGACCCCAACCTAACAATTACAAGGAATTGCAAACTAGAAATATAAGAAAGAACACTATAAAGATGATTGGTCTATAATAAGTTCAAGATAGTCTAATAAAGAACCAATAGATATGAGAAATCCTCACACAAGCACATAAAAGTTGTGGCAAGATCAATAATAATCTAATCTAACATGTACTGTATTTTAAAAGGGTATTTATAGTTCATAAAATAATATAAACCCTAATGGACTAATGGGAAGAAAGTAAGCCCAATTAAAACCAACCTAAAGTTTGTAAAATAAAGTATAGAAACCCACAACTATATATATTATTTACGATATTGAATTTATAGTCCTTGAAAAACAAGGAATAAAGATGTTGACTTTTATATATCCATGCAAAACATGGAAACATACTCCTCAAACAAGCTGACTGGTGCCCTTAAAAATATGCAATCCTTGCATAAATAGAACTTTGAGGTTTCAATATATGTTTCCTTAACAAATAAAAACTTAGCTACTGACTATGAATCCTTGTTAAATTGGTTTCCTTACAAAATAAAGAAATTGTTTGCTAAATAAGTCCTTAAGTGGGTGCCTATATATCTAATCCATATATGTATTCACATTAGAATAAGAAAGTTCTCGTGTAGGAAGTTCATAAATCAAAAGGAAAGATAATAGTAAACCAACTAGAGAAATAACTCAATTCTAGTATTACAGCTTCTGATGTTTATTGTAAGACCTTATTAAACTATGGTTATTGATAAATTGTATATTTATAAATAACATGGCCTTTGAAAATTCTTTATAAAATGTTAGTTTGATCTAATAATCATATGGAAAGTTTGCTTGCTAGTATAAAAATTAATATTGGAAAAATTAAGCCTAAAACCATCTATATAATCCTATTGGCACTTGACCATGTAATCGACCCAATCAACACTTCTTATCATTGATTTGATTAAGAACTTGGAATTGACCATATCTATATGTTGTAAGTTAGATCTTTTATGGACTAAGAATGTTTTCTTCCTCAAATGCATCACACCCTAATGACTATTAGTACACCATCTATGAGTAATACATCCTCATCCTCATAATCCTACAGCAAATAAACAACAACAATATTTTGCATAAGATTGTTACTATAAGGAACAGTTTAGCAATACTCTCTTTTCTTGTTATTTGTTTCTTTCTCCTAAATTTTTGTCTCTACTATTGGCTAAATCATTAATTGTTTTCCTTCTTAGATAAATATGAGTTCTTTTCTCTCATAGATCATAACCAAATCTTTATTTTCACTCCCTCAACCTTACTTTCCCTTTTGAATTTCAATTGGTCATTGTAAAATTGTTTCAAAGACACTAGTATAAGTGTGATGATTTTTTCTTCTTTTTTTTTACATCTATTTCTAAACCCATTATGTACAACCTTCCTATCAAACTCATAGTTGTATATTTTGTTTTGTTTGGCCAAAACACTTCGTACCAGTTAAAAAAACTAGACAAAACGACGTCATTTTTACCCCGGTTTAAATTCTGGCCCATTTTGAATTTTTCGACGAAATACCGATTGAAACATTCTGGTAATATTCCGCCCGTTCTACTTTGGCCAAATAGTATTTTTTTTAAATAATAAATAATATTACAATATCAATCATATCTTTTAATCTGATCGTTAGATTGAGATGAAATTTTATGAGAAGTCTCTTGACATATTTATATACATTATGTTACACTTTCAGAGCAATCAGAGAATATAATGACCATGCAAGATCGATGATGATATTCTCGTAATATTATACATGTTTATAATTTTGTTTAGAAAAATCATTTTATTGTCTTTTTTTAGATTAAATTGCACAATCCTAAATAATATATTTTTGGTGAACTAATATTTTTTGAATTAATATATTTAATTATATATATATATACATAAACAATACAACCCAAAAATGGCGCGCTGAAACGCTCCAAAATCGAAACTTTCCATTCCAATTGAAAAAATAAAGCATCAACCGAAACAGTATTGACAACTTTGATCAAACTACCATGACCTTCACAATAAAAAATAACCCACATGTATCAGAACCATATCACATAAAATCATCATATGATATTTTCTTATCGAAAAATACATCATGATAAAAAGTTAATGTTGACCTTTTCACATTCATTCAACCAATGAAGCTTATATGGTGTATGATGTTTAGTAATGCTCAAGATTATTTTTTTAATAAGTGTAATACTAACAGAATTAGCACAAATCCTACCATCCATGATCATACTACCTACTTTGTTACTGAAATGGTATATTGTATGAAAAATATTATCCCTTGCTACTTTAAATTATCTTCCTCAACCTAAACATTTAGTGGATGCCAAATAACTAATGATTTTCCTTAAACTAAATACTTTACATCCCTAATGCTAACATTGTCAAGTGCTAGAATCTTATATTCAATGTTATCACTGTCATGATCCAATAATGGATTATTCCTCAAATCTATCCAAAATAACAAAAATCAAGACTAAAGGGGTTGGTGTCGGTAGAAAAATCAAAGCGGAAATTTTGGATGTTTTTGAGAGCCCGATCGTATTTTTTTTGCCCGAAAATGAAGGAAAATGCAGATTCAAGACTAAAGTAATTTATTACTGGATATGTCTGTGTAAAAATTAAGTCAAAAGGCATGGTTATATTTTTATGGGCCAATTTGATTTAATCATTGGTCAATTTGAAGTGTAATTATGTTTAGGTATCAATTGAGAGCTCAAATAAAGGATTTAATTAAGTGTAATAGCTTAATTATACTTTAAATAGGTCAAATTAATTTTATTAAGGGATTCATTGATGAGAAATTAAGTTTGGAAACCTAATCTAGGTTAAATTGAGAAAATCAGAATTTTCAGAAATGAAACATTTTTGGGTGAAATTGGAAGCCAAAATTGAAAAGAAAAACATCATTCTTCTCGTTGAAAAACTATTTTTCTAACAATCCTTTTTTGTCAGTGTATTTTATATTATTAAAAAAATCAAAACTGTTCAAACCTTACTAGAGCCATGTTGCACCATACTTGTCATCCACTCCCACAGACAAGACACCATACTTGAACACCTCTCCCATACTGCAAGTTAAACAATTGAGTCTATAAAAGGGAGAGGATTGAACACTAAAACTGTGAAAATAATACTGAAAAAGGGAGATATATACAAAACAGGGAGACTAACAGAGGATAAAAACCAGAACAGAGGGGAATATTTTAGGAGGAAGCAAACAAACAGTGTGAGAGTTGCAAGAACACACACGAACGCAGTGACCCATCGTCTTCTTCGACGACAACAAAGCCATTGTTGACAGCGTCTCTCTCTCTCTCTCTCTCTCTCTCTCTCTCCATTTGACAACTCCAACGGTCCTCTCTCTCTCCTCAAGCAGCCACAACCCATCATCTTCATCAGCTTCGGCGACAACTCTCTCTTTCTCTCTTCCCCAGCAGCCGCAGCACCGACTTCCAGTTCTCTCTCTCCACGTAACAATAGCCTAGTGTAGTTCCTCCTTGAGCAACGCAGCAATGGCCTCCAACAACAGCTCCCGACCACCACCTGGTCTCCCTCCTCAGCTTCGGCATCACCTGCAATAGCCTAGCCTTCCTTCTCTAGCTCCGGTGACACATTAGTAGCAACGACAGCAACGTGAACCAACCACCTTCCATCGCCCTTACCGGCCACCACAAGTCATCATTTTCGACGCCACCACTACAGGGACAACCACCTCAGCCTCCTCTACCGACGGTAGTAGCAGGTAAGCCTCTCGTCGTGGTCGGCTGACCACCTTGCTACTGCTCACGTAATACGTGAACAGTGCGCAGAGTGAATATTAATTCATTGTGTCCTGATTTCCTTTTTTTGTTTTATTCTGGTTGAGTTGGAGTGCTCTCAGTCCAACCCCAACCCGCCTAGGCTAGGCTAGCCCAGCTCGAAATTTTTATTTTTTTATTTTTTAAAAAAGTACAAAAAAATTATATTTAAAAAAAAAGTGTTGTTTTCGTGCATACGGCCGAATTCCAAGGTTTTCCAAGCATATTTTTCATTAAAAAAAATATATGTTGCATCTTTCTCATATTTTGAACAAAAATTGGATATCATAACTAGTTTATGATTATCCGTTGGAATTTGGCCAAAATATCAAAATAATTTAACAATTATTTTATTTTAACTATCGCAATGTAAAATTATATTGTAAAGTATACTCACAGATAGTTAAAAAAATGTTTTTTTTAATGTAGTGTAAATTATTTTGATTAGTCTTTCAACTCCTAACGAGGTAGGGATTCTCTCACGAAGAGAGATCTATGTCAAACTTTAAAAAAGAAAACAAAAAAATCAAACTTAGAAAAAGAATCAAACAACAATGCAACTTGTCTTATGTAGGGTGCACTGGGAGTGATACATCTTCCTCCTTACACAACAAGTCCCCTTACCCAGACTCTCGCAGACCAATAGGTTTCCTAGTGGCTGTAATACTAGGTAGCGACTCCTAATAATTATAGTCTTCATTTTTATGACTAGGAAACACCGTGCGTCGTTGTCTCCCCAATTCGGGAATGGTGGGGCACGAAGCATGAAAAAATTATCATCATGATAATCACTATCAAACTTAATCTCATCATGATCATTTAAAATCCTAGCTCCCTTGTTTGGACATTTAAAAACTATATGTCTAACTCCCAAATACTTAAAAGACTCAATACATTGTTACAAGTAAGTTAAATATATGATTTACTTTAAAAATAAGTAATAGCTTACTTATTTTCCTTAAGAGATTTGACCTTAAAACCCATAAATGGTTTGGTTTAGGTTGCCCTATTACTCCTATAATTACACTCTCTAATGAAACAAACTCGAATTAACAACTTGTCAAGCAATGCTATTTCTTTTAAGTTGTCGTTTCACCTTCATAACTATGTATACTATGTCTTCTAATCTTATATAATGTTGCAACTCAACTATATTTGCTATCATGATTTAAACCATTTAGAAACCTAGCTATAATTACTTCTTTATCCTCTGCTATATTAGCCGAATCACAATGATTTCCATAGTTTTATGATAATATTCAACACTCTTTAATCCTTGAGAGTCAAAATTATAACCTTTGTTATGATTCTTGATATTAATGTCCTAGAAAAATATTTTCCTCACGATTACTTTAATCTTCTCCCAAGTATCAACATGTCTCTTACGATTCCTTCTCTTACTCAATGTGGGCTAACCCTGCCATATTAGAACATAATTAGTAAATTTCATGACAAAATGCTTTACTTAGTTCTCCTCTAAATAGTTACAATAATTAAATATAATCTCAACCTTTCTTTTCCATTTTAAATAACCTTTTGAATCTTTTCTCCCTTAAAATATTGGAACTTTCATCATGATACCCTTAAAATTATACCCAAACCATCACGAAAACTAATATCCCTTCCTACACCCTTTTAGTTGAATTGATCATCATTGTTGCGATGATTTTTTTTCGCGCTTCGTCGCGCCACGCCATCCCTAGAGAGGGGAGAACGGCGCGTGGTGAAATGATGTGTTTTTATTGTCGTAAAAATAAAGATTATAATTATCAGGAGTCGTCACCTAGTATTACGGTCACTAGAAAACCTATTGGTAAGGGGACTTGTGCAAGGGGAAGACGCACCCCCCCCCCCCCGCGTGCACACTACCTAAGGCAAACTGCATTGTTGTTTGATTGTTTTTCTAAGTTTGATTTTTTTTGTTGATCTTTTCTAAAGTTTGATGTAGATCTCTCTTCGTGAAAGAATCTCTATCTCATTGCGACTTGAATGACTAACTAACAAGAATTTTACACTGTATTTTGAAAACTTGTTTTTAACTATTTGCGAGTGTACTTTAAAATATAATTTTATACCGCGATAGCTAAAACAAAATAATTATTTTTTATATATATTTTGGCCAAATTCCAATGGATAATCCTAAACTAGTTACGATATCCAATTTTCGTTCAAAATATGAGAAAGATGCAACATATATTTTTTACGAAAAATATACTTGAAAAATCTTCGAATTAGGTCATATTAACGAAAACAACATATTTTTTGTTTTTCTAAATGCAATTTTTTATATTTTAAAAATAAATTAAAAAATATAGGTCGGCCCACCAAGTTGGGCCAAAAGGCCCAACTCTGGTGGACTTGGGTTGGGCTGAAAGCAGTCCAACCCAAGAGATAAAACAGAAAAAAGGTAAAATCGACATAATCACGTAGCGTGAACAATAAATGAATTAACATTGTTCATGTACGTGAACAGTGACAAGACCGACGGTGACAAGAGGCTTACCTGCTACTACTGCCGGGTAGAAAGAGGTCAAGATGGTTCTTCTTGTGGTGGTGGCGTCAAAAATGGTGGTCTGTGGTGGCCAAGAGAAGCGCCGAAAGGGGATGATATGTTGTTGTCGTTGCTACTTCTACAACTACAGCATCG
This sequence comes from Salix suchowensis, assembly GCA_029030765.1. Lineage (NCBI taxonomy): Eukaryota > Viridiplantae > Streptophyta > Magnoliopsida > Malpighiales > Salicaceae > Salix > Salix suchowensis. The sequence goes on from CM054995.1 coordinate 23,172,920, forward strand.
CTGGAGGTTGCTGCAGCTACGTTAGGTCACGGTGGACCTTCTGTCGTGGAGGATAAGACATTTGGTAAGGGGAAAATTGCATAAAAAAATGAGAAAGAAATTTTATAGATAAAAAATGACATAAAAAATCTAATTTAGAAATTTAGAATCACCCAAACCTATGTGTGTTCAAACAATCCCAAAATAAATTATCAAGACATAGATACCCAACACCTTAAGAAAATTCAAAATGTAGTGTATTTAAGTGTTGCATTCAATTTTTTTATTTTTTTATTTGCGGCAGATTTCACAATCATATGACTTTTCAATCCTTTTTTTTATAAAGTACTAAGCCAACAATAATTCATTATTCAATAAAAATTTCTTTTCATAATACACCGCAACAATTAGAAGTAATAAACACAAAGAAGACAACAGAAGAACTTAAAGAATATAACTTTAACTTGATTTTAGAGCCTTGCTTTGATACCAATTAATATGAACTTAAAGGGAATAGAACTTTCTGCATGCAAGAAAGATACAACCTAAAAAAAAACAAAATTGGAATTAAAGATGTCAAAACTTGACATAATAATTACCTTAGCTAAGGAACTGGAGTTATTGGAATGGAAGTGCCAACCCATTATTTTTAAAGAATTATAAACTAGAAGTATAAGGAAAAACATCGCAAAGATAATTGATCTTTGATATCACCACAAAGACAATTGATATGAGATAAATTCAAGACAATTAAATGAAGAACTAATAGGTATGATTAATCCTCACACAAGAACATAAAAGTTGTCACAAAACCAATAATAAACTAATCTAATATGTTTTGTCTTTCAAAAGGGTATAGCTCACAAAATAATTTAAACCCTAATGGGATGACATTAAAACCAAATAAAACTAACCTATAACTTGTAAATAAAATATCACAAATAAAAAACTATATAAACCATCTAGGTGAACAGATTTGTAGTCCTTAAAAAACAAGGAAATATAATGATTTACCTTCTTGTTTGCAAATTTCTCCTCTTCCTTTTTTCTTTTTTTTTTCTCTTACTAACCCTCATTTATTTTTCCTAACTTTAAATAATCTTTAATCTTGTGTTCATAAGTTTAAATTCTAATAATTTCTCTACGTTACTTTAAACTTGGTTTGTATACAGGAATTTCAAAGAAAAACAAGGAAGAAAAAGAAGAAGAAACTCTCCTATTTTTTTCCATAGCTCGCAGTTTATATATGAGGGAGGGACTATAAATTTCCTTATAATTATAGTTTTATCATTGACTTTTTTTTATCTATTAATTAGTCTCGGTTAGTTCTTTGGATTTCCGATAATATTTTATAATGAATTAGATTGAATTTATTTGTGTTTCTTGACTAACCTTCGGGAATTATCTTATCCCCAATTCATTTTATTACATATCCATTTATTCTCATTAAAAATATATTCTACTATATTCTCTTTAAAGCTTAACCGGGGGTTTATAAAAATAATTAGCTAACATGATTCCTCACAATATCTTTCCACCAAAAGAATATTTTTTTATTTAATTAAAAAAGGACTAACATAAAAAAATGACTATTTAAAATGACATGTTTATGATTCAACTTACCTTGACTTTTTAAATGTCTCAAAGATGGGTGATCGGCATGAATCATAAACGTTTTAGGTCAAATGTGATGTTTTCAAATCTTTAAGGCGCTAACCAATGGAAACAACTCTTTATCATATGTTGGATAGTTTAGAGTTACACCTTCCACCTTTATCTTGCATAAAAATAGCTTAAATACTTGTACTTGAATTATCATGATAAATCTTAAATTGTTGTGTAAAGTTAGGCAAACCAAGTAATGAGACTGAAATAAGCTTTTTTTTTAACAAATTAGAAGCTTTTTTTGTTTAATTTCCTATTTAAAATGTATTTTCATAATTACAATTTTAGTTAATGGAGCAATTGTTATCCTAAGATATTTCACAAATCTTCTATAGGGACTAGTCAATCTATAAAAGGTTCTTACTTTACTAATCATCTTAGGCTTAAGCCACTCTATTATTACTTTTACCTTAGCCACATCCATCTCATTACCTTTTTTACTAACAAAATATCCAAGAAAAACAATATTTTTCATGCAAAAATCACACTTCTTTACATTAACAACCAAACTCTCCTTTTTAAGCTCATCATGTACCATTCTTAAATAATATATATGTGTAATATATATGTTATAATGTTTTATTATAAATTCATATATCATCAAAATAAACAACTACAAACCTACCAATGAATGCACTCAATTTATAGTTCATCAATCTCATAAAAATAATAGGCATATTAGTTTGTCCAAAAAACATGACTAACCACTTGTACAACCCATATTTAATTTTAAAAGTTGTTTTTCATTCATCATATTCTTTCATTCTAATTTGATAATATCCTCTTTTAAGATCAATTTTAAAAAACAAATAAGATCCATACAATTCATTTAGCAAATCAATTAATCTAATGATAAGATGTTTATATTTTATCACTATATTATTGAGTATTCTACAATCAACACATATTCTCCAAATACCATTTTTTTCAAGTACTACAAGTACGAATAACACATGAGTTCATGGGAATATACCCCTTTAACATTAACTCTTTCACTTGCCTTTAAAGCTCACTTGTTTCCTCTAGATTACTTTTATAATCTAGTCTCTTGGGAATAATCAAACTTGATACAAGATCAATCTAATATTATATTTTGTTTTAAGTGACAATCTACTTGAGAATTTATTAGGAAATATATCTTTAAGCTTTTGGAACAAAAAAAAAACAAACGCTATAAATACAATAATCAAGTTTGCAAGTGTTTGAGTATGTCTTTATTATACAAGAGTAAAATCATAGTTATATTTTTAAAAAATATGCATTTGTAAGATCAATTTGTCTTACATAAAAATCAAAGTGTTTCCTATTTTTCTTTTTCTCACCACTAATTTTCTCTCTACACTTAGACCTTCCTCTTATTTTTTTTTATTTTTTTTTGTCGAATCTTTCAAATGTATCTTTAATGACCAAAACTTTACCCTTTGGTGCTCTTTATGTTCACTCAACCTCAAATCCCCGCTATTATTTTGTCATATGGTACGCTTGTCTAGGTGGCAATGATGCAAGCACGCATGTTTTCCCATTCTTTTTCTGTGCCTATTTTTAAAACCATCATGCTTGGCTTTCCTTTCCCTATCAAATTGTCAGCGTCTTAATAATACGTGTGCAATATACATAAGATAATCGACGGCCCAATGGATGAAGGCTGGAAAGGGATTTGGATGGCGCATCCGAGAATAACATAATGCAAGATCCATATAAAAAAACACCTACGGAAACTTCTTTCTACAACAAGCCAGAAATATACTCCCGAGATTTTGAATAGGCATGGCAATGCTGAACAAGTCTGCCATTACAAACGTTGGGATAATTTTTATGGGTCCGACTCAGCACGTCAATATCCAAACTGAGATATTAACATATGATAAGAGTATAAGAATGACAAACATACATTTTTATAGCATCAGAAGTTACTCCCAGCACGACAAACAAATCAAATGAAAAACACAAGCACCATTGAAGTCCTCATTATAGCAGAAAAAAACCAACATCGCTGCACCATGGAAATAGATTGGGTAGAGTCTTCATTTTCTTCACTTCAGCACACTGCAAAGGAAGATGCTTTTTCAGAAAAACTTCCCACTTGACAAACAACAAAAGAGCTAGCATCAGCTGATCCATCACAAAAAGCTTCAGGGAAGACATGAGAGGATGACCAGACATTTGACTTTTAAGGGCAATCTAAAGATGAGCTAACCAGTAATAATTAGGTAATCAAGAAATCATATCAATTAGATTTTCCTTGGTTTACAACAAAGCACAAACTCTTTCCTAATTTCTCTTGGTAAATCAATAACTTGAAGGTCCCATTACTCATATGCACTCATCTCAATAACTAGGTCAGAAACAAACACTGAAATATTAAAATAAGTAGATGTTGGACCATCTCCTTTCTGCAGTCTACACTTTAAATTTATTTCATAGCCATCAAGATGCCAGGTGACCCCAGTCAACAATTGTACAGATATTATAAAAACAGCAATACAATGAAGACCATATTCTGCATTTGAAATACAATATGTCCTTCGAGAGTTCAAAATCCAATGGAAAGGTAATTGTAATTGTAACAGATCTTCTATAAATGAATTTTCTCTGGCAAATGACCAAACCTCCTTAAGATGGAAGTTATCTCCAAATTCTCACAACTTCATTGCTCTAGTTGACCATACCCTTTTCATTAATTATTCATCACAAATATCCAATACTTTCATTTAGTAGAGACTTATACCTCAAGAACTGATGGTATTAGAGCCTCTACAACTATAAAACTAGAGGACAGCCAAGATTAACAAAATGCACTCAAGATATTTGGAGATAAAAGCATGAAAAACAGATTTTGTGTTCTTTAAGAAGTAGAATTCTATGGGTGATCCTAATTTTAACCTGTACATCAAATTGTCTGTGGCACAAACCTCTGTAAAGGAGTTATACCTAAATTATGGAGTCATTGATCTAGTCTTTTAGCATATTGTTTCATCAGTTAGTTTGTCACAATATCCAATACTTGATCAACCCTTCACAACTATAAACAATAATATAGGTAGAAGAAGGCAGACAGGATAAACCAAAAATGTACCTCAAGAAAAAAAGAGAGGAAATAATATTAAATTAGAATGCTTCAGATGGAGGACCAACTCAATTGAAATTAGGATGTTTATTTCATTATTTTAACTATTTTTTTGTGTTTCAATAAAGATTTTGTGTTCTTTCCTGTTTAGCGTTCCTATCTTGTATAAAATCTAGGTGTGCCTGTTAAAATACTATATAATTGGACAGCTCTTATTATGGAAATGAGAACTTGATTTGCCATCACAGGGTTTGATATCTTTGTGTTCTTACTCAACCAGTGGATTCCTGTTGTTTATTCCACCTCAATAACAAAAAAAAATAGTGAGTTAAGATGCTGATTAACATAGCTAAAATAAGGGTGTTAATACAGATGTCTGTACACACTAGAAACGATTAGACAAGAAATGAGTCTTTCCATGGAAGATGAAGATGGCACCTGTTGAGGATGAATAGAGAGACAATGATTTTCAATGTGGTATCAATATGCATCATAAATCTATGAATACAATTGTAACAAAGACATCATCTTAAAATATTGGGACTTGAGAGGATACAAATACAACCAAAATTGACATAAAATGATCATCCTAAAACAGAATTAAATGAAACAAATCTGTGTAGCTTCCCAACTGTGGGATGAAGCTGACTTGAATTGAGTTGTTGATGAAATAAATAAAAAATTCTCTTCTTTGACCCATTTCAACAAATTTCCTGATATAGTACTTCTTTCAAAGCTAGTTCATCCTAGCTATGCTACATGAACTTACGATAAAAGGATTCTACAGCATCAGTTCATAGCAGAATAAAAAACTCACTGAGACAGGATCTAACAAACATGAACTAATCCTAATCCAAGGATTGTATTGACGACATATTTTCTACCAAGTCCTATTAAAGACTTGATCTTACTATGTACAAGGAATACAGGAAAGATCTATTTTTTAGCTCAACACCCATGGTGGAATTAGAAACAAAGAAAGTTCACCCAAACATAATGGAGATATACAGCAGAACATTTGATTGCATATGAATGATGTGAACATGTAAGCTGCTTATGATAGTAGTAGGAACTTACTTGTACAAGTAGGCAGCTATTCCGAGGATTATGATCAACAAAATAATATCAATACAAAAATTCCGACTAGATCTCAACTGGAACAGAATGGAAACTTGTGTCAGATTAAAAAAGAAGCCTGGATCTTGATGCAACTCAGAAGAATAAAAACTTGAACTTTGTTGAGATGAAGCTCAGTCACCTGGTTCACAGTGTCTTTAAGTCTAACATTGGTATTCTTAAGATCAGCAGTTGCCCTGTCCACCTGTAAGGAAGCACAGAGCACACTTCTTGTAAACTCTAATTTCATCAGAGTGGTACTGAAAATTTATAAGGATACAGCAATGTTCTCACCTTAGTGTCAATTTCATCCATCAAAGGAACTTGTCTGTCCATCTCCTGCACATATCAGTAGCACCACAAATTCAAATGCCATGGATAATTACAAATCTACCAATAATCACCTACAAACAGCCTTGCTTGCACATCCAACACTACAACATATTTGCCACATGAAAGGGGATAAGAAAGGACATTATTTAAAACAAATACCTCATTCATGTCATGAGCCATATTCTTCAGTGTGTCCAAACCATCTGAAATCATATCCAACCCTTGATCCTGGGGAATGTCGAAGTTAGTAGCAAGGGAAACCATGAGCCCAACAGCTTCCTTCAATTAAAAGATGAAAAACAAACACACTGCAGCTTTATGAGACTTACCTGCTTCATTTTACGCATTTCATACTCCTGCCTGAATTGACTAGACGTCTCAGTTTCTTGAAAGTATTCATTATCAAACTGCCCATCTATTAACCAAAGAAAATAAATGAGTAGAATACACTAATTATCCATGAACCATGAGCCAACAAAGAGGAAAAGTATCAACAACACTTCCTAAATATTGAAATAAGCTACAAATAATTCAAAACATCCCCACTCATAACAATCTTAGCGATCATGGGAAATAAATTGCACTATTCACTGTTCAACACAGCTTCAATACAAGTGAACAAATCACCTGAATCAAATTTGATTTCAGCTCGGGGAGCTGAAGCCCCCCAACCTCCAGTTTGTTTGGGCGCAGCTGCAGTTCCATCTGGTATAGCTTGAATCCTATCTGGCAATGCAAGGACCAAATCATTTCGTGCAGCAAGTTCTTCTGTAGAAAGTCCTTTAACCTGTCATTACGCCAACCCTGATGCTGTCAGTTGTAATTCGTGTATACTACAGAGGAATCGTGAATGATATCAATTTCCAATCGCGAGTGATATCAATTTCTAATCGCGAGTAAATGTACAGCGAGTAAGAGAAAATCACTTGAAATCGTTTTCAAAAACTAACCTTCTTTATAGCTAGTCTCTGCAGTTTAGGGACTTCCTCAAGCAATCTAGCCTTAGTTCTACGAAGCTCTGCGTTTATAGCAACGGCAGAGGCCTTGCTTTTCTCCTTGGAAGCAAGCTCGGCTTTCTGTACAGATTAAATCGCTCGAAATTCAATAATTCAAGAAAAAATAGAGTAATTAACCTTCCGAGTAAAAGAAACTACACTAAAAAAACTATAAATTGATTTAATTAAAACCTAAATCAACGAGTTGATACTAATTTTGAAACATGAAACGAATCATTTTGATTACAAAGAGATCGAAGAAACCTGGAGAGCGGCTTCAATGTCAGAATCAACGGAAGCGTATAGGCGAGCAAAGGCATCGTCGCCGGAGACATTGAGATCTTTTTTGCTTTTTCAACGTCGTATCTGTCGTATTTGTTGCAGATCGCGTCTACTCGAGTTAATATGTCAATCACGCTCATTGTATGAGTTTTTATTATTATTATCGGTTAGATCAAACGAAAGAGAGAAGAGAAGGATTTTGAGTTGATTTTCTTTGGTTTTCGGGTTATGGTGGTGATTTTAAGGGAATAATTTAGCACGAAGCGGTTTCCCAGTTCCAATTTTCAACTCTCCGACTCCAAGCAAGGAGAACAACTACAGCCTGTAATGCAACCTTTTTTTTTTTAATTTATCACTCGATGTTCTTTTCTCTTTCATTAGTGCTGATAAATTATATTTTTAAAAGGTGGTTGTTTGTTAAATTTATTTTCATTTAGAAATGGACTAGTTAATTATCCGCGCACTATATTGCGGGTGAGTAAATATTTTTAATAATTATTGAAATTGAAATAATTAATAGATAAAAAACATTAATAAAATAGGAAACAACAAAAGAAACTAAAATTATTATTATTATTATTATTATTCAATAAAAAAAAGCCCAAAAACTTCAACAAAAGTGTAAAGAAAAAAATGAAATAAAAATAAAAATTATTATCTAAAAAAAATATTTGATGTGAAAATAATAATAAAAAAAAACAAAGGAAAAAATAAGAAATATCAATTTATATATGATCATAAACACAAACTAAAATTTAAGAACAAAATTTTTGAAAAAAAAATGTTATCTCAACAAAAGAGAAAATAATAAAAATTAAAAACTAAAACTAAAGGAACATGTGTATAAACATGGACAAAAAGTAGGAACTATTTAAGAACTATAAAAATTTAAAGGAATTAAAATAAAAAATTAAAAGTATAAGATCCAAAATGAAAATCAAATATATTATCAATTTCAATTAAATAAAAAAAATGAAAAAATGAAATAAAGTATAACATCTATACATTCAAGGTTTGATATAATGAAACATATCAACACACCATATTATAACAACAGGAACATCGAAGCCTTAACATCTAAAAATATCATTACTATTACTGCTAAAACAATAACAATTATTAAATTACCCTGAGAAAAAAAAATCATAAACATTAACAAAAGAGAAAGCAAGAAAAAAAAACTAAAATTATTTTTATTACTGTGTTAATAATAGGGGGGAAATTCAATCAAATAAAAAAATAACTATAACAAAAGAGCAAACGAAAAATGAAAATAAATATATTATTAACTAAAAAAATATTTGACGTGAAAATAAATAAAAAACTAATAAAAATAATAAAAAAAATGTATAAGTAAGAAAAAAAAATATAGGCTGGAGAAAAAAAATCATTAAGAGGAAAAAAAAACATATGGGTTAAAAACGAAAAACAAAGTGTAGGGGGGAAGAAAAATAATAATATTGTAAGAGGTGAAAAAAAGAAGACAAAAGTGCAACGCGCCGGGGTCGAACCATGAATTCATGGTTAATTAGCAGGCACTTTATCCATTAAGCTACAGACTCTTCTTTATTTTTAAATGTGCCCAAATAATAAAGTATTATGACAATAAAGAACCGACCCAAACCGAAAACTTAGCAACACTATTCTAATCCACAGTGATTTATTCATAGTAAACAGTAACCAAACCAATTGGTATATAGTATTATAACTATTTTTTTATTTAAAAAAAACATATTTTTAATATTAAAATATATATCTATAAAAAAAAATTAAAATAAATAAATGAAATTTGGTAGTCGGACCGTAACATCAAACATCTCATCTTGTCTAGCGGGTTAACAAAAAAAACTCATGAGTTTTGACCTAGATTAGGTTTTAAAATAAATAAAGTTAGTGTTAATTTGGTATGACCTAAACGATTTAGCAGGTGCATTAATGTCGAAACCCGATTTGATTTAAAAATAAAAATATAGCAACATCAATTTAATATTTTTTTTCACAAAATACACCAAAATGATGATATTTTTAATTGACTCAGGTCATACTCGATTAACCCACTCAACTAGTAACCTAGATCATGCCCCGACTCCATTTAATAACTTTGATTTTTAAAATCTATTTTTTATTTCATCATCTAATAATAAAAATAAAGATTTTCATGAAAAATAAAAAATAAAATTATAGAGAAAAAATATTTTAAAAAAAAATGTATTTTTGATCCATTTTTCTCATAACAAAATAGTTTTTTATTTACAACTTAGTTCATTGAACAAAAAGTAAAAAAACCATTAAATAGCGATTTTAGAAAATATAATCATTTAAAATAAAAGGGCAAAGGCATATAGTTTTAATAAAAAAAAAACCTATTTTTTTTCATTCACACCTTTCTTTTTTTATTTTCATTGAAAAATATTTTTTTATGAAAAAAAATATTATGATGATAAAAACAAATATCAATTAAATAATTATGAATATATCATCATTGTACAGCTATATAAAAAATATATGAACAATAAATTTAAGAATAATATGTAAACAAATTAGAATAAAAAACTAAGGATATAGATATTTTAAAAATTATATATATTGAGCTTTATGAACCATTTAATACTCCATGATTGAATGGTCAAGTATAATTTATCTCATTCATTGACGATCAATCTATATTTATTTTTCTATATCTTTTACTTAATAAAACTGAAGCACTTGATGTTTTTAATATGTATAAAGTTGAGGTAAAGAAATAAAAAAAAGGAGCATAAATAATGTGAGTTTGATAGAAAGTATTATGGTAGGTATACAAAAAAAAAATATTAACTCCATTTATAAAGGTCCTTGAAAGTGAGGATATTATTACATAATATACAATGTTTGACATACGATAACAAAATTATGTAGTTGAAAGAAGGAACCATACACTTCTGAATATGGTACGGAGGATTATTATTAGTTTTAATATATCATTATCCTTATGAATTAAAGTACTAAATACTAATATGCATATTTTAAATTGGATTTCATCTAAAGCTATGTCTAAGACACTTCTTGAATTATAGAATGGATAGAAGCCCAATTTAAATCATACATATGTGTGGATAAAATTGGACCGGAGAACAACCAATAAATATTTCATTAATTATACAGTAAACTTTAAAGGATTTTTATTGCCCTTATCATAGCATAAGAATGATAGAGGAGAGAAATGATAAATTTTTTTTAGGATCTTAGTTTTAGTGAGAGTGATTTTTCTAAATGATAGAATTTGAGGGAATACAAGCTTCATATGAGATGTATAATGATAAAAGACAATTTATTATTGTTCAAGAAAATTATTTAGATGATATTAAACAACAATCAATTTAAGGTTAACAAATTCAAGAGCAAAGAGTTCATGATAAGGTAAGCTACATAAGAAAATAAATTTTAGAAGATCTTCAAGAACAAGAAGACTAACAATTTATAATGATTATGTTTTATACCTTTAAAAGGACAACTCTAATGTTAGACCTAAAAATGATCTAGATACATTTTCACAAGTGATGAATGAAGAAAACTTTACTGAATGTTATAATTCAATGAAGAAAAAAACAATAGAGTTTGTGTCTAAGAATCAAGTTTAGGACTTTGTCAAATTGCTAGAAGGACTTAAAACTATTGACTACAAATAAATTTATAAAACTAAAAGATATGCCGATAGTAATATCTAGTAATATAAAGTTAGACTTGTAACTAAAAATTATACTATGGCATGGCATACACTACTATAAAACCTTTTCTTTAGTTTCTAGGAAGGAAATATTTAGAATAATAATAGCACCAGTAATTCATTTTGATTTAGAGTTATATTATATGGATGTAAAAACAATATTTTTAAATGGAGATTTGGGTGAAAGGGTATGAATCAACTTGAAGTTTTTTTGTGATGATATAAATGGCTATTTGTTTTGTAAGATAAAAAAAAAGTATAAATACTAAATTTTATAATGTTATAGTCTCATGTAGTTTTATTAAGAACATTGTTGATAAATATATAAATCTTAAAATTAGTGAAAGAAAATATATTTATCTTTGTCCTATATATATATGTGATTTTTTGCTTAGAGGTTGTGGCTTGGGTTGATAAATAAGACAAAGTAATTTATATCTCAAAACATTGATATGAAGGATTTAGGTGAAGTTTTTTATATCATTGGTATAAAGATTCGCAATGAAAAGTCTCAAAGAAAATTAAAACTATCTCAAAAGGTCTATATTGAAAGACTTTTAAAAGAGTTCAGAATATCAAAATGCAAACCTTCATTAACACATATTATCAAAAAGGATGATTTCAATCAAAATCAATGCCCTCAAAATGCATTGAAAAAGAAACAAATGAGTAATATTCCCTATGTATTTTTAGTTAGGAGTTTAATGTATGTAAGGTTTGTTCAAGACCTGACTTGATATTTATAGTAGGAATGTTGGGAAGATTCCAAAGCAATCCAAAAATAGATCATTGGAAAATTATTAAGAAAGTCATTAGATACTTACAAGGAACCATAAATCACATATTAACTTATAGAGATACTAATCATCTTAAGGTGATTAGTTATTTAGACTTAAATTCAACTAGTTGAGTAGATACAAGAATTTTCTACTTTAAGATACATTTTGTTCTTGTTGGAGAAGTTTTATCCTTAAGAAGCATAACTTATTGCATGCTATAAAGCAACAACACAACCAATCTAGTTAAGGAATTTTAATTTTGGTCTTAAGGTTGTCTATTCCTATCAAAACCAGTAAAAATATATTGCGATAATTCAATTGCAATTTTCTTCTCTAGGAATAATACGAGTGGAAGTTAAAACAAATATATAGTTATAAAATATCTCATTATGAGAGAAAAATTAAAGGAACATGAGGTGTTCATTGAGTATATTAGCATTGAGCTAATGATTGTTAATATCATGACTAAAACATGGCCAGTAAACAATATATATATATATATACTTGAAAAACTAATTGGATGTTTGATTATAAAGTGTGACCATTATAATTCAAATGTTATAGTGTAGATTTAAGTGTAAATGTTTTCCGTTGCTAAATATTTTGAATGTTATAAAAATAGTGTTACTTTTTAGATAATGTTATATGGACCAAGTAGGATATTGCTGAAAAATATCCTTAAAATGACTCAAATGTGATGTAGTTTAGTTTCTAGTTGTGAGCCCAACAGTTCAATCATGGATAAAGATATAAAGGTTGTGTTTGTTTCCCGGAATTTACTTTCCGGGAAACCACTTTCGAAACTTTCCTATGTTTGTTTACCTTCCGGAAAGTTGGTCAACGGAAAACACTTTCCAGTCAAAGAAAAATTTGGCTTGGTTTTCAGGAAAGTATTTCTCGGAAAATTTGAGCGGAAAACACTTTCCGGAAGTTGTGAAAAATTTAGAAATGTCATTATTTGCTGATTATATCAAATTTGATCCTCAAACTTTTGATTGCTATATATAATTTGTTTTAAATATTTATTTTTCAATTCCATCTCTTAAAATTTATTTTTTATATTAATTTTGGTCCTTATTTTTATAATTGCTATTTGCTTCTCTTTTTTTATCATCTTTTATTGAAATTTTTTATCTATCAAATTTGGTCCTTATTTTTTTTATTGTTACTTATTTTGTTTGAAATAATTTATGAAATGTTAATTATTATTATTTTAATTTATTCACCTTTCATTTTTTTAAAAAAAATTTAGATTTGATCTCTATTATTTTGATTATTATTTATTTTACTTGAGATAATTTATGAAATTATATTTTTTTCAATTTCATTCTCATTCAACCTTTTAATTTGTAAGATTTGTTCCTCATTATTTTAATAAACTTGAAAAAAAATTATTAATAAATTATTTTTCAATTCATTTTCCATAACACAAACAAACACTGGAAAGTGTTTTCCAGATCATTTTCCATAACACTGCAAAACATCAGAATTCACTTTCTCCATAATTCACTTTCTCCATAATTCACTTTCCAAAAAGAAACCACTTTCCAGCAAACAAACAGGGCCAAAATTAAACTATATATAAAAGGTTTGCAGTTTAACTAAAAGAATTATGAAAAGTCCCTTGTCTTCCATTGACATAGTGCCTGTTTGTCAGCACCGAAAATGCTTTTTGAAGAATTTTGATTTTTTTTAAATTAAATTTTTTAATATTTTTAGATTAATATCAAAAATAATTTTATAAAAAAAAATTATTTTAATACATTTCTAAATAAAAAAAAAAAAACTAATTTAACCACACTTTCAAACACTCGGTATGGTCCTAGAGTAACAAAGCTAATTTTTTGGGGCCATTACTTGAATATATGATTGAGTATATATCCTATTATTAATTTATTTACTTCGCATATTAAATTTATTTTATCTTCGCATATTGTTTGGGACAAAGCTTCTCTGCCTTCCACACCTTCATGTTTTCTGTGTTTGTATACCGGGGTTTTGTTTCCGACTCCAGCCACCGGTTTCAAATCAAGAAGATCTGGGTGGTGCCGGCATGCCATCGGACTCGCCGCCTCTGTGTCCACGCAGTAGATGAACAGGGGATATGGTACGCGATGGGGTGCCCGGTGCACTCGTTGCTGGTGTTACAGTGCCCGACTGTCGGTTCTGTTTAATGTGTTGTTTAGCAGTGTGGTGCCAGTTTCTCAGGGCCTTGGCAAATCGCTCGTTGAAGATTGTTGGCCGAGTTGAAAATGAAGAAACTGAGAGACTGTAAACTCTTGCTTTCAATATTTACTTGTATATTACACTGCCTTGCTTAAATTACAGGGATGAGAGCTAGATTGTATTTATAGAGCAATGGCTGCTGTTGTGGCAGCAGCCCATTGGCTCAGTACAAAACAGAAATATATTCCTCTGCTATGTAACAGAGGATTACGGCTGAGAAGGATTGATGGCAGTAAACGTGTGTTAACAGAATTCACACGCTCAGGTATGGCTGCCAACTGTTTGTGATATTGCTTGAGCTGCAATCCTCTGTGATCAAGACTATTCTAATCCTTTCATCTTAACATGCCCCCTCAAGCTGTGATGTGGTGAGTGCACAACAGCTAGCTTGTTCTTCAGAGTATGAAACTGGGATATTGTCAGAGGCTTGGTTAGAATGTCAGCAACTTGTTCTTCAGTAGGTATGTACCGAACTTCAATTTCTTTGCTTAGGACTTTGTCTCGAATGTAGTGGATGTCAATTTCAATATGCTTTGTCCTGGAATGAAAAACTGGATTTGAAGCAAGTTGTTTGGCTCCCAAGTTGTCACACCAAACTATTGCTGGATCATTGCAGTGTATTCCAATTTCTGATAGCAATGAATTGAGCCACACAATTTCAGGTGCTTGCTTGAGCAAGTGCTCACGTATTCGGCTTCGGTGCTTGATCTTGCAACCGATTTTTTGCTTTCTTGAACTCCAGCTGATGAGGTTACCACCAAGATAGACACGAAGCCGGAGGTTGATTTTCGGTCATCAAGAGAGTCGGCCCAATCTGAGTCACAAAAACATTCAACGAAAAAGGTAGGTGCAGTGGTGAATTCAATACCTTCACCAATAGTTCCAGCTAGATACCGTAGTATGCGCTTGCAAGCTTGCCAATGGTTTTGAGTTGGGGATTGGAGAAATTGACTCAATTTGTTGACTGAGAATGCAATGTCAGGTCGGCTGAGGGTGAGATATTGAAGAGCCCCAATAGTGCTTCGGTATAGGGTGATATGTTCAAAGGGTTCACTATCCTGAAGGTGCAGTTTATTGCTTTGGTTCATAGGAGTTGGACATGGATGTGCATCAAGCATGTTGGTTCTTTGGAGGAGATCAACTGTGTATTTAGCTTGAGACAAGTGAATCCCATTTGGCCCTCTAGTTGTCTCAAAGCCAAGGAAGTAGGTGACTGAACCTAGAGTTTTGAGAGCAAACTGTGAGTGAAGATTGGAGATGATTTGATGCACCTTGGTAGAGTGATTTCCTGTGAGTAAAATGTCGTCCACATAAACAAGAGCAAACATGACAGCATCAGCATTTTTGTAAATAAAGAGAGAAGTGTCAGAATTAGAGTTTTGGAAGCCAAGATCAAGGAGTGCACTTCTCGGTTTGTCAAACCGAGCTCTTGGGGGCCTGTTTTTAGACCATAGAGAGCACGGCGTAGCCTACAAACAGCGAGATGGATTGTTCGCATTTTTGGTAACCAGCAGTCGTTCCATGAAGACTTCTTCCTCAAGGATGCCATTTAGAAAGGCATTGTTTATGTCTATCTCGCTGAATGTCCCGGTTGTGAGTGACAAGCAAAGGTCGAAGATTACCCGAATGGTTGAGGGTTTAACAACTGGGCTAAAAGTCTCAAAGAAATCAATGCCAGGCTGCTGCTGAAATCCTTTGGCCACAAGTCTGGCTTTGTGGCGTTGTACAGAACCATCAGAGTTGTATTTTACTCTGAAAACCCATTTATTGTCAACCACATGCATGTGAGAGGGACGCGGAACCAAATCCCAGGTATGGTTGGTAATTAATGCACTGAATTCTTCATCCATGGCCTGTTTCCATGATGGAATGCTGAGAGCTTCTTGAACTGTGTTTGGGGTAGTGGTGATGTAGGCTGGTGTTTTGGGGTTGCGAAGAAGAGATGCAATATAGGTTTTAGGCTTGAATATTCCAGATTTTGATCTTGTTGTCATGGGATGAAGAGAGACAGTGGGTTGGGTAGGTTGTGGTATTGGGATGTGAGGATGTATTGAGGGAGATGGGGGGGTACTTAAAGACACATCTTCGGGAGCAGGTGACAGTTCAGAAGGTGAGAAAAGAGGACTTACAGGATCTGCTTCAGGGGAGACTTGTGATGGCCTGATATCAGCTGCAGATTCATGAAGAGAACAGTCCTGCATAGAGTTAGAAACAGCGGGAAGCCAAAGATTATAGTTGATGATGGAATGAGTGGTTTGAGAATTTGGTGAGTGGTGTTTGAGAAAACCAGCTGCAAAGGGAAAGTCTGATTCATTAAAAGTGACACTTTGGGCAATATAGACTCGGCCCGATGGATGTAAACATAGATAGCCTTTGTGGTTTGGGCTATAGCCTATGAAAACACATTTGGTGGATCTAAAGTCCAATTTATGTTGATTATAGTCCCTTAGATGAGGGAAACAAGCACAGCCGAACACTTTCAAAAAATTTAGACTTGGTTGGACTTGGAGCAGAACGTTAATTGGAGATTTATGATTAAGGGTTGGGGTAGATAAATGGTTTATGAGAAAGGTAGAAGTGCTGAAGGCCTCCCACCAGAAATGAAGTGGCATTTTGGCTTGGGTAAGTAGTGTAAGTCCCATCTCTATTATGTGCCTGTGTTTCCTTTCAGATTTTCCATTTTGAGGGTGTGTATGAGGACATGGATGTCTAAAGTGAATTCCTGCTGAGGTTAAAAAAGGTGCAAGGCTTCTGTATTCTCCCCCCCAATCTGATTGCAATGTTTTTATTTTACTGTCAAATTTCCTTTCAACAAGCTTTTGGAAGTGAATAAAGGTTTCTTTCACTTCAGATTTTAATTTCAGAGGAAAAATCCAAGTAAAATTACTAAAGTCATCCACGAAATGAACATAATATCTATAGCCATCTTTAGAGAGTGTAGGAGAAGGACCCCATACATCCGAATGTATTAACTCAAGAGGTTTATGAGTTGTGGTGAGAGATGAGCTAAAATGTTTGTGTTTTGATTTACCTATATGACAGGCATCACAAAATGAAGTGCTCATTGTGGAAGGAAATTTTTCATGATTTAGCATATGTCTCATTACATTGATGCTTGGATGACCAAGCCTCATGTGCCATAGATTAGGCTTAGAAAATTGAGATGCTTTTGCAAATAAAGACTGAAAATAAACTGACTGTGTTGGTGTTTTTGAGACTGAATTTAACTGAAAATGCTTAAAAGCTGCAGGATAGTGGTGATGATGAATCTGAAGCTGATACAAGCCTTCATGAAGTATGCCCCGAAGTAGCTCCCTCCTCGTAAGTCGATCCTTCACAATACAGAAAGTGTCATGAAACTCAATAAAAATAAGATTGTCTTTCGTTAGTTTGGAAACTGATAATAAGTTCTTGGCAATCTGAGGGACACATAATATGTCATTTAAGATTAAGGAAAGCTGAGTTTTGAAGTTGTGAAGAAAACTGAAACCTGTGTGAGTAATTTGGAGAGGCTGTCCATTACCTACTATCAAGTGAGTATTACCTTTGAACTCAGATTTGTGATATAGATTTGAGGGATCAGCAGTGACATGATTTGTGGCTCCACTGTCTAGGTACCATGCATTGTCTGGTGTTGTGATGTTTGCTGCAGAATAATAGGCTTGCTGACCAGGTTTTGTGAATTGTTGTTGGCCAGGAAATGAGTCATTTGATGAGGGAGTGTTGCTGGATTGTTGACCTTGAAATGAGATGTCAAATCGATGGTAGCATTTGAGTGCTATGTGTCCAGATCGATTGCACAGCTGGCAGAGGGTACGATTATTTTTGATCCATCGTCCCCTACCTCTACCTCTGTTAGAGTTGAAATTGCGTGCTGATGGGTTTGAGAAGTTACCATTAAAACCTTGAAGAGTGAGGGATTTGCGAAGCTGTGTTGCCAGGTTTGCACTTGGGGTGGAGTAATCAGAGGGAGTGGAAAGATTGAGCTGTTCAAGCCTCATCTCCTGACTTTGAAGCATGAACTGGACTTCTTGAAGAGTAACCTGATCATGGCGTGAGGTAAGATTAACTACAACAGAGTCATAGTCATGACCTAGACCTCCAAGGATGTATAATGTGAGTTCATCATCAGAAATAAGTTGACCAGCAGAAGCTAAAGTTTCAGCAAGTGATCTCATTTTTAACATATAGTCATGAATGGAAAGATTTCCTTTCTTGAGGGACTGAAGTTGGAAACGCAGTTGAAGAGTGCGAGCTTTGGAATGAGTAGTAAAAAGATTTTCAAGAATGTGCCATACTTCATGAGAAGTATTGCAGCGAACTATGTGTCCAAACATGGACTCAGAGATAGAGTTGAGCAACCAGCTCATAATCGTTTGGTCCATTCGGATCCAAAGGGAGAACTCAGGATTAACTTGTCTGGTGGTGATATCTGTGGTGCTAGGATCTGTGAACTGTGAGGGACAGATTTTGGTGCCCAGAACATAACATTCAAGGTCATGTGCACGTAAAGCTGGGATAACTTGAGAGCGCCAAAAAGAAAAATTTGCTCTGTCTAATTTGATTGTGAGTGGAGCTAGGTTATGAAAAATGGAGTTGTTTGGTATTGAAGCAGGAGTTGAAATGGCTGTTTGTGCATTGAGGACTGAGGTTTCATTTTGAGGAGTCTTTTCTGGTGAGGATGCCATTGACGTTAGTCACTTGGCTCTGATACCAAGTTGAAAATGAAGAAACTGAGAGACTGTAAACTCTTGCTTTCAATATTTACTTGTATATTACACTGCCTTGCTTAAATTACAGGGATGAGAGCTAGATTGTATTTATAGAGCAATGGCTGCTGTTGTGGCAGCAGCCCATTGGCTCAGTACAAAACAGAAATATATTCCTCTGCTATGTAACAGAGGATTACGGCTGAGAAGGATTGATGGCAGTAAACGTGTGTTAACAGAATTCACACGCTCAGGTATGGCTGCCAACTGTTTGTGATATTGCTTGAGCTGCAATCCTCTGTGATCAAGACTATTCTAATCCTTTCATCTTAACAGGCCGCATGGTTGTACCCATCTGATTCAATTAAGCAAGATTATTGAATCACATAATCTTATAATCTGAAACTGAAGATAGATGATAGAAGGCCCGGGTTCTCATGAACTGAAAGCGCAGAGCATCGCAAGGCAGCAGGCATACCTGAGTCACCAACGCATACAGAGGAAGAGTCACATAGCTGCAGAAGAACTGAACTATTGCCCTGTTCTCAAATAAGAAAAAAGGCTTTTGTTATTGGCAAAATTCTAGATGGTTCGTCACAAGAGTGATTCAAAATCAGGTTGTTCTGACGAGGGAAAGCTCACCACATTGAGATCTTCAAAATTAGATCCTCTGGATACTTGTGAAAGCAAGACTTCAACCCGAATTCATACTGCAAAATGAAGGAGAAGAAAAGCGAAAGCTATATCTAGTTAGAGAAACTGAAAATGGAAAGAACAACGATGAAGCTGAAAAGACTTACCCAAGTCCATGCAAAGAAAGCGAACTGAAAAGCATTCTGCAATCACAAAAATGGGCGGACAACAATGAAAAAGTTAAGAGGAAATGGTTTCAATGTAAGGTTTATCACTAAGCGTTTTAAATGGAAACGCACAGAGATACCTGAAAGAGAACGAAATTTATAAGATAAAGAAGTAGGCGTGGGTTGTTGAACCAGAAGAGATGGTCCCCTGGTTGGACCACCGGGGCACCCCGCACCACCTGGGTGTCTTGAATCCTCAGACCCATCTGGGTTATAACAATCTGTAGCTTTGTACTCACCAGTAAGATAACCTGCAATATAAAGATTCCACAGCAAGCACATGGATTTCTTAGTTTTGTAGAGTCAATTTGGTACTGATAGAATGACTAACTGAATCAAATTTCTTGCTTACAATCAGCGGGATGAAAGGGAGCCATAGATAAGAATACCAGCCTGCCCATAACAAAAAGTTTCTTCAATTTGGCTTGCGAAATGTTTTAGTTTTAATGGTACTGTGTAAGGAAAAAATGGTTTTCGGACGGGAAAACACCATCGAAAGTGTTCAACTTTGATGCGACAGCAGAGTGCATTATCTTTGAATCCACATAATGTTCCAAAGATTACTGATTTCAGCTTACCATGTGTATTAGACAACAGGAAAAGAATTGCAACGAACCAGATGGTTGGGCTGCGAGCACGAAAAAGAAGGGTCATTTTCTTGAATCCTCTGTCACTCTATCTTCTTATGGTTCTATCCTTTTCAGGAAAGCTTATAATCAATTCAGTGGATAGCTAACCTGATTCCAACCACGACTTTGAAATCCTCCTCAAGCGATCTTTTGATGTATGTCTGGAAATCGAACTTGATTTGACTTTGAGGTGCCAAATGTGCCTGGAAAGCAATTTCAATATTTAAAAGCTACTAAGTATTCAACGGATCCAGTTCTGTGTTAATGGGCATCTGATCGATATTTAAGATTTACTTGCAATGATGAAGCCATGGCGTAGGGTCTGGTAATCCACCTTTGGAATTGATGTAAGAAATTGTCTGAAGAAACATACCTGGACAAATGGAAACTTACTCAAATGGATTGCGATTGATTATTATCTTTAACTATGATGTAATAAGTTCTCAAGATTATCCAAGAGAGTGAATTTTCTCACTTACTATCCACAAGAGAATTGGTGAGCGAGTCCAGAAGTTGAGATGCCTCCTTCCAAACGACGTCTCCCTTGCAAACCTAAACCTCTCCGGATCTGCAGGATATATATATATATATAGAGAGAGAGAGATGTTACATAATATAATAAACTCTTTTCTGATACTTCCCACTCGATAGTTTTCACAGTCAAAAACCCCTGTGTGCTCGCAGCACAGCATGCTAGGGCTAGGGCTAAAACAATCAGGAATGAATCTACCCTGAGGGGGAAATTCTCAAAGAAATCTCTCCCATGTTCACCATTAATGTGAGCATATGCCATTTGAAATCAAAGGAGAATACCTACCATGTGAGAACTGGTAGTCAGATGTTGCCGTCTCTATTTCCCATTTCTTCCATTTTCTCATCTGCAAACCAAGAGCAGTATATGAAACAACTGAATCCTTGCTCCAAATAATAATGGCAGAAGAAGAAGAGATGGACTTCAAATACCTTTGCTCTGCTTAAGGTCAGAGTGATAATGCAACAAAGCACGTGGAAAGCCGCTAGCACAAAGATGAATATGTGAAGTTGCGTGATGCCATCAGCTGAAATAAGAGAAACTTTACCCTGCAAGATCAAGAGCTGACATATATTAACACCCTACTCTTCTTAAACTTGCCGACAAATTGAGTTATTTTCTTCGTTTTCCTCTCGTATATATGTGCCCGCGGTGCTTTTTTCATGAATAACTCTGATGTTTTCTTAGCGCATGCACAGAATCAACCGTGAAAATTAAAGTCGGCGCCAACTATTACTTAAAAGAATCAAGTCACATGCCTTCTTAGCACATTTGTCATCAGATCCCCCATATTCATCCTCTGACGGATCCTCCTCTTGCTTCGAACATGGATGCCAGGTGGCCCCTACGGACTTGGGTACACATATTTCTGAAATGGTTCCTTGTCCTATTGTTAGAAGCAACGACATGAATCCCAATAGCATAAGCTCTGAGAAAGATATACACGAAGGTTAGCTTATCAGTTCCTTGAAAACCAAAACACAACTCTACTATATATACACACGAGAATTCAGACCTGATTTAATCTTTTCAAGCGCCTCATACAGAGCTCTTTTGTGTCTCTTTGTCAGCAACTGCATGCAGAGAACAAAGTGTCCGTATGTGTCGTTTGAAATATATATTCTTAGCAGATTAAGAAAACAAAATTATAGCTTTCAAGTCTTACCCTTCCGATTAAATGAATGATGTGTTCGATAATGATTGAAATCAATATCATCACAAAACAAACAACCGCAACCGCCCATGTTGGAGTTTCCTCCAGAGATCGAGCTTTTACAGCCTCCACCATTACTGCTTTCCGAGGTTCTTATCTCCACTATCTATGCACAGAAGATGACTCTCTCTCTCTATCTATCTATCAATCAGTCTCTACTGTTAGAGGTAGAAATCTATGATTTTGAAAATCAAGTGGGATAATAATTCGTCTGAAGAAAATATATAGAAGAAAATATATATGGTCCAGACGCGTGTTTATAAATTAAGAAAAAGGGGACGTCCAATACAGTTGCATGATAAGGAAAGAGTGAAGGAGGGGTGGAAGACTTTAACTTTGGAGTCTGGACTTTAGTTTGCTGTAACTAATGATCATCAGTTGCAGATATCCATGACATATGAGAGACACATCTCAATTACACCTCTCTTTTTTTAACATACATTAATTTATACTTTTCGAAAATAACCACAGTTGTTTTTTAGCCATTTTTTTGTTTTTTTATTTAAATATTTTTTTTATATTAGTATATCTAAATAATTTTTAAAAAAAAATCAACCTTTTTTAAAAACATTCATCCATGACACCAAGTCACTCTTTTTTCGGATGCTCAAACTCACTCTTTATTCTAACATTAAAAGAAAATAAAATAAAACCAATCATTTTTTCATCTTTTCATTCTGTTTTTTTTTTCTACATTATTTACCTCTTGAATTCTACTGTTTTCTTACATTTAAAATTAATTTTAAATATATTTAATATAAAAAACATTAAATTAATATTTTCTTAGTGTTTCAATGACATGACTTTGACACGTTAACATTAAAAAAATATAAAATTAAATTAATATTTTAATATTAAATAATATTGTCAAGCGTTTGAACCGGAAAGTTTGACTAAATATGTTGAATTGATGGGGGTGCGCCAGAAGCTTGGACGTTGAAGTACTGTTTATTTGACCTTGATCAGGGAAATAACGAAATATATGAGCAGAAATTTAAAAAGCATCCATTAAACGTTCGGTTAGGACAAAGTCATGAAGGATGCGAAGAAGATGAACTTTGACCGATGTCGTATTAAGCAAAAAACATTGACATTAACAAGCATCGTTTGAACTTTGAAGTGTTGGCGT
Source organism: Salix suchowensis (assembly GCA_029030765.1). Classification (NCBI taxonomy): domain Eukaryota; kingdom Viridiplantae; phylum Streptophyta; class Magnoliopsida; order Malpighiales; family Salicaceae; genus Salix; species Salix suchowensis. The sequence continues at coordinate 23,196,140 of CM054995.1, forward strand.
TGATCTGGCATTTATATTAGACTTCAACACTAATTCAAACTTGCTAGAATTTTGTTTTAATAACATGGTTAATACGGCAATTTTAGATCGTATTAATAGTGAAGTTTAAACCTAAAATTATTTTATGACAAAAGTGTTTTTAATATAAAACATTAATATTAAATTAAACTAAAATAAACCCTTGTTGATATGTATTTGTGGAACCCAAAGAAGATTTTATAGTGCACATGATTAACTAATGATATCATATCAATTAGTTTTTTGGACCTACTTGAAGAAAGGAATAGATACATCAAAGAAAAAAATAATAATTAGGTGAAAATATTCTTATATTTAAAAAAAACAATGCTTTTTATAGTTTATATAGTAAAAAGTTGAATAGATATAAAAATGACCTACTTGAACAAAGCAATAGATACATTAAAGATTAAAAAAAATAGGTGAAGATATTCTTATATTAAAAAAAAAACTTTTTTTTATAGTTTATATAGTAAAAAGTTGAATAGATATAAAAAGAGGTAGTAATTGAGCATTTTATACACATTTTTAGACTTTCTCCACCTTAATTTTTTATATTACCTTTCTTAGTTATAAGCTTCTTTTTTTCTTATATTCTAGAGCTTATGTTTTGTTATATTTTCTTGAGTTTGTGAGCTTAGTTTAGAAGTGAAACTAAACAAGGTGGTACTATTGGAATTTTAGGAGGCTAATTAAAATCATTTTATTTCTATTAAGAAAAATGTAATAAGGACTTAAAGAATAGAGAATTAGTCATTGACAACAATATTTTTTTCCATCTATATCAAGTGTCGTGATGAAATTTTGTTTTTCCGCATCTCGCACTCCACCATTCCTAGAGAGGGAGACGGCGCGCGGTAAAAGAGGTGTGATTTTTTTTCTAAGTTATTTTTTATTCATTGGTCTTTTCTAAGGCTTGAAGTATATTTCTCTTCGTGAGAGAGTCTCTACTTCATTGGAAGTTGAAAACCTAATCATTTTAAAAGTTTGGAAATTTCACACTGCATTTAAAACAAACTTATTTTTATTATTTGTAGATGTACTTTACAATGTAATTTTGCACCCTAATAGGATATTTTGGCCAAATTCTAATAGATAATCGTAAACCAATTACGATATCCAATTTTCATTTCAAAGCATGAAAAATATGTTATATTTGATTTTTACAAAAAAAAATATGCTTAGGAAAATTTTAGAATCCGACCATATGCACGACAACAATATTTTTTTTCTTGAAAATTTATATATATTTGATTATAAAATTTCAAATTGGATCGGGCATACAAAATGGGTCAGCCAACCTTGTTGGGCCATTTCGACCCTACAACCCTTTGGGTTGGGTTGGACATTATGTTCATCCCTTTCCTACTGTTTACCGAGGTGACCAATGGAGAGTGAATTAAGTCACTCCCTACTGTTCACATGCAAGTGAACAGTAGGGAATGACAAGTGAACAGTAGATTATAGAGGAGAAAGAGGGAGTTATTGATTAATACGTATAGAGAGAAGGTCGAGGTAGTTCCGTTGGTGGTGGCGGCATCGAAAATGGTGGTTTGTGGTGGCCGGGTAGAGCTTTGAAAGTTGTTGCTGGTTTATGCAGGAAGGGCTGTTTTATAGGGTTGGACATTCTGTCCATCCATTTCCTACTGTTCATCCATATGACCAGTAGGGAGTGAATTAAGTCGCTCTTTACTGTTCATATGCAAGTGAACAGTAGATTATAAAAGAGAAAGAGGGAGTTGTCAATTAATAGCTACAGATAGAGAAGATCGAGGTGGTTCTGTTGGTGGTGGCGACATTAGAAATGGTGGTTTGGGGTGGTTCAGAGGAGCATCGAAAGTTGTTGCTGTTGGACATTTTGTCCATTCCTTTCCTACTGTTCACCCATATGACTAGTAAGGAGTGAATTAAGTCACTCTCTACTGTTAACATGCAAATGAACAGTAGATTATATAGGAGAAAGAGGGAGTTGTCAATTAATACCTACAGATAGAGAAGGTCGAGGTGGTTCTGTTGGTGGTGGCAGCATCAGAAATGGTGGTTTGTGGTGGCCGGGAGGAGCGTCGAAAGCTACTGGTGGTTTATGCAGGAGGGGCTGTTATGCGTCACTAGAGTTGGCTGCTGCTGTTGGAGGTTATAGTAGAGCTTTTGATGTGGGGGAGAAGCCATCAATATTGAAGGAATAACTAGTGCTTGCCGGGATGGGGTGCTGCTGGAGGAGAGAGAGAGAGAGAGAGAGAGAGAGAGCTGTCATTGGTTTTTGATAGAGAGTGAGAATTGTCGTTGAGGTGCTGTTGTTGCTGGAGCTGGGGAAAAAGAACTGGGCCTACCGGTGTTGAAGAAGACGAAGTTGTTGTCCTGCTAGCAATGGGAAGCTTGCAATTGGCCTGTCCCTTTGCATCTTCTTCTCCTATACTCGGGTCTTTTCTTCAAGGTTTTCTATGTTTTTTTTTGTCTCTCCCTCTATCTCTAGTAATATTTCATTCTCCTATGTTTACAATGGTCTCCCCAGCGGTGTTTTGTAAATTTACTCCCCTTTTATAGACCCAATGTGTACAATTTGCAGGCATAATAGTGATGTTCAGGGATGATGTGTTGTGTATTTTAGGAGTGGGAGTAGGTTGCAGGCATGACTGTTGATAAGGTCACGACAATTGTTTTTCAAAATATAAAATAGACATATAAAAAATGGATTGTTATAAAAAGAGTTTTTCGATGGGAAACCGGGAAGAATGATGTTTTGCTCTTCAATTTTAGCTTCCGATTTTACCCCAAAAAAATTGATCATCTCAATTTAACCCAGATTAGGCTTTCAAACTTAATTTCTCACCAGTTATGCCCTTAATACAATTAATTTGACTCATTTGAAGTATAATTAAGATCTTGCGCTTAATTAAATTCTTCAATTAGGGCTCTTGATTAATCCCTAAATATAATTACACTTTAAATTGACGACAATTAAATTAAATTAACTCATAAAAATATAATTATGTATTTCAATTGATTTTTATTCAGATTTATTCATAATAAATTATTTTAGCCTTGAATCTATATTTTTCTTCATTTTTGGGCACAAAAGAAGTACGATCAGGCTTGAAAATATCCAAAATTTTCACCTTGATTTTTCTACCAATACTAACCCCTTTTATTTTATTTTTGTTATTTTTATTTGATTTTGAGTAAAATTTAGGGAATAACCCAAAAACGGGTTATGACATCAAGTTTAAGTGCTTCAACAAATAAGTGAATTTGAAAATATGTTTAAATTTTGTCTTTGGAATTTCATTACAGTGTTTCTAAAGTCGTTTAAGGTTGTAGTTTTACGGTATGTAGCTTTTAGTTAAACTAACTAAACACATAATCTTAATTGACATTTAGTTATATCTTTAGATAATTAGTATTAATTATAATAAGCTTAAGGTTTTATCACCTAGATACATTTAGATTTTTGAAAACTAGTTTAACAAGTTAAGAGGTTTTTAGCAACTTTACACTTACATTAAAGTTTTACTATTAATCTAGTTTCTTATGTTCATGCAAATTGTTTATATTTATAAAACAATCATAATGAGATTATGCATGTTAAATATACATCATTTGAACTAAACAATTAAAACGTGATTAAATCAACTATGTTTCTTACAAAACTTTTATTTGTTAAATTGTTTAGTTTTATGTGGTTCTTAAATAATTTTAAATTAGATATTTCATACTTGCATTTCAGAAGCCAAAACTTTAAATTTTAAAATTTTTGCCTATTTGTTTATATAAAAACTATCATGACTTCAACTCAAGATTTGTTTGTCCCAACCAATTATGTTTCAACAAATAATATTTTAGTAGAAAGAAAGGATTTTACCATCACCTTCTATAATACATGATGAGATACTAAAAAGTTCTATGAGTTGAACTTCAAAAGGTGGGAACAAATTTTTTTTATTTTATTTAACCACCTTGGACTTAGTCTAAAGAACACAAAATTGTCATATAATAAATTTGATCCCACTATTATTGTAACTATGGAAACATGAAATCAATAGAACTTTATATAAAAAAATTTATTCTTTGAATGGATTGGACAATACACTTTATTATATGTATAGTTCAATTGAGAGTGCAAAGGCACTATGAAAAGCTTTCGATAACAAAATACAAGGTTAAAGATGCTAGCATGAAAAAATCTTTAACTTATCTTGCATGATATCAATGTTGAAAGATATTGTTTTGAGTGAACTCTTCTAAGTGTTTGCAATTATAAAGTATTATTATCTTGGAAAGTTTCAATGATTATTGAAAGTATAAACACAAGGGAAATAGAAGTTGAAGACATTATTTTGATGTTAATGTTTGAATATGATAACAAGTTATTTAATAGAAGAGTTAATACTTCTTTAATGGCCTACAAAAAAAAAAGTTAAATAAGTAACAAAGACCTATAATAATAAAAAAAATATTATGAAATGGAGGGGAATTGCCAACAAATTTAATGTAAAATACTTTATCTGCACTAACATTGAACACTTAGACAAGTATTTCTAAAAATAAGGATTAATAAAGAAACCCTAAAAAAAGATTTCTCAAGTCAATGTCACTAAAATTAATCACCTCAAAATGAAGTTTTGGAAATGAATGTTTGTTTGATGTTATTTTCAAAGTCAACCTGATCAATAATCCAAGTAGTTACGAGTTTATACTAGAACAAAAAGGCATGTATATACTGGAATCTTTTTTTCCTCTTATAAATAAGTGGGCAATGAATATGTATATAGAGAGAGAATTCATCAATCTATAAGATACTAGGCATTAAAATGTCATATTGAATATGAATTCAAAAGAAATTCTTACCCTTATCAATAAGCTTCATGTTGCTAATATTATAAAGAAGATTATGTGTGATAAGGATCATTTAATTAAATATTTATGTGACTTATGATGAAATAAAAGTTTATTACTCTTTATAAAGTCATATAGAAGGTTGTGTGGATTTAGAATTTCAAAAAAGATATTTTCTATTGGCCAAAACTAGTGTTAATAATTTATGTTTATTGTAATAGTTAGTCAATAATTGGAAGGGTATTAAGTACCATGTACAGTGGTAAATATAAACATACACGTCATAAATATAATACTAATAAATATCTGTTATTGAATATGATAATTTTTATTGACCGTGTAAAGTTAGAGAGAAATATTGTTGATTTATTAATTAAAGATTTGTTAAGAGAGCTTTTGTATAATTCTTTCAAGAGAAATGAGCTTATAAACTTTAATGTAATGATGTTAACCCCACCTTATTAACTAGAGATTTTAAGATCTAGGTTTAAAGATAAAACTAAGTCATATAATATTCTTAATAATATTACATCTTAAATCGAGGGTTAGTTCAATTTTATCTATCATTTCCCTTTATTTTGAATCAATAGTAAGGGGTTATTATGCAAAGAGATTGACATTTTTTTATTGCAACATAGTTTGTGGAGCATATAATTATTCAATTGTAAGTTATATAAAAACAAGAGAAGTTTTATAGGGCCATATAATTGCCATGTGGTAATTTTTATGCTAATAGAATAATTGTAATATCAAGGGTTATCACACCTAGGTTGGGTTTTATTTGTTGATGTGTTTGTTACACTAAAAAGTACCATATTTATGAGGCATATTCTTTTCCAAATAATCCTATTAGAGTGTTTGTGATTATAAAATTCTCTAGGATATACCTTCAAAGTGTATAGACACACAAATTACTAGATCATTCTATATCTGAGTTAATTGATCAAATATGACCTACACAATTTATTTGAACACATAATATTGTTACTGTAGGTTGTGCTTTTTGTGTTTTCCATCTTCATTTAAAGAGTCCTTGTATCATAATTAGAGATATTCATAAGTTGATAATAAGATACTTCTTAGGAGAAACCATGGTTGGTTGCCTGATACTTATCATAATTGATTGTGACTATTATAGAATGCCATCAAATTTATATATAAAAAAAGATGTGTATAGCTAGATATAAAACACATGTACCCTAATGTTCCAAACTATATTTGGTGACTAAAATACTATTGAAATTGATAAAAATATAAGGGATTGTATAATGACCTTAAAGTTGTTTATATAGGAAGTTTTGTGTTTTGAGGGTGATTAGACAATGAAGACCTTTATTTAACCATGTTTATTACTAGTTGATCCATCAAAATCTAAAGAGATGGTGGATTGTCAAGTTCTTCGAGGCCAATAACTTAACCTTTATTACATTTTTTGTACTTATTGTTTGTACAACACAATAACAATAAGTGTACATATGTTTTTATTTTAAGGTGTAACTTTTGTCTTGTGAAACATATATTGAATCTAGTCGTATTAGGCATGCTAGTCTATTAATTTATTAGATACTCTTTTGATTACACACTACAAGTTAGTCATTTTTGCTTCTTTAGTGAAGAGAAACACCTGGTAACGACTTAACTCTAAGAGGAGATATGTAGTGACTCGTAAAATCAAATGGCACATCTATACCTAAAAAAAGGAATTTGACCTTTACACCATACAAGAAAAAGAATGGGGGAAAATGAAGATACATATAAAATAATTACAAGAATTAAAGTGATGAAAATAAAGAAAACATTAAATAAAGTTGTAAAAGAAAGAATTATAACAAGAAGAAAGATATATTTGTAATGAAATTGCATACATGTAGTTGACCATCTTTTGTAGTAAATGTGTTCTCCTTTACATATCGATACAAAATTTGAATCATATATAAACATGTTAGTCATAATCGTATAATGATAATGGCATCATATAAGGAGATTTTTTTGAATCCTAATACAAACCAAACTCTTTATCTATTGATATCAAAAGAATCCTTAACTAATCTTATGATCTTTTATTAGTTATTATATTGAGATCTCATTCTCTAAATATATTAGGGTTTTTCTACTGTGTTTAAACATTTTTGATTGACCACTTTCTATTTTTTTATTATGACTTTTTTAAATTTCTTAATCAATTATGACTTTCAATTTTGATTATAGTCGGTTCCACTATACTATATTATTTTTATATCATTTCCTTGTTTTGTTGTGAAAAATCATTATTCACCTACGATTGACATAATAATGTTTATTTTTTATTTAAATATCAAAATTAAAATTGACTTAATTAGATATATAAGAAAGAAATTAGAAAATATCTCATTCCATAAGGTATTCTAAACTATTGATCCTAAATACCAACATAATAATTTCTAAAACATAAATTAGTAATACGTAAGTCATATGATTGCTTACAATCACTTCACCTGAAAACTTATTATGGATACATATAAATTATATAAAGGTAAAATTAAATTTTAAAGATATTTAGATGAAAGATGAATCAAAGACAAATAGAGCTATTATCTCAACAATTATTAATGTCTTGATATTTACTTGATTAATTCTTGTGCTATGTTGCGAGCTGTAGTAAAAAACATTTTGAATGTGAAAAAAGAATTTCTAAGTTGCAAGGAATATTTTGATATTATCATTAAAATTGGTCCAAAGAGTCAAATTTAAAACTCTCAAATCGAGTCGTTGTCAAGTTTGGATTTCCAAATAAATCAAGTGAAATTGTCTTGATGTAACCTTGTCAACTTAGCTAGTCTAAAAAAACAAAAAAGACCAGACATGAGGGTTTCAAGACAACCTAGAAGAATGTTAAAAAAATGTTTTTTTTTTTAAATGAAGTTCATATTTTTTTTTAATATTGAGACGATAACATATTGGACCAACTATAGTTAACTTGAGTTAATTCGTCAAACTCGTGACTTGGATTGTGGATTTCTTTACTATTATTTCTTTTATTTTAATTATAAAATAAAAATAAAGATTTATTCAAAATCAAGTCAATATTAGAGGATGTCATTGATTTTAAAAAAAAACATAAAAAATCCAAAGTTCAAGTTTTTTTTTAAATATTTTGTTAGGCACACACAAACTTGAGTGGACCTAACATATCAAAACCTTAAAAAACCATCTTTTATTGTTGAATAGAATTTCTTATAATGAAGTTTAAACCATTTATATTTTCTAATATTGGAATGAAATGCATTTCAGCAAAAGATATTTTTGCTATTGAGTTCCAAATATCTTCATTTTCTTTGGTAGGTTTTAAATAGAAGAAAATATTGGAAATTAGGTTTTTTAAAGGGTTTTTTTGTTGTATAAATTATAATTGAAATTATCATTTTTTTTACAATTTTAAGAGCGATTGTGAAAAAAAAAATGAAATGAGAGAATTTAGAGTTAAAGTGAAAAGAAAAAAATCTTGGTAAATAAAGGTAATTTAATCATTTTGTTTAATTTAAAAATGTTGATAATAAAGGATATGAAATGTAATATTTAAAAGAATATAGATTAAGTGAGAAGAAATATTAGGGTTTTTTCAATCATCTTAAAAGAAATTAATCAACCAACAAGGAATTAATTACATTTTCGGAAAGAAAAGTACTAATTCAAATCACCCTCAAAGTTGACTGTCACAAATCCTAGCGTACAATCAACGCCGAATCCCACACATCACCGCCTCACCCATTCCTTCTCTCACCCGTCCGTCACTGAATCATTCCCCTCTATCATAAACCCTTCGCCTCTCTAAAACAGCGACTCACTTTCTTTCTTCCTCAACTTGAACTCCACTCTGCTCCTTCTCAGTTTTCACTATGAACCTCTCCTCTCTCCGCCTTGAATCCAACCCTAGGTGGGCCAACCATGCGGCTCACTTCCCAGCCCACCACGGGCTCAACCTCAGTTTCCGAAGAAACTTCGTATCATGCTCGTCCATCAAACCCTCTGCCTCTTCCTCCTTAAGTGTTGCCGAGTCATTCACTAAAGACTCGGCTAGTCGAATTGAATCATTGAGTCAAGTTTCCGGCGTCTTAGGCTCCCAATGGGGTGATGAAGGCAAAGGCAAACTGGTCGACATCTTGGCCGAACATTTCGACATAGTTGCTCGCTGCCAGGTATATCTTTATACCCATCTCACTTATAGAACTAATTATTTTTACTTCAAATATCTACTAGGATTATTATTTATTTATTTATTTAATTGAAGTTACGGTTAATTTGCAGGGCGGAGCGAATGCCGGTCACACTATTTATAATTCGGAAGGAAAGAAATTTGCATTACACCTTGTTCCTTCTGGAATTCTTAATGAGGATACTCTATGTGTGATTGGGAATGGGGTTGTTGTCCATTTGCCAGGGTTTGTTTAAGGAAATTGATGGGTTAGAAGCTAATGGGGTTTCCTGTACGGGTAGAATACTAGTGTCTGATCGTGCACATCTGCTGTTTGATTTTCATCAAGAGGTAGATGGGCTTAGAGAAGCTGAGCTAGCGAAATCTTTTATTGGAACTACTAGGAGAGGGATTGGACCATGCTATTCGAGTAAGGTGATTAGGAATGGGATTAGAGTATGTGATTTGAGGCATATGGATACTTTTCCTCAAAAGCTTGATGTTCTGTTATCAGATGCTGCTTCTAGATTTGAGAATTTTAAATATGGTCCTGAAATGCTTAAGGAAGAAGTTGAGAGGTATAAGAGGTTTGCTGAAAGGTTGGAGCCTTTCATTGTTGATACAGTGCATTTTATGAATGAGTCCATTGCAAAGAAGAAGAAAATTTTGGTTGAAGGTGGTCAAGCTACCATGTTAGATATTGATTTTGGAACTTACCCTTTTGTGACTTCCTCGAGCCCGTCAGCTGGTGGGATCTGTACGGGTCTTGGCATTGCTCCCCGAGTTGTTGGTGATCTCATTGGAGTGGTAAATAGATACTTCATTTGTTTATATTTTTTTAAAATGTTTTAGAACCTTGTTGTCCTTCTCTCTTGTATTATTAGTGTGCAGGTGATTGCTACTAAAACTTCATATTTTAGCACAAAAGATTTCTTAGTATGCATGATAGTTCTATTGGTTTCTTCCTCAGAAAGCTTTTCCTATTAGTAGATTTAGATGAAGCTTTTGGAAAATGCATTGATAACATTTGCCTTTTTGTTGAAAGGATACGAGGAATGTGTATTGATTATAGTATTATAGATAGATTAACAGACAAGTTGGAATGGCTTATGATGCTCATTCTAGTTTGTTGCATCAATTTGCTTGCAGGTAAAAGCTTACACTTCGAGGGTTGGTTCTGGTCCTTTTCCTACTGAGATATTGGGTCAAGGTGGTGACCTTCTAAGGTTTGCTGGGCAGGAGTTTGGAACAACTACTGGTCGACCTCGACGTTGTGGCTGGCTTGATGTAGTTGCGTTGAAGTATGTTTGTCAGATCAACGGCTTTTCTTCTCTTAACCTCACCAAACTCGATGTGCTGTCAGAATTCTCTGAAATCCAGATAGGTGTTTCTTATAAACAAATTGATGGTACACCAGTGGAATCATTTCCAGGAGATCTCCGTCTCCTTGAACAATTAAAGGTAACCTCATCCTTTCCCACCTTCAGATTATATTATAATCAACCAAGTTTATGAATAAAACGGGCATAGTGGATGAAAAACCATGTTCCAACTGTTCTTTCTTCATTTCATTGTGGTGCCAACTGTAAAAGCAGTTTTAGTTAATGTTCAAGATAAGTTTCATCATCAAAAGAGTTGAAATTGCAACAATATAATACAAATATCTATATCTTATGCACAACTGTAAAAGAAGCATTTTTATGTTACTTTCTCATCTACTGTCCCGTGGAACCCTCTAATTCATGTGCTTCCAATGCTGTTCAGGTGGAATATGAAGTCTTACCTGGATGGAACAGTGATATTTCTTCCGTCAGAAAGTATGAAGACCTTCCAAAGGCCGCGCAGCAATATGTGGAGAGGATAGAGAAGCTTGTTGGTGTACCTATTCATTACATTGGTGTTGGGCCGGGACGTGATGCTCTCATATACAAATAATTAGATGTTCTGGTGGGTTTTCAAGTTCTTGCTGGTGAGATGAAACTCATTACCTTAGCACAGATTGTGATGAGGCCTTTTTTTGTTTGGGCGAATGCCAGGATTGTTAATCATTTAAAATGAATTTTGACAACTGCTCTGTACTATCCATCTGAAGTTTACTTTGTATCGCGTGTTTGACTTACTCTAATGCTTTATTGTTACTTTTATCTTAGAAATTAAGTTTGAAGGAAGCTATCAAGGTTCTTCATTCTAGCTCCCACAAGTTTGAAATGGTACTGACACTCGTTCCTCGTCACTGAGCATGCCCGACGGCGATATTTTATCTGAGTTGAATATTCATCAGCTCCGTATTAAGCAAGGTAAAAGCCTGAAATCCTGTTCAGGATCGTTGGCATATATTAGAAATGGGTAAATGAAGATATCAAGTATGAACTACCGAGTGGGTGAATTACCTCGTATTTTCCGACATTGAATCAACCAGATTGAGCACCAATCTTCTAATAGGATATGACAATCTGTCGCTCGTTGGATAGCAACTGATGTTGGCTTCTTATTCTGAAACAGGCCTTTAAAGGGTTCTAGCCTGTTTATCAATCATGCTTCAATCGTCGGGGACTCTTGTCTTCGTTCTCTGCTCGGCTATTCTCTGGGAATCTCAAAGTAGTCCCGAACCTCTTCACCAACCCTTTGTCGGATCCTAAACTAAAACTTTTCTGTATTGCCCCCGAAGTATCAATCTAGAACTAGTTCACCATGAACAGGCCTGATTCGAGCATGAGCTGCATGACTCTATATAAGAACAACTCAACAGTGACGACTAGTTGCCATAACTTCAGTCTACGCCCATTCCCGCAACCTTCTAGCAAGATTCAACTAAATTTGATCAAAACTTGAATCCCGTCGATATTAGATCGTGAACTGTCTTCTAAGGAAACAAGAAAGTTTGATTTGGTTCATTACAAACCACCCACAAAATTTACCTGCAATGGCTTAAGGTTGGATGAGATTTTCAGTAATTACAAAGATTGTGAAATCCTGTATTGATTACCAATACAAATAGCCAAACCAACAAGTCTCATGCTTCTATACGGGAGTAGTCAAAGATTCAAGTTCCATAAACAAAACAATCTTCTTTGACTATCAAAAAACATCCTTACAAAAGTAAAGCTGTTACACCAAGTTCAATGCCGAGCTCACATGCTTGAACTCGAGGGCTAGCAGGAGGGCAGAGAGTCGCCATTCTATTCGCGAAGAGATTTTTGCCAGCACCATTAGGAAGATGGGGAAAATAAGTAAAATTAGCTATTTGCGACAGCTACGGTAGTGGAGAAGGAGAAGCACTGCTTGTGAGAAAGAGGATGCTTTGGTGCTAGACTGGACGGGCGAGCCCTAATCACAGGGGGGAGAAGGGCCAAGATCCCTTCATCCTCCGACAACAAGCAGCGCCGACACCGAGGTAATTCCTATTCAGACCACAAAACGGCATGCCTATATGAGAAGAATGGTTAATGTTAGGGAAATTAAAGATATTTTAAAGAATTTGGCAAATAAATGCAACCAAAATTTTTATTTTTTTTATATATTTAAATTGGAAATAAAATCAATAAATAATCAAAATTATAGCGCACACATTACCCTAAAGCTAAAGCAGGTCGTGAAAACATTGTAGTTACTCTCATGAAATATTATGGATTATTATAGTGTTTTCTCCGCAATTAATGTTATGTGGTCCCGCACCATTTAACAAATAAAAGGTGGGCTGCCACATCACCTAAAAAAAGGAGATTAGGGTTTTATACTTAACAAGAGACAAAAAGAGAAAAGTGAGGGAGAAAAGAGAAAGTGGTGGTTGCTGAACAGTGCATCTTCTTTCTTTGATTGCCAATTCGTTAACCGTTGGATCGAGCTGAGATTTGGACAGAGGCTTTTAGACACATTAATCTTCATTCTAAACGGTTGGATCGAAGATTGGAGTTGTGAAAGTTGTCCGTTTTGACAGAAAACGGGGCTGTTAGTATTGTAAGCATTTTCTTAAACTTTGTTCTCTTTAATCTTGTTGTATTCCAAGAATAGGTTGTTCTTGATGATATATGTTATAGCCCTTAGTTGAATCTAAGGAAGAATATTATGAACCCATTATTTGTGATAGTGGAAGTTTTAAGTGGCCTACGGTCCCGTGGTTTTTCCCGCATTGGGTTTTCCACGTAAAAATCTTGGTGTTGATGTGTTTGATTATTTGCATTATATTGTTGATTGTTTGATCCCATAATTTGATTGCACAAAGAGGGAAAAAAGAGTTTGGGACTTGATTGGTAATCCGCTAAATTGGTGCCCTATTGTTTGAGTTCTCTTTCCCAACAAGTGGTATGAGAGCACTGGTTGTGTAGATTGAATTTCTTGTGCAGTTAAAATGGAAAAGGAAGATTCGGGCATGATAAAGCTCAATTCCTCAAATTATTTTCTATGGAAAACAATGATGGAGGATCATTTATATTGCAATGATTTGGCTTTACCGATAGAATGTAAAGGAGTAAAGCCTGAGGAAATGGATGATGCAAAATGGAAGGGGCTTAATAGAAAGGCTACTGCTAATGTTAGAAAATGGGTATCCTCTAAGTCCATTAATCATATTTCTCAAGAACATGACTGCTATAAAGTTTGGAAGATGTTGGAAAAAACATTTGCCAAAGAGAGTGCACAAAACAAGGTTTTTGTAATTAGAGACCTTGTGAATTTGAAGTATAGAGATGGTGAAAATGCTTCAGTGCATATAAATGAATTCCAAGGTTTTTTAAATCAACTGTCATTGATGAATCTTGAGCTAGCCGATGAGATGCAAGCACTAATCCTATTGAGTTCATTGCCGGATAGTTGGGAGACTTTGGTGGTGTCACTTAGCAATTCTACCCCGAATGGAGAGATCACTTTGAAAACAATGAAGGATTGTATCCTCAATAAAGAGAAGAGGAGGAAAGGGACAAACACTTTCAAGTCTCATGCATTTGTTACAGAAAGTCGAGGGAGAAGTTAAAGTAGGTTCTCTCACGGCAAACAAGATAGAGAATCCAGCAATAGAAAAGGAAAATGGAAGCCAAGAGGAAGATCTTAGTCAAGGAAGGGATTTAAGTGCTATTATTGTGACAAGCCTGGGCATATTCAAAAAGACTATAGAAAGTATAAAAGAGATCAGAAAGGAAAAGATGAAGACAGGAATGAAGAGAATGGTACAGTTGCAGTTGTATTTGATGGTGATGTTACCATCATTGGGTGTGATGCTGTGATACCACCCTGGGTTGCGGGATTCAGCGAGCCTTCTTATCATGTTACACCCCGACATGATTTTTTACACTCCTACCCCTGTTGGCGAATTTGGCCAAGTTAGGATGGGAAATCAAGGGATGGCTAGTGTTGTGGGCATTGGAGATATTTGGTTGGAAACCAATACTGGGTGCAAGTTGATACTCAAAGATGTTAGACATGTACCCGATATGCACCTACATTTGATCTCTACAGGTACTCTTGATGAAGAAGGCTATCACAGTTACTTTGGAGATGGTAAATGGAAGCTCTCCAAAAATTCTTTATTTGTTGCTAAAGGGAAGAAGATGGGTCTCTACATGTCACAAGCCAAGGTGATCAAAGGGGAGGTGAATGCAATTGAAGATTGCTCTACTGATTTATGGCATAAGCGGCTTGGACATTTAAGTGAGAAAGGTCTTGGCATCCTTGCCAAGAAGAACTATCTTCCTTTAAAAGGTATGAACTTGAACACATGTACTCATTGTTTAGTTGGTAAACAACATAGAGTTTCATTTCAAAGATCACCTTCACATACAAGATCACATGTTCTTGATTTAGTTCATACTGATGTTTGCTATATGATTGATAAATCTCTTGGAGGTGCATTGTACTTTGTTAGTTTTATTGATGATCACTCCAGAAAAATTTGGGCCACTTGTTTGAAATCCAAAGATCAGGTGTTTGATGTCTTTAAGGATTTTCATGCCAGAATTGAAAGAGAAACTGGTAGAAAGCTGAAATGTGTTCGAGCTGATAATGGTGGTGAATACAGAGGTCCTTTTGAGAAGTATTGCAGGGAACATGGTATCAAGTTGGAGAAGACAGTTCTTAAGACTCCACAGCAGAATGGAGTGGCTAAGAGAATGAATAGAACCATTGTTGAAAGAATTAGATGTATGCTCTCTCATGCAAAGCTGCCTAAGTCCTTTTGGGGTGAGGCAATAAAGACTGCAGTTGCCATGATCAACCTTTCTCCATCAGTTCCCCTTGAATTTGATGTTCCAAATATAGTTTGGAAAGGAAAGGATGTTCCAAATATGCAAACTTGAGAGTGTTTGGATGCAGAGCATTTGTACATGTTCCTCGAGATGAAAAGTCTAAGCTCGACAGCAAGACAAAACAATGCATTTTCTTGGGCTCTAAAGATGATGAGTTTGGCTATAGGTTGTGGGATCCAAAGGAGAAGAAAAATGTGAGAAGCAGAGATGTTATCTTCTTTGAAGATCAAACCATTGAAGACTTTGAACAGAAAGAGAAAGTAGAGTCTACTACTTTTATTCCATCAAATTCAAATCCAAGACCTACTCAACAGTTACCTTTAATGCTTGCTAATCATGGGGGAGATTTGCAAAATGATGATAATGGTGGTTTTCTTATTGAGCCATTAGTTGGTGATTCTGAATCAACTAATGATGATATTGATGTTATTCCTGAACAGGATATGCAAGAAGCTCCAGATGAGCCACAATTGAGAAGGTCAACTAGACCTCACCAACCTTCCACCAAATATTCTCCTCATGAGTATGTGCTGGTTACTGACGGGGGAGAACCAGAATGCTTTGATGAAGCTATGTCACATGAGAAGAAAAGTGAGTGGTTGAAAGCAATGCAAGAAGAGATGAAATCCTTGCATGAAAACTATACTTTTGATTTAGTGAAACTTCCTAAAGGTAAGAGAGCACTCAAGAACAAATGGGTGTTCAGGTTAAAAACTGATGAACATTGCTCACAACCAAGGTACAAGGCAAGATTGGTTGTGAAAGGTTTCGATCGGGAAGAAAGGTATTGATTTTGAAGAAATTTTCTCACCAGTGGTCAAGATGTCTTCAATCCGAGTTGTGCTTGGTATAGTTGCTAGTTTAAATCTTGAAGTTGAATAACTTGATGTAAAAACTGCCTTCCTCCATGGTGATTTAGATGAAGAGATCTACATGGAGCAACTTGAAGGGTTTGAAGCAAAAGGCAAAGAGCAACTAGTTTGCAAGTTGAAAAAGAGTCTATATGGGTTAAAGCAAGCTCCGAGACAGTGGTACAAGAAGTTTGATTCCTTCATGGTAGATCATGGTTTTGACAAGACTACTTTTGATCATTGTGTATTTATGAAGAGGTTTCCAGATGGAAACTTTATTATTCTGTTGTTGTATGTGGATGATATGCTGATTGTTGGCCATGATGCTAAGAAGATTCAGATTTTGAAGGAAGAGTTAAGTAAGTCTTTTGCAATGAAAGACTTAGGACCAGCAAAACAGATTCTTGGCATGAAGATCACACGTGACAGGAAGAAGGAGAAACTTTGGCTATCTCAGGAGAGATATGTTCAAAAGGTACTTGAGAGATTCAACATGAGCAACTCCAAACCAGTTTGTTCTCCACTTGCAAGCCACTTTAAACTAAGTTCTAATCAGTGTCCTTCAAGTGGTGAAGAAAAAGATGAGATGAAAAAGGCTCCTTATGCATCCGCAGTTGGTAGCTTGATGTATGCCATGTTTTGCACAAGGCCGGATATAGCTCATGCAGTTGGTGTGGTTAGTCGGTTCCTCTCCAATCTTGGTAAAGAACATTGGTCAGCAGTGAAATGGATACTCAGGTATCTCAAAGGCACTTCTAGCTTCAGTTTATGTTTTGGCAATAACAAACCTGTGCTAGAAGGATACACAGATGCAGATATGGCAAGTGTTGTTGATTCTAGAAAATCCACATCAGGATATTTGATGAAGTTTGCAGGGGGAGCAGTCTCATGGCAATCAAGGTTGCAAAAATGTGTTGCATTATCCTTTACAGAGGCTGAATATATTGCTTTTACTGAAGGGGGCAAAGAGTTGTTATGGATGAAGAAGTTCTTGCACGAACTTGGTTTAGTTCAAGAGAACTTTGTGCTGCACTGTGACAGTCAAAGTGCAATCCATCTCAGTAAGCATCTTACTTTTTACTCTCGATCAAAGCACATTGAAGTTAGATATCAATGGATTCGAGATGCTATGGAGATGAAGTCATTTGTTGTTGAGAAGATCCATACTGATAATAATGCATCAGATATGATGACCAAGCTTTTACCGAGAGAGAAGTTTGAGTTTTGCAGAAAGGAAGTAGGCTTGGTAGAGCCCCCCTAAATTGAACTTTACAAATTGATCGCCAATATGGTGAATTCCTCACATGGTGCGTGAGGGGGAGATTTGTTATGTGGTCCCGCACCATTTAACAAATAAAAGGGGGGCTGCCACATGACCTAAAAAAACAGGGAATTAGGGTTTTATACTTAACAAGAGACAAAAAGAGAAAAGTGAGGGAGAAAAGAGAAAGTGGTGGCTGCTGAACAGTGCATCTTCTTTCTTTTATTTCCAGTTCGTTAACCGTTGGATCGATCTGAGATTTGGACAAGGGCTTCTAGACACATTAATCTTCATTCTGAACGGTTGGATCGAAGATTGGAGTTGTGGAAGTTGTCCGTTTTGACAGAAAACGGGGCTGTCAGTATTGTGAGCCTTTTCTTAAACTTTGTTCTCTTTAATCTTGTTGTATTCCAAGAATAGGTTGTTCTTGATGATATATGTTGTAGCCCTTAGTTGAATCTAAGGAAGAATATTGTGAACCCATTATTTGTGATAGTGGAAGTTTTAAGTGGCCTACGGTCCCGTGGTTTTTCCCGCATTGGGTTTTCCACGTAAAAATCTTGGTGTTGATGTGTTTGATTATTTGCATTATATTGTTGATTGTTTGATCCCATAATTTGATTGCACAAAGAGGGAAAAAGGTTTGGGACTTGATTGGTAATCCGCTAAATTGGTGCCCTATTGTTTGAGTTCTTTTCCCAACAATTAATTATACTAGTGACACGCTACGTGGCTTTTTATTCTTTATAAATCAGGATTCGATGGTGGCACCGGATTTTATTATAGGGACGCTGATGCAGTGGGTTGTGTTGTCGTGACGTGGCGGTGACAATTTTTGTAAGACTTTTATGGGTCAGGTTTGTATGTGGCAGCAGTATTGAATGGTGAAAGGAGTTGAGTTTTAATATCTACTTGACTTTATTTTATAAATATTATATATCATATACATACAGTTAAATTACCTCGCGGAATCACGGTAGCAAAATCATTATAGCTTTATATACGGATTACTGTGGATTGTAATAACCTCTCAGTTTTGTTAAAAAATTATCCCACCTAAAAATTTTAAGCTATTAGATGAGGTCTCAAAATATGATGTACATTATTTTCTAACACACACCCATGGTTGTCAAAATCACGATTTTGACACGACATCAAAGGGGCTTCGAAAAATTCGGATTGTAAGATCATAAAACTCATACCTGAATTTTTCCGTACAAAAATCATAAAATCACAACTAAAATCGTGTAGGTAGAAAAATTGTAAAATCATAAGTAAAATATTTCTAAATATAATATAATATAATTATGGCCATAAAACTTTATTACTTAAGGTTCATGCATGATTCAAAATAATTGAAAAATATATTACAAAACAATTATGTCCATAAAATTTCATTAGGTAAAAATTAACAAACTAAAAATAAATATTTTGTTGATGTGATATATAAATTACAATCAGTCTCATGACCATCATTTTTCTTGTTATTTTTAATACATTCATCAAAAACATTATTATTGAAAGGATTGTCAGTATTAATAGGAGTAAGTTATATAATTAAATAATTGCTTTTTGAAAAACCCTCTAACAATAAAATTATTATTTTTAATTATATTTAAATTAAAAAATAAATTTAAATATAATTAAAAAACCCACAATATTTGAGATTTGAAATTTAAACTACTTATTTTATGTTTTTGAATTAATTGTATATTTTTTTATGGTTGTTGTATTTGAAATTAATTAATGTTATTTATTATCTTAAATTAATAGGATTTTTTTAAAATTATTTTTTATGGTAATTATTATTATTATAAATTTATAACCCCGTAATATACCTAATTACGTACTTTATTATTATTATTATTATTATTATTATTATTATTATTATTATTATTATTATTATTATTATTATTATTATTATTATTATTCGCCCCAACCCTAAATCCCTAATTCCCTTCTCCCACGCCGCCGCCCACCCTCATCTCTTCATCCTCCACCCTCGTCTCTTCATCCTCTTCTCTATTTTTTTTTCTTTCTCCTCATCCTCTTTTCCTTTACTCTCTTCCAATCTTCCTCCTCCCGAGTCATAGGTAGTGCTTAGGAAAGCAATGACGAGCCACATGCCTCCTCATCCAGATGATGTGGAGGACAACAAGGGCTAGGTGTGCAGGTGATGGGTAAGTGTATTTTTGGGTAAGATTTTGGGGGTGAGAGCTGATGATTTGGGTTTTTTTGATGAGAAGAGAAGAGAAGATTTTGATTTGAGCTGCTCCAAATGTAATTTGTAAATGAAAGAATGAAAAATTGAAAATGAAAGCCCCGAAGTCCGAACACCTTAAACTCGCAAAATCGGACCGATCCGGTCCGATTTTATGTTCCGGCCCGATTTTAAATGGGTTTGACCGAGTTTGACCGGTTTCGAGTTTTCTTCCCGAGTTAACCAATTTTCTTGAGTTGACTCGCAAAATCGTACGATTTTGCGAGTCAACTCTCGTTTTTGATAACATTGCACACACCCTTAAGTAAAAATTTTTTGAGCTTGAAACTCACAACTCACATTACCTTGTATCTGATTTTTATCAAATAGAATGAGGATGGTGAGATTTGAACTTGTGACCGTAGGGTCAACATGGTTCTGATATCATGTTAAAGAACCATCTCACCTAAAAACTTAAACTATTAGATGAGGCCCCAGAATATGATTTATATTATACTTTAACAAGTTCGCCTCAGTTTTAGCCTTGGAATCAGGGGTATTTTTGATTTTTTACATTTCTGTGCATAATAAAATAACCATAACACCCTCTAATAAGACAAAAATCAACTGTTTACGTTGGGGCTATTAATGACGTTGCACTTTTTTTTTCATGTCTAAATACAAATATAACCCATGTAAGACAAAATGAAACAGTTACATCCGGGGATTTAAGGAAATTGCACAGTTTTTGAAAATGTACAAATACAGATATACCCCCATATAAGATAAAATTTAAGAGTTGACTATAGAGGTGTTGTGGTAATTTATCATTTTTAAATTATATTTTCTATTGAGGTATTGGCTGCCGGACACGCTTTTCAATTTCCAAGCACACACACATTTCGGATGACGTGTGCGACATTTTCTGACAAGGAAAAATATTCATCTGACATCTAGAATAATTCGCCGTTATTTTTTCTTCCTCCTGGTGCGGCGCATGGCATTTCACAATTTCCGAAGATGTGACGATGGTCGGTTGAATCCCCCCCCCCTTTCTGTTTTCTCTTCGTTGCATGCAATATTATAATTCAATCCCCGTTGTTTATTGGATTTTCATTGTAGTCCCTAATCTTTTGATTGTTTTGTATGATCTTTATTTCTATTATAGAAGTTTTGATTTATTTTAATTTTGTTCTTCAATTTAAATTGATTATATATTTTGGTTTCATTTCGATCCTCAATCTTTTAATTTCTGGATTGATATTAAATCCTGTAATATTTTCAGTATCAAAATTTAGATTTTTTTGAAAAAATATCCTATGGATTAAATTTATCATATATTTATTTTTCATTTTGGCCCTTATACTTTTAATTTTTTATTTTATTTTAATTCCTTTATTTTTTATATATTTTTGAAATGGATCCTATTTTTTTCATGTTTATATATATATGCTCTTAGTTTTTGTTTTTAATTTTTATTATTTCCTCTTTTGTAAAGATAGTATTTTTTTATTAGTTCTTAAATTTTAATTTGTGTTGGTTATAATTTGAAACTTGATATTTTTTTTTCCTTTATTATTTTTTTTTGTTTTTTAATTATTTGTATTTATTTTTGAAGTCAAATATTTTTTTTAATCTAATATTATTTATTTTTTGTTTTTGTCATTTATTTATTTTTTATTTTTTTTGTTAATATTTTTATGCTTTAAAATTTCTAATTATTATAGATAAGACATTCAAAATAATGATAAATATTTTTTTGTAAGGTTTTCTTTCTTATAAATATAAGAGACTAATTATATATTTTAATATTTATTTAATATTAACATCTTAATATATATATATATATAAATGATCTAAGTTTTTTTCAAAGAAAAATCAAATTAATTTAATGTTAGTGTTTTGAAATGCTTTTAAATATAATAGTATGAGAAATAAATTTTATGAAATAAAAAAAATAATTTAATTTTTCTGTTTAACAATAATGATGGTGTCAGCGATAATATGACCAATAATAATTAGAGTTTTTGATATTTCTCGGTGTAATTTGATAATTTTATTATTATAGCAATAATGTTAATGATAATTTTATGTGTTCTACCTGTAATAATAATAGTGGTATTATTAATCATAATAATAATAATAGCAAGTGTAATTTATTATAATAATTATAATGTTTATGTTGTTAATAATTATGGCTTTGATGGTAATAGAAAATATCAATAATATCAAAAAATATTTATAATAATGATCATAATACTAATTATAATTGCAATTATATTAATAAAATAACGATGCTGATTATCATGATACTTATTGTTATAATAATAATGACAACGATTATAAAAATAATGATGGTGACAACGATTATACTGCCAATAATAATTATAATAATGATTATTTACAATAATGATAATTATAATAATTGTGATAATTTAACAATTATGATAATAATAATGAGATAATAATAGGAATAATTCATTGATCAATGTTCTTTTCATTACAAATGGACTTTTGCAAGCTTTTTATATATAATATTTTAGATTTAATATAACGTTAAAAAAAACAAGTGGAAATATTTGGCAAATTTATATATAAAAAATTAAACAAGCCACTTACCATGTGTTTTACCACAGACATAACCAATTTTTTTAACTTGTGAAAAAATATTAATAGTCCTAGATTTTTTTTAATGCTATACATTTGAGCGAAATAATCAACCTATAAAATTTTTAATTATTTAGTTTTTATATATATTCATTTTATTATAGATAAGACATTTGAAAGAATAATAACAATTATTTTGAAGGTTTTTTTCTTACAAATGCATGAGACTAATTATATATTTTGATATTTTCACTTGGAAATATATATATATATATATATATGCCAAGTATTTTTTTTTAAATCAAATTAATTTAATCTCAATGTTCTGAAATACTTTTTAATATAATAATATAAAGAATAAATCTTACGAAATAAAAAAAAAATTGAATTCCTTTTTACAACAGTAATAATGTTAGCAATAATAATATTGCCAATAATAATGATTCTTATAATAATTGTAATAATTAACAATCATGATAATAATAATAATGAGAATAATAATTGAAATAATTCATCAGTCATGATATATATTTTTTATTTTTTGTAGATGGTTATATAATGGCTATTTCTGGACCATTAATGTTAGCTATTTTCGAATAATGACTATTTTAAATATATTTTTCCAGGAAAAGTGAGAATAATTATATTTTGATATTTGTTTAATATTAATGCTTTTATATATATGAGCTAATTGTTTTTAGAAGAAATATCAAATTAATTTAATGTTGGTGTTCTAATATCACATAAAATATAATAATATAAAGAACAAATCTTAAAAAATAAGAACAAATACTTTGTTGATTACTATATAACAATGTATCAATTAAATAATTATCAAAATAGTTTGAACAATAACAACATTCAATCACTTTAATGAGAAAAAAAAATTCATTTCTAATATATTTTGTTGATCACTATATTACTAATTGAATAATAAAGTAACCAATTACAGCACACAAAATCAATCAATTTTTTACATAAAAAAACATAGCACAGGCAAGTAATCTGGTTTTATTGTGTTTTAGAACATTTTAGCCGTTATAAAAATTCAATGAACAGTGCCAGATTGTCTCTGAAAAGAACGCCTTTGCCGCGGAATTTTAGCAGAATATCCACCCCCAGAAAAATCCACTAGCACACCAAAGCGTTGACAATTCAGTCGTCGTAGTCATCAGTTGCTTCCTCAGGATTTCCCCATTTCCACTGTTGTACACCATGCTTCAGTTGTCTGTACCTTGCAGAACTCCAAATATTGTCCGGCTTCTCCGGGTTTTCCTAATACGGGGGTCATGCAGGGAACTGTAACATGCGGGTCATGGATCCGGGGACCCGAGAACTTGAATCTTGTACTCTCTGTACAAGGATAAATTATGCTTTTCTTTCAAAATAGAATAATTAGTTAGAAATTTTTAAAAACCGCAAACATTCTCAACACCTTTAAATTGCCTTTTCACTCACTCAAGTTAATAAAATATAAAAAGAAAGTATATTGAGTCTTATGAAAAATTTAAAAGTAAGATCCACTTATGAGAGATTAAAATGGAAAAATATTTTCAAGAGTTTTGATGATGAAAATTGAAAAGGTTATATATTACCATTGTAAACACATGCTATATATATCTAAACTCAATAAATATATCAATTACCAAATATATTTCTTAAAAAATAAATATAATAAATTAATTTAATAATAAACACCAGATCAATAATTATATTAATGCTAACCATTTAAATTTTATACACTACCATTAAAATTTACTATTTACAAAAAAAAAAAAAAACTATCATTAATTATATTTTAAATCAATATTCTAAACATCCCTCCACATGATTTAAAATTATTCATACATATAATAAATTAAAAAAATATTTAATGTTGTGTGATAGGTGTTAGGTAATTTGAGAGTTTAAACCTTAGTACTTAAGATGTTTTGAATTAAACTCTTTGGACCAAGTTTAAATTTATTATACCAACAACATATAAGTGATTTTAACTATCATTTTTATTATAATTATTATTATTATTATTATGTGCATGTATCTTGTCTCATTATATCTTTAAAAAAGAAGTTCAAACATTTACAATGACAACCCTATCATTACACTTATTTAAGTGAATCATCGAAAGATGTTTCATGATCAACATCTTGTAAAATATATTTGCCTTTGGATTCATTCAAATATCAAATCTTCCTAATCATCACAACCCCCTATGTATATATATTGTGCTCTCTTTGATCATCCAACAATTTTATTTTTATCTATTGAACTTCATTAATAAGATCATCATATATTTGAAGACAGGTTTCCACTTTTTTTTTAAATTTAATGGCTTCAGTCTCAATTTGATTGATGATTAAATAACTTATTAGTGTGCCAAACTTTTAATAATAGGAGTTACAATGTTGTCAATGCCATGAGATATCAACTATAATAGTGGAGTGAGAAATTATAGTTGTTTAACATATTTCCAACAAAATGCATCACTATATAATAAAAAAAACATACATAGTAGTAGATTTTGTTTATTTGAATTAACAACCTAATTAGCATCATTGAATCTCTTATCACAACAGGAAAGCCATTATAATAAAGTGCATAATCAATAATATTTTTTTAGATATAATGAAGCACTCCAATATGAAGCATTAGATTATATGAATATCTACATAATCTACCAACTACATGTGTTATATCAAGTCTAGCATGGATGATTACATGTAATAAAGATCCAATAATTTATTAGTATTTACACGAGACAAACTTTCACCATTATTTTTTCTTAATTTAGTAGAAGAATAAAAAAGGCACATAAAGAGATACGTATAAAATAATTAAATTGTTTTTCATATTTTTCAATAGTTTAATTCCAAAAATAACATTAATTGAAAAAAGATACTTAATATCAAAATATTCAAACGAGAAAGATTTAGTAATATTTATAAAAATCATAATATCATCAACATATAGTTATATAATTATTTTTTTATGTTTTTATTATAAACATATATATCATCAAAATTTGTCTAAAACCATCAAATAACATAACTCAATTAGATTTTTCATGCAATTATTTTGGAACTTGTTTTAAATCATAAAAAGATCTTACAAGCTTACAATTTTTCTTTTCTTTACCAGACATAACGAAACCTTGGGGTTGATCCATATAAATTTATTCTTCTATATTATTATTTTAAAAAATCATTCCATATCATGAACTCCTAATTTGTAAAAATAACATAAAGCAACTTATAATCTAATTGTAGTGATTTTAAAAACTAATGGACATATATATATATATATATATATATATATATATATATATATATATATATATATATATACTTCTTGTTGTTATTTAAACCCCTTAGACACTAATCTAGCCTTAAATTCTCTATAGATCCGTTATTTCTCAATTTCTTTCAAATAACTCATTTGTAACCAATTGTATTATAACCTTGTGACAAATCATTGGAAAATCAAAGAATCCATCACTTTTTTTACCTTTTTATTTCTTTTTGAATCATTGGATTTAATAAATGCCATACTTCACAATATGTTTTAATTCCATTTTCAAGTAAAAAGTTATAAAAATTAGCACTAAAATCCTTTGCACTTGTAGTTCTTTTACTCTTTCTAATTTCACTAGAAGCATGACTATAAAAAAATGCCTTTTTTTAAAAGAAGGATATTCATTTATAGGTATAGGCAACTTATTTTTTATTGGGAAATAATTTCAAAAAAAATTACATCATATGACTTAATAACTGTATTTTTTACAATTTTACAAGGGTTAGAACTTTCAAATAGAAATACTATTAGAAGAATATCCAACAAATACACAATCTATAGATTTATGGCCTTAGTTTTTTAATAATTGGAATACTTACTTTCATTAAACACCCTCAAAGTTTAAAATATTTTAAAGAAGGTTTTTATTCTTTTAAAATTCATATAATGTTTTAAAAATTCTAAACTTATCAAACAATTTATTTTTATAGTTAGTCAAACAAACATAACATATCTTAAAAGTCATCAATATAAGTAATAAAGTGTATTTATCACCATATGTCAAGACATTATTACTATCATAAATACCACTATGTATTAAATCTAATTATTATTATTTTTTTCTGACTAAAAGCCTTTATAGGTTTTACCTTGTACACAAATTTCACTTTTTTTTCCCTTATTAGTATGTGACTTGAGAATTAAACTTAAATGCATCATTATTTTGATAGAGTTCAAGTCATAACATGCCCAAACCTAGATGAAACTGAAAACTATAAGGTATTATTAGAATGAATTAAATTGATTAACTTCATGGGTTCAAATTCTTTTTTCATGACTAGTGAAAACATGACTTAACTCTAAAAATATAAGAATATTTTCTTAAAAAAACAAAATAAAACATTAACAAATTGAATCAATTTAGTCCCTAACAACCCATATCCATAGACTTCATTGAGTTTTGTAATTTTTATTATAAATAATTGTTTTATTATATGATAAAAATATATGGTCATAAAATTAACATCAACTTACAAATAAGCACTTATTTGAGACAATGATAGCCCAATGGAAAGAAAAAAATAAATAAATATTACAGTTTATTTCCTAACCAATCGAATATTAAAGAATAAAATTAAAAATAATAATTAAAGGATAAAAAAAATCAGTTAAGGGGTGAACTTGTCAAACATATAAATCGGATAACCTAGGCTAACACATCAAACTTGTGAATTATGTTATGAATAGTAATAGGATTATAATTTTTTTTTCTCAAATTATTTTTTATTTTACTATATGATAATAAAAATAAACAATTGTAAAATCAAATATCAACTCAATATTATTATGTTGAAAAAAATAATTAGATAAATAGAAAAAAAAGTTAAACTCCATAGACTTGCAAATCAAGTCAAATAGTTAAACTTCTAAACATTTCTATAACTTTATAAAGTTTAATAACATGATTTTTCTCCTAAATGTTTTTTTACTATATGGGAAATAATTATCATTAAAAGAGTCAAGCTAAACAAAGAAGAGGACACACCTAACCTATAGATTGAGTATAACTTCATAATTGTGTTTTAAATAAAAGGAAATTGGAAAAATTTAGAGATAAATATAGATCAAGATATTTAATATTGTAATATGAATTATTTAGCTGATTGTGCTCAATGAATTCATTTATTAAAATAAATTTAAAATAAAAATTGACACACATATGATTTATTAAATAAAAAAAACATACTGTGAAACTTTGCTCATATAAAAAATATCATAAAAAATATTTGTTATTTATAGAAATGAAATTAATATATATATATATATATATATATAACATATAAAAAAATACAAATAAATCATAGTAATCACTTGAAACATTAATTATATCCAATATAATTAAAAAATAGTCACTATTTAAAAAGAAGATGAAATAAAAAAATCACATATAAGTAAAATGAAAACTTAAAAAATATTTATAAAAAATACAAGAAGTTCTAAATTAAAAATAAATCAAAACTATAAAAAAAAATGATCAATTTGAGAATTATACAGCTACAATCTAAAGTGATACATGAGATATGAGATGATTAACAACGATTTTGGAACATTAAAATTACACACCATTTCGTTTTTTATAACTAAAAAGTCATTTCCTTGAACATATAGTTACTGTCCCATAGTACAAACTTCTAACCAACCTGTACCAATCACTTACAGTTTTTAAGATTTTGAAGCCTATTTTACATGAAAACACATTTAGAGAGTGAGGATGATTTGTTTTTCTATGGAAGGGAATAGGTTTCTCTATTTGGTTATTATAAGGGATCACTCATGTAGGAGAGGCTCTCCCAAGAATAAGTTTTATGATCTAAATCAAAATAAAAATAGATATATTAGGAGCTCATTTCTATTAACAAAAAGATAATGATTTTTTCAAAAAATTAGGATTAATTCAGACTCTTCAGAAAGCCTTATTAGACATCATTTCATCCAAAAGGCAAATGAAAAGAGAACAGATGACCTCCAGCAGCCAAACTAACTGCAAGGTCCCAGTAGCTTTGGCACCACATGATTGGAAAATTACCCAATTTTATCAGGTTTGTACATTTTGTAAGTGGAAACGCGATTTTAACAATCATATACTGCAGTAGCTTTGGCACCGCATGATTGGAAAATAACCTCATTTTATCAAGTTAATTTGTACGTTTTACGAGTGAAAACGCGATTTTAACAATCATTATCGAAGTAGCTTTTGCACCGCATGATTGGGAAATAACAGTCATTTCAGCCAGTAAAAGATGTGGAGCTAAGAGAATCCATCCTTCGTTGTCCAAGGTTCCACCGCTTTTCCATATTCATTTGCTTTCACTCATTCCTTCATCTTTTCCATGTCCTTCTTCTTCTCTCTCTCTAGCATGGCAGCTGATAGCTATTCGCTGTGTCTCCTACGACCCATGGATCGTCTTTGGTTTCAAAATATTATTTTGCTCTCAGAACCCACTGCAGCCTCTAAACCCCTTGAACAACCCCAGCTCATGACAACATCATCTTCTGCATGCCCATCACCATCATCAAGCATCTCTTTAATTAGCAGCTCCTCCTAATAAGGAAATTTTATCATCTACTTCAGTACCTATGCTAGATAGTGTAGTGCTTCTTTGTATTTTAACTTGTGCATCCTTTCTTCTTTGTTATTGTGAAAAGGGTGGCTCCTGCAGCAACGAAGAAGGAGAAGAGGATGACAAGGATATTAACCGGAAAGAAAGGCCAACGAGATTGAATCTTAAAACAAGCAGAGCTCGTTCACATTCTTCAACACCATCAACTCAAAAACTTCCCAAGAATATTGGACGTTCAGGTTCATTGGCGATCCTGCCGAAGTCCATGAGCTGCAGGAGTCCGGGAGAGTCAAAGGGTTCATGGATCTTGGTTTCATATTCAAAAAAGAATACTTGAATCCAAGAATGATGTGTGTAGTCCCTGGCTTGCAAAGACTTGGACTTTGCAAAAATAAACAGAACACAAATCTAAGAGACAGTGAGTGGCTGAAGATCATGATGGACTGACTAGAGAAGAGGAGGAAGAAGAATTGAAAGGAGCTAGCTATTAGACCGTATTTATCAGAAGCTTGGTTAATAAAGAGACCCAATTCGCCGTTATTAAATCTACGGGTGCCAAGAATATCTGCAGCTACTGACATGAAGAAACACCTGATGTTCTGGGCGAGAATTCAACAAGAATATTGACCAGTAGTAGATGTTTTTCCAGCTGAGATTGTAGGAGTTATGGTAGAAAACACTCTGATTATACCAGGAAAATTGTGACACAAAAATCAACAACTCATCAATCTTGAGATTAGATTCTATTCTACCTAGCCCAACCGACAGCTGCAGCTGCAACTGTAAGAAATGAGCGTGTCTTATATTTGATGATTGATATATAAATAAAAAAGGGGTGAAAAAGTACGGTTTGATCTATGTTTCCAGCTTGTATTTATTAGAAAGATGGATAAATCTAAGTGGAGAGAAATTATATAGAGAGCAGATATAAGCCATGCAACAAAAAAGGGGTATGCATGTTGATGAACAGAGATCCCCAACTGCATAATGGACGGAAGAAAGATTAAAGTGAAGATGGCTTTCCGTATCAGCAGAGAGCCCACTTCAATGATTTCCATGATCCAACTGGTTTGTCTATTCTAGTTGCAGGATGCAGCATTTTTTTGTCTGCAAACTAAAAAGATTACGCCTGAGAATTATATGTTATATTGATTCCATTAAAAATTGAGTATAAGATAAAAATAAGCAAAATCAATAAAATAAAAGACTCAATATTTGATTTAATTTGAAATTGAATATCTTAAATTTTAACCATTAAAAATAAATTTTACTTTTTCAAATTTAGCATCACCTCAACATTGAAATATATTTTTAACATTGGAAGCATCTTGTATAAAGTCAACCAAAATAAAATATCAAAAATCAATTACAAGTCAATTTAAGCTAAAGATAATATCGAAAATACAGATATAAAAAAAAAAGATTGAAAATGGGATTTGGATTTGTCATTATCCAATCTTTTCCCTCCAAAATTGTTTTTATAAAAAATACAAATTGTTATTCAAAAACCTAAACCAATTATAAATTTAAAATCTAAAATATTTTTAGGACACGAAGAGGTAAGTCTTTGAGATGCAACAAACCAAAATGTTACAGCAAACCAAAATGTTAGATAATAGTTAGATTGAAATATTTTGACAAGAAAGGATAAAGAAAATAAATAAAACTAAGGTTGAAATCCAAACTTGAAAAAAAATGGAAGAATTAATTAAGTTTAAAGAGATAATTAAACGTCTAGAAATTTTTGTGGAGTCAAGCAAGGATTCAATTGAAAACAAAAATCAAGTTCGAAGGCATAATTCATAATCAATTTGATAGAATTATAAGATTAAGGAGAGTTGAAACATTAAAAGGCTAAATTGGTGTAATTCAGGGTTAAATTGAAATAAAATTGAATATTGAAATCTAGTTGAGGCTAAAATTTAAGAATTTCAAAGTCAGGGACTAAAGATATGAGTTCAGGGACTAAAGTTAATTAAAGGATTATTTGGAAAAAAAATAAAAGTTTGATGGTTGGTAGGGGTCATATTGTATAATCTGGAAAGTAGTGAAAAATTTAAAAATGGTACTCAATTTTAAGGATTTAAATCAATGTTTTCGATGTATGATTGCAAAAATTAAGAAGTTTCAAAGTTAATTAAGATATACATGCTAAAAATTTCAAAGATAAAAACTAAATTGCAATTTCTCAAAATCTCAATTAAAAACTACCCAAAGGGCTCTAACCATCACCACTCCACTAAGAAACATCTCCTTTATAAAGATTAGCAACTCTCATCAAATGTTTACATCCCATTTGCTTCAATAATATTGATGACATCTTATTCTTAATCAATTTTCCTTGTATCAACAAACATAAGCTAAATAAGGAGTTCTAGGCCTCTAAATTAGATAAGGTTTGTTCCTCATGATAGATTTAAATCTCTTTTACACAATTCATGTCTACATATGAAACATTTATATCCCATTTGTCATGATGATCTCACCAAAGTAGTTCACTTAGTTAGCTATGAAAGAAGAAGAATTCCATGTTTGATTAGACCATATAGATTTCTTTTTTAAATATGTCTGAGCTCATCAAAAGACAAAATGAATCAAAATAACTTTCTTTAGAGGTTAGGGGAGAGGATAATGAAAACTCTTCCATATTCACCCATCATGTGTGAAACCACCATGGTTTTGGTAACATATAATTTTGATTTACTTACAAAAGGACAACATTTTTCAATAGAAAATGTAAGAGAGGAAGAAAAGAAAGGATAAACATAAAAAGAAAAAACATAAAACAAAGAATATTCATGAGGTTTGAGTGAAAAATACAAGTACAATGTGTACAAAGTTAGGAAAAGACAAGGAATGAGGAATGACATTCAAAATAAGGATTAGAAGTTGGAAACAAGGAGAAAATAGACAATAAACAACATAGGGTTTAAGAGGTCCTACCTTTGATGAGAAGGTATAAGTCAATGGGCATACCCTTTCTTTTTTAATGCTTCTCAAAATCTTGTTTGAATGTTTATTATGCATCTATTATTATAATTAGTTGTAGTTTAATTAGCAATATTTGGTTTTAATATATCTAATCATATTTTAAGCCAATTTGCATATTTTATAATGCATGATCGAGGTACATTTAAAAAACATGATATGATGATTTAAGACCATTAATATTTAATAAAGATAATATTTGTCACAAAGGTATTTTTTTGCGCTTCGCATTCCGCCATCCCCGGATGGAGGAACGACGCAGTAAAAAGGAGGGAGTTTTATAGCAGTAAAATCACTACTATAATTTTTTAGAAGTCATCACCTATTATTAAGGTCACTAGGAAACCTATTGGTCCGTGAGAGTCTGGGTAAGGGCTTGTTGTGCAAGGGAGAAGACACATCATTCCCAATGCACCCTATTTAAGGCAAGTTGCATTGTTATTTGATTTTTTTTCAAAATCAATTTTTATTCGTTGATTTTTTCTAAGTCTCAAAGTAGATCTCTTTTTATGATAGAGTCCCTACCTCATTGGGATGAAACCTATCCGTTCTAAGGTTCAAAAATTTTCACACCGCATTTATTGTTATTTAATATCGATGATATACTTTGCAATGTAATTTTACACCCCAATAATTAAAGTTTACAACTAAAAAATGAACAAAAATATATTAGAAATATTTTTGATGAAATCTAACGGATAATAATAAACTGGTTACAATATCCCGTTTTTGTTTTACAAATATGAGAAAATATACAATTTTTTTAATGAAAAATATGCTTAGAAAAATTTAAAATTTGACCGTATGCATGAAAATAACATATATTTTTTTCTTCTGAAAATACATTTTTTATATAAAAAAAATTAAATCAAACTGGATTGAATCTGATGAAATGGGTCGGCCCAATCATGTGGGCCATATCAACCCATCACCCTCGGGTCATGATGGACAGAAATGGTTGTCACTTGTGGCTGCTGCTGGTTGTTGCTGCTGCAAACTACTGAGGGGGACAAGAGAGAGTTGTTGTGGGAGAAAAGGGAGAGAGAGAAAGTCGATTGCTGCGTGATGTCAACAATTAAGTTAAATAAATATTGATGAATAGTCTTTGTTATAGTGCATGCATTTTGTGTCATAAACCACTGATAAGGTAAGTTTATTTATAATGTTATCCAAAATGCACTTAGGGAACAATCATTTTGTTTTTTTTTTCTTTACACTTTTACCTCATATTCAAAGTCATAATACTACTTTCTTAAGGACTTGTTCAGGACATTACCTTTATGGAAACTCTATCCTGGTTTTTTGTTGCTTCAAAATTTCTAATTTTATCTTTTTCTTAGAGCTCATTGGTCATTATCAAATTGATTGGTAGTCTTTTCATTATTTTAAGCATAATGGATTTGCTAAATTTCCCTTAAAAGAAAAATCCTTGAAACTAACAGATAAAAGCTTTTATGTCATTTAATTTTTCTAAAAACAATAACATGACTTAAATACTTTAAAAATCAAGATTTATAAAAATTGTGTTCATGTATTTTTTTTCATCTTTCATCCTAGTGTTTTTGTTTTTATCAAGCTGGATGAAGGTTGTCGTATGCAACCAACACATGGGAGGAGCCTATGAAACGTATATCGGTGGCCAAATATTCCTTTCACTATGTTGTTGGAATCATTGCAATATTTTTTTTTATCTAGTATAGTAGTGTGTAGTGGTATTTGTAAGATTAAGAAAGTGTTTGGTATTGTGGTTTGAACCCAGTTTGAAAAAAAAAACATGTGGAATAGTTGTTTGATAATGTAATAAAACACTGAAATAGTTGTATGGGGCAGACCAAAAAAACACTTACACCATTGTTTGAGGAGAAGCAACTACTAACTGCTTCTCATGGCTTGTCACCTAGGTTTTGGTAGGGTTTCTTTAAGTGGTGCTCTGTATATAGCTTAGGAAAGTGAATTACTGACAAAAATATTTGTTTTTGCTTTGTAATTTTATTTTTTACCGTTATGGTTCCAGGTTTCCTTCGGATTACAGGGCACGGGCAATTAGGGAACCAAAATTAAAGTGATATGCATTATTGTATAAAGCTTTTAAATGTTTGTTTAGGAGTGTGGTTGAGATTATTTTTGATATATATGATATATATATATATATATATATATATATATATATATATATATATATATATATATATATTTGTGTGTGTGCACCCTTTTTAAAGTAATTTCATAAGTTGATAACAATATGAAAAGTACGGTAACTAAACACAAAAAAATGTTTTTCATTAAACCTCAAACTCAACCACAATTTTAACTAAACACTTCAATTTCAGTTATGAACCAAAGTTAAAAGTGTTTTTCATGAAACTGTTTTTTTTTAACCTCCACTATAACAACAGCCACAATACCAAACAAGCTCTAAGTATATTTATTTGATATATTTGTGATATATTTGTTCTCTATTTGTTTCTCATTCTTTAGTTTTTGTATATTTATTAAAGTCATTTTCTTTTCAATTTTGTCCTTTAATTTATTTATTTATTTTAATTTTAATCCTTATTTTTTCATTGCTATTTTTTGTTTTGGATCTTTTCAATAAATGATTTTTTTTCTTGAACTCATTCTTCAACATTTTATTAGTTAGCGATTGGACTTCTTCTTTTTCCATGAATGATGCTTCTAGTCTAATGACCCAAGTGATAAGTTTAAGAAGTTATCATGAGTTGACATATCATTTTCTTTCTTTACTTATTTTCTTTTCTGATTTTATCATTCATTATTTTTTTTTATTTTGAGGTTTTTTTAATATATTTTATTTTTTACTCGATTATCTTAATTTCATGACTTGGGTAACAAATTTAACAAGGTTAAACTAGTTGACTCATCCTTATTACCAAGGTTACATATATGACATGCTAACTAGAGTTGAATTTTTGTTCTTTTTTTTAATCCAAATTCATCTTTCTATATTTACTTTGCTAAAAATTAAAATACATTGTTTTATCTCTTATAAAAAAAAAATCTTCAATTTATCGTGATTGTTTTTTTCTCAATTTAGTTGGTTTTCTATTTTTTTTTTATTTTTTTATCATGTCATTATAAAATAAAAACAAATTTATTTAACTCAAATGAATTTATAACACAACATGTAGATATTTATTTTATAAATATTTCTTTTTATAAAAACAATCTTGAACAAACTTGCGGAGTAGAGCGAGCCACGTCAATTAATTAACTAATGTTCTGCCAGCACTTAAACGCAGTCCTTAAGGTTTATGTCAGAATAGACAGCATTATTTTGGAATTAAGAAATTAATGAATGACAACATTATTTGGAATTAAGAAAAAAATAAATATGTTGTAACAAAATAAATATTTAGATCACATGCTTTTCGCTTCACTATAAACATGGAAACACAGCTATATTTCATGGCCCAGGAATCTCTTCCATCTGCCATTTACTGACCTTAAATTAACAGGGTAGCTAGCTAGCCAGCGAGCACTAATCAGCAGGGAATTGCTTGCTTCTTCTTGCTGGACACCATGATATGGGATTGAATCAGAGAAAGCATCACAAAGAAGCTTTGGAATGAGATTTTTTTAAAATATGTAAACACCATATACGACGCCGTCGAGAGTGAACCAGTCTCTTGTGCTGGTAGAAATGGCACTGTTTAATATTTCTTTTCTTTTAATGAAAAGTTAATTGTCATTAATAATACTGTTTGTAAATCAAGGTATAACGAGCAAAACGTGGCAAATTTTAGAACCTGTGGACATGCTACTAGGAGGATCATGGAAAAAGGGCAGGGAGACAGCAAGGACAGCTACGGAGCAGTGGTTCATGAACTTTCATACCTAATCACAATCATAGCATTTCGTTGTTGATTTCTCGCTCTCAATCCATTGGCATCGACAGTGAAGGAATAAATAAATGCTCGTTTAGGAATGATATTGCCAATTTTCGATTTGTAGCGTTTAAGGAAAAAATAATCTCTTTCTCTATGGACGTGATTGCAGAAAGCTTGTGATAATCAAGATTTTATTTATTTATTTAGGTTTCATAAAATATATTTTCTAGAAAACAAGGTTCCTCACATTACAAAAAAAAATTAAAGAAAAAAAGTCATTTTTAGTTGGGTTAAAAAGAATTTATAATGATATCTACCATGATTAATCAAAACCGACCATATTAGCAATTGATTATGATTGATTAAGGTGATCATGCCATGGAGATATTGAATATGTTGATTGTTTTTTATTTTATTTTTCCTTGTTTTAGAATTCTTTTCTAAATAGGTTTCAAAGTTTTATTTCATTTAGATCTTCCTACTATATTGCTTTAGGCTCTTATTTACAAAACTGTGTATGTTATTTTCTTAAAAAAATTAATATTAATTTACATAGAACTTAAAGTTCAAAGATTTTCACTATAATTTAGGATTATAATTTTAAGTCTTTAAGAACTTTATGCACTACACAAATTGATTTTAGAGTTGGCTAGCATTTTTAATGGATAAAGATGTAGGCATCACCATTTCATCCTCTAATGTAAGAGTGAGGTCATCTAAAATGTTGTGCTAGCTTAAAAATTCACAAAAGACTTAGAAGGAAGGAAGCATAAAACT
Organism: Salix suchowensis; assembly: GCA_029030765.1. Classification (NCBI taxonomy): domain Eukaryota; kingdom Viridiplantae; phylum Streptophyta; class Magnoliopsida; order Malpighiales; family Salicaceae; genus Salix; species Salix suchowensis. The sequence goes on from CM054995.1 coordinate 23,232,562, forward strand.
CTATCATATAGGGTAGATCGAATATAGAAATCATTAGTGGATATCAAACATTGATTCGACCATGTAATACAACTAAGAGTTATGAACATGAACTATGAAGAGGGGGGATGGATGTGTTTAGAGACTAACCTCAATGTAGACCTAACTGTAGACTTATATCTGCAATCTCATACAGACAACCATTTATCCGTGTTGATAATTTTAGTGAGAAGAAGAGACTAACATCAATATACACCTAGTCTTAGACCTATATCTACAATCTCATATAGATAATAATTTTTCCGTGTTGATAATTTTAGTGAGAACAAAATTGAGTGAGGTTGTAGGGTTTTAATATATTATAGCTTACCATAATTCAAAACTCAATTTTAACCTGAGGTGAATAAATTTCAAATAAGAGTAGAAACCTCTAGCTTTAATAGAGATCTAGACATAAAAGACTTGTTTGATTAGATTGTTGAATGTGATAAGCTTAGGAATTAATTGAGTATAAAAAAAGAATATGGTAAAAGTGATTGTATATAAGTTGAAAAGTGGAGCATCTACTAAGTAATAGTTTCAAATTATATCATGGACAAGTATGAAATAAATGTTGCATGATTGATTCCTTCCTCCAAATTATGAATAATATTTATTTTAGCGATATCAAGATTGATCACAAGTGTGTGTGTGCGTATCAACAATTGTTTAGTCTCAAAGGTTAGCAAAATATGGCCAACTATATGAGATTAAAGATCAACAACTCATAAGTCCTACAATTTATCCTACAATTTATGGGGAATGAGGTCAATAATTCAAGATAAGATTGGAGTATAGATTTTAGTTATACTTATAGAGGCGAGGAATATAAATATTGAGGTTACGATATTACTAAGAGAAAAGGTTATCGTTAGTAGTTAATTTAATCATTCTATGAGGCCAAAACAATATAACAAGTAGATTCATTATTGTTGATAAGAGAAATGTAGTTTAAAAATCTTTTACTAGAGAAGATATTACTAGACTTGATAAGGCTCTAAGAAGAAAAATAGAAATAAGCATGCCAAACAACCTCTATGTCAAACCAATTATCGCTAGATAGATTGCCACCAATATTTGATATTCAAAATTATATTGACTTTGTGAAAAGAACTAACTTTCCAAATATTATAGGATGTGTCTTATAAAGGGACAAATATTGAAAGAGATGGTTGATATGTATCATCCCATTATGATAAAGGATCCACTATATACGTCAATTGAGTCAATCACAAGGTTAAAGGTCTAAAAGCTAAAAAAGAAAACTGAATGGGCTTGTTCCAAAAATTTAGGACAAGGCTAACTTCAAAAAGACTTTAACATATACGGGATCACCTATAATCAAAATAATTTGTGTGTAAGATGAACTCAACATTAAATTGGGCTTAAGGTTGGTGGTATAAGTAGGTAGTCTTGTTTGAACAACTTTTCATGTCCTGCAAGGAAAGACAAGTGGTAATAACCAATCCTAACATTAAAAGAATATTTTGACAAAATATTTTGAGAGTTGCCATTTTCTACAAGGGAACTCAAGGGTACAATTGGATTTTTTTTCCTAGAAATTATTTTTCTCTTCTCTTGAGACTCTGACAAGACCAATATATTCCTTTTTTTTTTCTAGCGATGCTGAACCAAATAACTAGGTTGTGAATCTAATAGCCTCCCGATTCACTAATCATTGGCCGAGAGTTCAGATTTGAATAATTTTAATGTTTCAATTCAAGGCAATCATTGACATGTTTTCTATCTTAAATTTGATTTTTGGCTTTCAAGGATTGTGTTCAAACTTGCTTATAGAATTATTAATTCCAACAGTTGGTTATATTATTTGAATTTCTAGAATAATAATAATCATTAAGAAATGCTAATGGAATATGCATGCCTAACGCAACAAAAGGATATCATTTCAAATATATTACAACAAATCATTTTCATATACTTGCTTGCATGTTTATGGAATTATTCACAAGAATTTCAATAATAAAAAGTTTCAAAATTTTAAATTGACTTCACGAAACATAAATTTTATAATTGTGTGTGTTTGTTCTTAATTTTGTCATGTTGAACTTCTAAAACTCACGATTGAATTCTTGACATTTTGGATTCGTGAAAGAAGTAATCTCTTACTCATAAATATATATATAAAAAAATACTCTTTTTTCCTAATCACCGAGTCAACAGAAATTAAAAACCACAGCATCTTGTATTAAAAAAGAATATATATTTGGAATCAATACACGTACGGGTGATTAAATTATAAAGCCCTTCTCACAAGTTTTCCAAGTAGAGATAGCAACGAATACTCCTCTTTGGCCTCTTCTAATCAATCCTTCACGCTTGTCTTCATCGAAAGAAATCTCTACTAGAGGTTCGTTCATCTGGTTTTCTTAAAACAATATTTTATCATCCATGGAGTACTGTCCATACATCCAGCTTGTCTTGCCCACCGCATGGCTCATTCCTTCACGCTTTTGATCCTTGTTTTCAACATTTACAGGTCGTTTACCAGACTTTATCTTCTTATATATCTACAAAAACATCGACGACAGGCTCTGCATCCAATAATATTTCTTGCTTGGAGTGGAAACAATTCTCACGTACAGTGCACTCAAGCTACCGAGCAAGTCCACTTCCATCCATCGCTCGTCATGGACCGTTAGATGATATTGATCAGGACGGACGGCAATGATTAGATGTGTCATGCAGTCCACCTAACGGTGGGATCTCATTGTACACCGCATATATTAATGAATATCAGAGCGTCAGTCCACGGAGCAATCATGCACAAGAGATCAAACTCGGAAGTTGATAAACTCTCGACATTTCACGTGCGTACGTGGGAATTAAAGAGCAGCTTAGTGAGGTCCCTCGAGAGACACGACTTATGCTCCGCAAGCTCGCGTCATTTTTACTTCTTGTAGAAATGCACGCGTTCTCTAGAGCAGCGCGTCTGGACGCGCTCATGGCGCAGGCATCGCCCATTGTTGGGTCAAAGAATGACTTCTCCTGCTCAACTTTGCTTTCCATGACCGACGCCGTATGACAGCATCTTTTTGCATTGATAGTGTCTCACATCTTCGAGCAAGAAAACCCACCTCATAAATACGATGCCTGAATAAAAGATAGCTAAATTGAAGTTGTTTTATTTTTTCTATTTCAAAAGAATGTTAAATTGATATTTTCAAAATAATTTTGATGTGTTTTTAATGGTTTTGATACGAGGGAATCAAGATTATTTAAGAGAACATTAATTTATATATTTTTAAATAAAAAAAGTAATTTATAAAAACACATGCTTATTGACCTATTACATTTTAAGTGGAAAAACACAGTAAATGATTAGCATTCATTCATTGAAAAATCTACCGCAAAGAAATCAGAAAGTTCATGTAACATATTCTTAATGGATATCAACATGAAAGGTATAAAAAAAATAACTAAAAAATTATAAACTTATCAATGCTCTTAAAAAAAACAACCATGCACGTCGATGTTGAATAGAGACCGAGCTTCCGTTCAAAGACAAAAATTAAACGAAGCTATCTTCATGTTTGATTAGACCGTAAGCATCTCAGTTTTAACGAAATTACTAATTGCTTTGTCTTCTTTTTTTAATAAAATAAAAAATATTTTTTTTTATTTCTAACACCTGCCCATAAAAAATAATTAGAAAAAAAATACTAATTTAAAATAAAAATCTTGTAAAACAATATTTCACAGCAATGACAAAAGTTAAGGTTTTCTCTGCTTTTCTTTCTTTCCTTTTTTTTTTTTTCTTTTTTTTACTCGCATCAATAATGCAAAGCATGCACACTTTGGATGAAACTTTTTTTTTTTCTTTCTACTTTAGTCTAATTACCATCTCCAATTTCCATAAAGGGCGGCCATTCATGACTTTTACCACTACGTGCGACCACATAACAGTGCTGTGTGAACCGAGCAAGGAAAACCAAAAGGGAGTTCTTATTCACCGACAAAAATTACCGTTACATATGGCCACGTGTCAGCACCAGCTTCCACCTGTCTTCTTCAGCTCTCTTAGGATTCCCTCAAGCCCACACCATTCCATTGTTTCCTTTCTTGCTTCCGTCTTTGTTCCGCTTCCGATCTTTTCTCGAGAAAACCCGTGAAGCATTCTCAATCTCCCTCTCTTCACCTCTGCAAGAAGCCTCAAAATTCTATGATGTCTTGATGTCTCTCTCTTGCAGAACTTCGGACATTGGTACTTTACGCCTTCCTCTGTTTCTCCTCCTCTGTTTAGGACTGCTATTAAGAACGAAAGCAACATCGACTGATTTTGACTTCGGTACTTTAACACTCAGCAGTCTTAAGCTCCTAGGCGACGCTCACTTAAACAATGGCAACGTCCGTCTCACGCGTGACCTCGCCGTCCCCAATTCTGGGGCCGGCAAAGTTCTCTACTCTAAACCCGTCAGATTCCGACAACCTTCCACTCACGACATCACTAGCTTCTCTACTTTCTTCTCCTTTTCTGTTACGAATCTAAACCCCTCCTCCATCGGCGGTGGCCTAGCTTTTGTCATCTCGCCGGAATCCGACACCCTCGGTGCTGCCGGCGGCTTCCTTGGACTCCTCAGCACCAACGACGTGCCAGAGTCTGCTTCCGGTTTTGTGGCGGTCGAGTTTGATACTTTAATGGACGTGGAGTTCAAGGACATTAATGGGAACCATGTGGGATTGGATCTAAATAGTATGGTTTCTACACAGACTGCTGATTTAGGAGCTATTAATATCGATTTAAAAAGTGGTGATCTTGTTAATGCTTGGATCGATTATGATGGTGCCAGCCAAAGCTTTAACATTTCTGTTTCATATTCAAATCTCAAGCCCAAAGAACCACTTTTGTCTTTTAGTCTTGATTTAGACCAGTATGTTGATGATTTTATGTATGTTGGGTTTTCTGGGTCTACTCAAGGAAGTACAGAGGTTCATAGTATTGAGTGGTGGAGTTTCAGTTCATCTTTTCAGTCAAGTGTGGGTTCTGAGTCATCTTCTTCTGTACCACCACCGCCGACGGCTAGTTTGATGAATCCAACGGCCAATTCTGTGAAGTCCCCGCCACCATCTTTGGCTCCCAGTGGCCTAGAGTCAGTTAGTGGTAAGAGTGCCAAGTCTGATTCGTGTCATAATCAGCTCTGCAAGCAGGGTGCAGGGGCTGTTGCAGGGGTGGTGACTGCTAGTGCTTTTTTTGTTATCTTCTCCGGTGCTCTTATCTGGGTTTTCTTTAAGAGATCCAAGCGTGTAAAGCAGTCGGGATCTTTTGCATCAGAGGTTATCAAAATGCCCAAGGAGTTTAGCTATAGAGAGCTCAAATCAGCTACTAAATGCTTTCATGAGAATAGAATTATTGGCCACGGAGCATTTGGTATTGTTTACAAGGGCATATTGCCGGAGAACGGTGACATTGTGGCGGTGAAGCGGTGTAGTCATAACAGTCAAGGAAAGAACGAGTTTTTATCCGAATTGTCGATAATCGGGACTCTGAGGCATCGAAATCTTGTTCGGCTTCAAGGTTGGTGTCATGAAAAGGGTGAGATTTTACTGGTTTATGACTTGATGCCCAATGGGAGTCTTGATAAAGCTCTGTTCGAGGCAAGAACGCCTCTGCCATGGCCACAGAGGCGTAAAGTCTTACTTGGTGTGGCCTCTGCTCTAGCTTATTTGCATCAAGAATGTGAAAACCAGGTGATTCATAGAGATATCAAGGCCAGCAATATTATGTTGGATGAGGGGTTCAATGCAAGATTAGGAGATTTTGGATTGGCGAGGCAAGTCGAGCATGATAAATCGCCGGATGCGACAGTAGCTGCTGGCACAATGGGGTATTTAGCTCCCGAGTATCTACTAACAGGAAGAGCAACTGAGAAAACCGATGTCTTTAGCTATGGAGCCGTGGTTCTTGAGGTGGCTAGCGGGAGAAGACCCATCGAAAAGGAGACTAGCAGGGTTGGGAAAGTTGCGGTGAATGGGAATTTGGTGGAGTGGGTTTGGAATTTACACAGAGAAGGCAGATTGCTAGCGGCAGCTGATGATAGGCTTGGCGGTCAATTCGATGAGAACGAGATGAGGAGGGTTTTGCTGGTTGGGTTAGCCTGTTCTCACCCTGACCCGATGGCTAGACCCACCATGAGGGGTGCGGTCCAGATGCTCGTGGGGGAGGCTGAGGTCCCTCTTGTCCCGAGAGCAAGACCCACGATGAGTTTTAGCACTTCACATCTCTTGTTGAGCTTGCAAGATAGTGTGTCTGACTGTAACGGCATGATCACCATTTGCAGTTCCTCGTCGGAGAACAGCTTCATCGGTGGCCACCTTGTTTGATCAAAGTTAAGAAATAGACCACAACCTTCTGTTTATTTTACTCGAAAAATATATATATATAAATATAAATTATGAGTAAACTAAACAGAAGGTTGTGGTCTGTTTCTTGATATATATATATATATATATATATATATATTCGTTTATGTATGTATAACAACACAATAACATCCATTGTAATCACAAGGTTTTTGGGGACATTTTTTTATTTTTTTTAAGTTTTAAATTAATGTGCCTTTTTTGGGAGAATAAAATGGGTAGTGTGCGGGCCTTAACTAGTGTTATTGGGACAAAGAAAAATGGTGGGGAGTCATTTTCTTGCTTTCAGTGGATGAATGTTCTTTCGTGGAAGGGGGGTAGTTGCTTTCACAAGTAAGCTTAGTAGAAGCAAGAGTAGAAAGTTATTAGGGATGTAGTTACAAGAAAGTGAAATTAAAAAGAAAATAAATAAAAGAAAGTGAAATTATTTATATATATAAAAAGAAAACCTAGTAAAATTGCTTTTCTTTTGGGACGTGTTACAATATGCCAATGCTTTGAATCCTCTGGACGACAATATGTATTATTAAGATGGAGGACAATATGCCATAGTGTTGAGATCTTCGGCTCTATCATCCATATTCAAATTGATTTCAAAAATAATCTCGTTGAGTGACGACGGGTTTAGCCTGAAAAATTCAAGAGTCATGTCCAAACGCCGTGAACAAATAACGGACAAAATTCAAGGATATAGAACAATTTGTCAATTTTCTTCGTTTGTTTTCAAGGTCACTGATCGCTAAAGGGTAAGCCTAGATCCACGGGTGGGTATTTTCCCATCTCACTAGCTAGCAAACAAATTTGCTCGGAACTTGATAATTCATCTGCGGAGAGAGGAGCACCGCTCCCCAAATTGCTACCAGGTCCAGCAACGCACCTTGTCAGATATCAGCAGAAATGAGCGGCCGAGCATTGGCTACTTTTCTGATATCAATGCGACGATTGATTCCAAAATCTGGGAGTGCAGCCAGATTCTACAGCACCGTCTTCCATTGATGCAGCTGTAGCTCAGAATCCTCCTACACGACAATGACCCTGTGATATCCCATGACCTGATTCACCACGAGGATAGCTTTTTTACCTCGGTGTATCGACAAACATATTTGTCCTGTTTCTTATTTGTATTATTTGGTGTCTGAGTTGCTGGAACAATGGTAGGATTATTGATTGGGCCAAGAACAAATTAGCCAACATTACCGATTCTAATGGGAAGGAGAGGGACGACAAGAAAGAGGAGAGGGGCTCAACTCAGCCCAACAAGGAGAGAGAAGAAAAAAAAAAAAAAAAGAGAGGCCCATCTAGGTCTAGGTAAGGAAAGAAAGAAAAATAGAGAAGTGATACAAACTTATTGAACATACAGTCAAACAATTTATATGTAAAGATATTAATTTTTGAAAAGTCAAGTAAATCATATTTGATAGAAGTATAATATAAAAATAACTTGTATCTAAACATCAGTATTATTAGATTTGAACTCTCACCCAATGAATAACAATTCGTGAATGATAAATATGAATTGATGTTATAAAATCAATTGAACCTTGATAAATCGTTTTTCAGTCCTCCAAAGATCTATAGAAGAGAGAATTCTCACTCTTACAACCACTCAAAGTTGTGGTTGTAATTTAAATATCATTAAACATAAACATAATCTAAAACTTAGGTTATATATGTTTTTTTAACCTAAACTAAACCCTTGAATACCCAAAGATATTGACTTGTATAAAAGTCCACTTACAATTAGATCCAAATATGTAATAATAATCCAAAAACTAATAAGAAAAGAATAAAAATACGAAATTAATATCCTAGATATACTAGTATCAGATTTGTCACCCTTAAGAAGTCCGAAATAGACTAAAAAATCTGATCTGATCCAATCATCTTAATTAACTAAAGCTAACTTTGGATCCTGTATGGCCTAAACCAATATTCATTAAATGAACCAAATAACATATACTCCAAATAAGCTTTCTTGCCCAAACGGACTGAATAATAAAATTTATAAAGACTATTATGACCTATATCACAAGGTCTTTTCGAACTCTGATTGATCTAAAATTTCACCCCCACATAACACCATAGCTCTAGAATCGTTTGATAATGTGTCAACACAATCCAACAATTAGATATACAAATATGCTCATAGTGTATAACTAAACAAATATGAAACTTTACATCAAATTCCAAAATTATGAGTAAACTAAACAAAAGGTATTGGTCTGTTTCTTAATATATATTTCCGTTTATGTATGTATAACAACACGATAACATCCATTGTAATCACAAGGTTTTTTGGGACATTTTTTATATTTTTTTAGTTTTAAATTAATGTGCCTTTTTTGGGAGAATAAAATGGGTAGTGCGCGGGCTTTAACTAGTGTTACAGGGACAAAAAAAATGGTGGGGAGTCATTTTCTTGCTTTCATTGGATGAATGTTCTTTCGTGGAATTGCTTTCACAAGTAAGCTTCGAGTCAAAAGTAGAAAGTTATTAGGGGTGTAGTTACAAATAACGGAAAAATACAAGGAGATAGAATAATTTGTCATTTCTTTTCTTTTCAAGGTCACTAATCGCTAAAGGGTGGTAAGCCTAGCTCCACGGGTTAAATTAAAAGCTAGTTCAGAAATTAACTAAACAATAAATTGCGTGCCACTTTTCCTGTAGATTATTCACATAGACTTAGTTTACTATTCATTGCTACTATATCATTTTATCCCAGGAGCAAAAAGTTTTCACCACCAGGACCGAGGGTATTTTTGAATTTTTCAGGAGACTTGAATGGCATTTCCAGATTTGTTGCACAGTTAAATAACGATTTTAGCCCCTCTAAATGACAAAACACGCCGCTTGGTCCAGTACTTGCATCCCAGGTTTTTTCGTACATATCGCTGGGTCTAGGGATGTATAGGTAATTGTCCAATTTTTTTATTACTACCTTTCCCAAGACACTCTAGACGCTTCGTATGGACGCATATGTCGTGTTCCGCCTGCATGCGCCCTTCGAGAGGCACATGCAACTTCTTTCCTCCGTGAAAACTAATCGTCCGCCCTGTCATCGGATGCGCCTACATGTCATATGTCTCTCGGAGTGACGCGTGGCCTCTTAATATGATTGCATAATCGCCGGTGGATGATTTTCCCCCCCGTTTCTCTCTCCTGCTACTGGAAGTACGGTTATGTCCTTGACATTTATATGAGTTTCATTTTAGTCTCTTATCTTTTGATTTCGTTTTTCTTACTGATTTTTCAATGGAAATTTTGATTATTTTCAATTATATCATTCAATTATATATAATATGTTTCATTTCAGTCCTTACTCTTTTGTTTTTTTGTTTGTTTTTGCTTACTTTATTAATTATGGTATGCAAGTTTTAATTTGCTCTAATTAAGTCCTCCAATTGAAATTGGTCATATATGCTAATTTTAATTTCGGTCTTTATTCTTTTAATTATTTCAAAATTTTGTTTTTTTTTAAATCCCTTTATTATTTTCGGTCCCAAAGTTTTGATTTGTTTCATTTTTATCCTTCAATTAGAATTAATTATATATTTTGTTTTTTCATTTTGGCACTTATTCTCTTAATTTTGTACTTGATATAATTCCTTTGGTTTTTTTGTCCTTCTTGGACAATGTTTATTTTTCATCCATATTTATGTTATTAGTTTTTGTTTTTAATTTTTGTAGTTTTATATTTTGTTAGGTTTTTTATCCAGTTCCATTATGAAATTTTAATATTTATGTTGGTTAAAAATTTATGCATTTGTTTTTTAAATTATGCATTTTGTTTTTAAAAATTTATTTATTGTTTTTTCGATCCTAGGATTTTGATTTGTTGCATTTTGTCATTCAATTGGAATCAATTATATATATTGTTTTTCATTTTGGCACTTATTCTTTTAATTTTTTATTTAATGTTAATTCTTTTGTTTTTTTCGGTCCTTCTTAATAATGTTTATTTTTGTCTGTATTTATTCATTTATACTTTCATTTTTTTTTAATTTTTATGATTTTATTTTTTATTGGGGTTTTATTTTTATTCGGTTCATTTTTGAAATTTTAATTTATATCGGTGATCATTTGAAAATTAATATTGTTTTTTTTCTCTTTTTTTTTGTGTTTTCTGTTATTTTTATTTGTTTTTCTGATCAGATGATTTTATTGTTTGTGCAATGATAATGATAATTTTAGTGATTATTTTTTTATTTTTTTTGTAAAAATATTTTGCTTTTTTTTTAATTCTTCGGGCTAATTTAATGATTTTAACTATTTAGGCATTAATGTTGATAATAATTTTAACTGTTATAGTAATGATAATGACGGTAACGTAGGGATGAATTTTTAATTTATGTTTTCTTCTTTTTGGTGAATGAAAATTGACTTCTTATTTTTTTATTTGATTATTGCAGGTGTTTTCACAATTTATATTTTATTTGTTGTTTTCAATTTAAATTGAATTATAATATGAAATAAGTTTAATACAATAAATTCAATAATTCAGATATCCAAGACTTCTTGTTTTTTTAATGATAATACTTTCATACTGGTTATTTCGTTGAAACTTACTAAGCAGATAAATTTATATCTATTTAAAATTCATATATTTTATAGAAAACTTGCACTTCACATGATTTATTATCTTACCAAATTGATATTATAATAAAAAAAAATTATACAATTAATATTTTTTTATATTGAAAAAAATATGGAGCCGTCCAAGACGAGCCGCGGGGGCATTGGCTAGTAAGTTAAATAACTCGTGGGGTATTTGCCCATCGCACGAGCTAGCAAACAAATTTGCTCGGAACTGGATAATTCTTCTGTGGAAAAAGGAGCACCCCTCCCCTAATTGCTACCATTTTATACTCTTGTCTTTGTGAACCAGGTCCAGCAACGCGCCTTGTCATATATGAGCAGAAATGAACGACCGAGTACTGGCTACTTTTCTAATACCAATGCGACGACTGATTCCCCTACCTTCTAAAATTTGGGAGTGCAGCCAGATCATACAACACCATCTTCCATTGATGCAGTTGTAGCTCAGAATCCTCCTACATGACAATGACCCTGTGATATCCCATGACCTGATTCACCACGAGGATAGCTTTTTTACCTCGGTGTACTGACAAACATATTTGTCTTGTTTTTTTTTGTATTATTTGGTGTCTGAGTTGCTGGAATAATGGTAAGATTATTGATTGGGCCAAGAACACATTAGCCAACATAACCGATTTTAATGGGAAGGAGAGGGAAGACGAGAAAGAGGAGAGGGGCCCAACAAGGAGAGAGAAAAAAGAGAAAAGTTTATTTTAGCCCAGAAAAGAAAGAGAAAAGAGAGGCCCGACCAGGTCTAGGAAAAAAAAGAAAGAAAAATAAAGAAGTTATGTGAACCTCTGCAACATGCGGTCAAAAATTTATACACAAAGATATTAATAACTGGAAAGCCAAGTACATCATGTTTGATAAGAGTGCGACACAAAAATAACTTATACCTAGATACTATCACGATTGTATTCGAACTCTCATCCAATGAATAGCAATTCATGAACTATAAGTATGGATTGACGCCACAAAGTCAGTTGCACTTTGATAAGACGTTTTCAATCCTTTAGAGTAACAAATATGACACATTCTACAAAGCCTAGTTACAATCAAACCAAAATATATAATAATAATCCAAAAACTAATAAGAAAATAATAAAAAGAACAAAAATCTGAAATTAATATCCTAGATATGCTAGTATCACATTTGTCACCCTTAAAGATGTCATAAATAGACTAGGAAATTTGATTTGATTTAATTAACCTAAGCAAACTTTGGATTCCATGTGGCCTAATCTCATATTTATTAAATGAATCAAATAAGACCCAACATACACTCAAGCTAAGCTTTATTGCCCAAACGGTCTGAATAACAAAATTCATAAAGCCTATTATGACCTATATCATAAGGTCTTCCCGAACACTGATTGATTTGAATCCCCCCCCCCCTAGCACCATAGCTCTAGAATTGGTTGGTAAAGTTTCAGTACAATCCAATAGTTAGATATACAGATATGCTCCATAGTGTATAACTAAACAGTATGAAACTTTACGTCAAAGTTCGAAATTGACCATGTCTGGATCGTATCATTTCCTTCCTCTTCAAGAAGATTCTCCCTCAAAATCTTGAATAGGATCATTAGCAACCTCAATAGCCTCTTGTTTAAGCCTTCGAAATTCCCTTGTTGTAAACAACTTTCTCAAACAACACTGTATCGAAGTAGCAACTGATAAAAGTTTCAAATAAGCACATTGTAATAATCACTTACGCTTATATTTTTGAATGATAGGCACAATGTCTCTCCTTTGTATTTCATTCTTTTGACAATGTACTTCATTTGTCCATGAATCTTGAAGTCTATAAAATATTCTTCTACACTTGGCAACTTCTCATTCTAAAACCCTTACACAATGACTTAGTTTTTTGCATTCTTGAGTTTGAATCCTCCTACGTTCCATCTCTATTTCTAAACATGACTCAATAAAAAGTGAAGACACAAGAATAGAGTTTATGGTAAGAAGAATAGTGATTATTTTCATATCTTATTGTTTTCGATCAGTTATGGTCCTAACAAAAGTTAGATTTGCAATTTCAAGTCTAAACTCAAACAATAACCAAATATCTCAAATATGATAATAATATAATGACAAAAACAAAATCAATAGAAACAAAACAAGTTTTGAAAACTTACGCAAAACCGACTTGTTACGGCAAGACAAAGCCCGATTTTGGAACCTAAAGAAAAGATACACAAATGACATCATATTTAGTATGTGTTTTTATTGGGACTGCAATAATTAAATTATAAATTTTTGAGTTGATTTGATAACATGGATATAAAATTGACTCAAAATAATCTTTTTAAAACCCTAATTTGGAACCTATACCAAACAATATCAAAGTGAATTGAAACTTTAGATTTAGTGTGATTTCATACTTACTAACCAAAATATCAACTTGGAATTAATTACGATAAGTTTTGATATGCTAATGCGATACAATGTGTTACAAACTTGTTTTCACCCAAATAACATTTTCTAACTAATACCTTTTTTTTATTATTTTACTCTAAATAGAACACAATAAACACAAGAAAGAAATGAATACTAACCCAAAAAAGGATAGACAAAGAGAAACTTTCAGGAAACAAATAAGATAAAGAAAACAAGAAGGATATAACCTGATTAATAGAACCAAACTCCAATACAAATAATGTGAATCTCTTGAACACGCGGTTGTTGAGACAATGTTTTTTTTATGCTTCGCGCCCCATCATCCCTGGAGGAGAGATGACCTGTGATAAAAAAGGGGTTTATAGTCATTAAATTATTACTATAATTCTTAGAAGTCACCTAGTATTAAGGTCACTAGGAAATCTATTGGTTTGTGAGAGTCTGGGTAAGGGGACTTGTTGTGAAATGGAAAGACTCATCACCTCTAGTGCACCCTACCTAATATAAACTGCGTTGTTGTTTGATTGTTTTCTAAGCTATATTTTATTCGTTGGTCTTTCCTAAACTCGAGGTAGATCTCCCTTTGTAAGAGTCTACCTTATTGGGAGTCGAAAACTTGACCACTCTAAACTTTAAAAAAATTTACACCACATTCTCAGAAAACCCTTTTTTTTACTAATTGCGGGTGTACTTTACAGCGTAATTTTACATCGCGATAGCTAAAACAAAATAATTGTTAATTTTTTTTTATATTTTGGTCAAATTCCAATAGATAATTGTAAACTAGTTACGATATCCAATTTTCATTTCAAAATATGAGAAATATGCTATATTTGTGTTTTAGGAAAAATATGCTTGGAAAAATTTTGGAATTCGAACGTATGTACGAAAACAACATGTTAATAATTATTATGTATAATTTTGAAGTCTCATTTTGATATTGTAGTTAAATTAATCCTTATTTTATTTTATATTTAAAATCAAAAAATTATTATTAGAAGTTTAAATTAGGCATGAACTTATTTTATTTTAGCTTATTTGAATTTACATTAGTATGGTTATACTATATAATTGTTGCTATGTGTATTCATAAGAATTAATAATTATGTTTTATTTTTAAAACTACCTTTAGTAGTGAAAAAGTAAGTTTGAAAACTTAATATGGACTTGATTAAGAGGATTATAATTTTAGAGGACTATTGTTTTTTTTTTTTTTGTTATTAAGCTTGATTGCTTGAAATCAAGGATATAATTGCAAGAAAATAAAAGTTTGATGGTCAATATCGAAGGATTTCAAAACCAAGGATCAAATTGAAAGAGGTAGCGCATTCAAAGTCTGAAATTAATTGAAAGCAGGAGTGAAATTAGAAAAATTGAAGTTTAAAGGACAGTTAGAGATAAAATCAAAAATAAATGAGATCAATGAATAAAATAAATCAAGGGACATTTTACTTAAATGAAAATACATGTTTTGTGTAAAACAATGTTGTTTAGGAAAGGAAATAATAGAAAAAGAATTTGATTGAATAAAAAAAAATAGAGGATTGAAATTGAAAGAGAAGAGATTTTAAAAACTAAAAAGTCAAAATGACACCAATGAAAAGATACGTTTTGTATAAAACGATGTTGTTTTGGAAAGGAATTAATAAAAAAAGAAAAGAGAACATAACATCTTTTTAAAAAGAATCATGGATTGTCTTCAACCTCTCATGAGAAATAATATAGAAAGACAAAAACATACTCTCCTCCTTTACATCCCTTGTAATCGCGCTGCTACATACCGTACATGCTATAACAAACAAGTTTCCAGTCTAACTATTCTTAGCAGTGGGACTGAAAAAGGCACATGAGAATCCTCCATAACTTTTAAAAAAATGGGAGGAAACTGAAGAAAAAAGGAACCCTTTTGCATTAGTTCCCTCTCACTCGGAAATTGAAGGAAAAAACAAGGTGTGTTTGGGCCGAACCAAACTAGACCTAAGACTAAGGGTGTGTTTGAAAAAAACATCTTTGTCTTTCTCTTAGTTTAAGACTTTACTTTATTTCAATATATAGCAAAACAACCTCTTTAAAAATCTTAGAAAAATCTAAAAAATTCAGGGATTATTTTGAAATTATTTATAGGTTTCATGCATGTTTTGCCAACAATTGAGTCATACTTATATTGTAAAATACAGACCCGGTATAATTTTTTTTTTTTAAAAAAAAAACACTACTATTTGAGATTTCAAAAATTCCAAAACAATTGAGAGCAATCCCTCACGTTGAAAACATTAAAAAAAATATTTAGTTTTCATGCATGCAACAAGATTCTAAATTTTTCATGTATATTATACAAAAAAAAAAAAAATGATTTTTCATCATATTTTAACAACACATAAAAAAAAATTGGTTAAGGGGTATCATAATAAGTTTGTGATCATCCATTAGAATTTGAAAAAAAGTTCATATAAAAACCTTTTTTAAAAATTTATGTGCTTAAGAATGTTAAGTTTTGAATTAATAAGATAAAAATCTCCTTATCGAGGAAAACATCTTTTAAACCTTAAATAGACTAATAAATAGAAACATGATTTGAATAAACAACAAAATATTTTATCATAAATAGGGTTCATTAGGAGTGATACATTTTGAAATAATAACTTTACTAATATATATAAAAATATACTAATAACATTTTTGGAATATATTTAGTTTATTTTCAATAACTTTTTTTAAAATTAATATCAATAATGTTGTAATATGGTTACAAACTAAGTGAGTGAAATGTTAAAAAAAGAGGCATATTGAGTTAAAACTAAATTAAGAAAGACACCAAATGGTAGGAAGATTATGGGTATCCATGGGTCAAGTTTCGCAATATCCATATCTGGACCTAATTTAAACGAATTTTTCTAACCCGATTGGGTATACACCAAGCCTAACTTGATGAGGTTCTGTTATCTAATGAATATCCCAATTAAACATGCATTGATATAAACAAAGTGATTTGAGAATGCATTAAATTTGCATTGATATAATTTATTTGTACAAAAGATTATAGCCAAGATAGGATAAGCATCATGTATCTCAAGGAAATCAAATACATTAAAATCAACACCAAAATCAACCTAGCAAGTCATCAACAAAGAACTTAATATATCTCCTTTTTTGAAAATAAACTAAAATAACTATAACCAATAAATTAAAAAATAAAACAAATTTAACATAGTAAATAGAGATAACCCAATATACATCCAAAATCTCCCATCTTATTTTACATGAGATAATAAAATTTATTAGGATCAATCACCTTAACAAATATAGAAATAGAAAACTCTATATACGTAGGGGTAAAAGTGTCATCTACATCAATTGGGGACTGAAACAAATGGTATAAGACTTAGAGGGCCAAAATGAAGTCATTAAATACATAGCTTGCTTCATTTTCGTGGGTTATAGATCTGCGCATCTCTCCTTACGTTTTAGTATTTCTCTCTGGAATCTTTGAATAGTCCAATTGGAGGAGCGA
Source organism: Salix suchowensis (assembly GCA_029030765.1). NCBI lineage: Eukaryota > Viridiplantae > Streptophyta > Magnoliopsida > Malpighiales > Salicaceae > Salix > Salix suchowensis. Next base: position 23,249,465 of record CM054995.1, read on the forward strand.
GGTGCTGATCTCTAGCAACCACGGCTGACGATTTCGAGTTCTCTGATCACTCTACTCCTTCCTTCCAGAACATGGTTTGCTACTTGCTTTCACAGACTATAATTTTTCTCTCTCTAAAATTCAAATCCGAGATCTGTACTGATAGAAATGAATGTTTTGGATTTTTGATTCATATATATATATATATATATATTAATTCAGAGATGCTTTTTCCTGGCATCTTATTCGTTAAGATTTTCTTTTTTTGCTTATTTGATCTATTAATCTTAGAGCCTTTTACTTTAATTAAATGTAAGGGCGAAGGGCTCTGTTTGAGCTTATTTGAAAAATCTTAGTTTTCTTGTTCTAGTCATGTCGTGTTTGTTTAAAATTCAATGTGAGTAGTTGGGTTTATTGTTTTAATCCAAGGTTGTGTTTTGATTAAAAAAAACGTCCTTGAGGTCCTGGGTTTATATGCTTTGGTTGAAGATGGAAGATTTTCTCTGAATGTAGTTGTGCTCATGCTGTTTGATTCGAAACTGTTGGTAGGCATAGCCTAAATGTAAGTATGACGGATTTGTAAGTGAATTTTGGTAGTGCTTCGCTTATAAAGACGACAAGATCTTCTTGTTTTGTAAGTCAATTTAAGCCACTCTACAATCCAATTCAATATTTTGCATTAGAGATTGTTTGATTCCTGACCAGAATTACCTGTTGTCATCTACCTGTCACACTTTTTTCGATTCATTTTCTTTTTCATATAACCATTTCTTTTGCCATTCATGTTTTGTTATTGTAGTCACTTGTTGTGAACTTTGTGTGATTGTTTGTTCTGTTATTGTTCTCAATAACTTGATGGAATTGTGAGGGGAGATGGTTGTAAAGATGTGCGGAGATACCATGTTCCCTTTGCATTAAACTCCCATCTCATCTATGTAACCTATTCTACATCCATGATTATTTATTTTGGAATCAAACATTTGGTGTATGGATATATTTATATATCTAAATATGGGTGTTTGAGCATTCTGATACCCTCTGCAAGATGATGGGTTATGCTTGAACATGTTTAACCTAGGCACCTATTAATCTGAAATGGCATTAGGGCTCCATTGAATTGCACCATTATTTAGCGAATCAGCCTTTTTATGAAAGTATCAGGATGAGTCCTCTTAAGGAAAAAAATTAAGGTAATTTTTTGGGCTACGATATCTGTATCATGTATAGATTGTCTCGTATGATAGAAGTTGTTTTTACTTGGAATATTTACTTGTGCTTGTTCTTGCTTCCTGGTTTCTTCTTGTTTTCTGTATGTTATTTTCTCACTAGAATACAATTAAATTTGATGGTGAACAGGGGGATGTGATCAAGGATGCTGAGCCTAAAGGGTTAAACCCGGGATTGATAGTGCTGCTGGTTATTGGGGGGTTACTTTTGTCATTCCTAGTTGGAAACTATGTACTTTACATGTACGCGCAGAAGACCCTTCCTCCGAAAAAGAAGAAGCCAATCTCTAAGAAGAAGATGAAGAAGGAGAGGCTGAAGCAAGGTGTATCTGCACCAGGAGAGTGAGCATTCCAGACATGTTAGGTGTTAGTCCTATCTGTGTTGAGCTTTGGTGTTCCGAATTTTCCCTTCTTTGATGTCGAGAGAGCTGTGTCAGATATGTATACGGCTTTCATAATTTTAGAAATTAAAACCATATAATTAGAAGTGGATATTCTATATTGGGGTAGAAGAGGGGTTTAAAAATAATGATTATGCGAGTCATCATTTGCGTTGTTGCCGCTTGCTTTAGGCCTGTAGGAGACTACTAAATAGGCATTTGAAAAGCCAATAAACCACTGAATTTATCAAGGAAAAAGGTTATTTCTAATCTTATTTGTTTTCTTTTTTTTAATTTATGATAGTAATGAAGGAAAAGCTCATGGAAGGATTTGTGCAGTAACGATGTAAACAATTGCAAATAAAATGTATAGGTTATAGTTCAGGATTGCAGAGAGAATTTGCACAGAGACACATTCCAGTTCTTTCTAGCGTCAAAAGTAGTGAATGGAAAGAGGTTTGGCTTTTGCTTCGGCGCTGGTTTTTTTATTTTATTTTTTAGTCAACGTAAATCAGATTATAATATCGAGATACCTTTTTCTTTCTTTTTTACCTCGAAATCCTTTGTTGCGTTTATCTGCAAAGAAAGCCAAAGGAACGCGGCAGACAAGTAATTGGACCTCCTTTTTTCCACCTCGATTTGGGGTCGGTGACTGTTACAAAAAGTGATTAAGAGAATGAAAATCAATATAATAAAACTAAATTAAAGGATAGTTATAAATTTTATGATTGAAGGGTGAAATTAAAAATAATAATTAATTTAATATAAGGAAAAATATAAAATAAAAATTAAATTGAAAAAATAATATATCATATATTGAGATTAAATTATGAAATTGAAGAAAAAATTCATAAAAGAACCAAAAATAAAAACTAGAAATTAAAGAAGGGTCAAAGTAGACATCTCAACAAATAAGAGGAGAACAGTGAAAATTGTGAAATTTTGAATGATTAATGCAAATTTTGAGGAGAGAATGTAACCGGTTGGAAGCCATCAGTGATCGCAGGACAGAGACCCTTGAAAATAAAAGAGAGAATGCAACTTTCATGGGAAGAGAAGACTTCGAAGTTATCCAAAGCAGGGATAGCAGTGGAGTGAATGGATGGAGTGGAGTGGCTTCTTCAACACGATATGCACAAGAAAAGAGAGAGAATCAACGTGTAGGGGCAGGATGGAAGCAAGACACTTACGTGGACGACCAAGATGAGCTGAGTGTGACAAGGAACGGGTCATTGATATCTGGCAGTGGAGATAAGAAACGGAAGGGAGCGACGCTGTTTTAATAAAGATAGCTGGCGGTCTAGTATAACCTGCAGAAGAATACGTATGCAACCAAAAGACAAAGGCTACGTATATAACCGAAAGACTAAGTACTCTTGAGGTGGCTATAAAAGAGAAGAGAAGGAACAAATATGGGGTAACCAGAGTGAAATTATTTTAAAGCAAATTAATTATTCCCAGGAGGCCCGAGCTATCTCGAATTTGCTAACCCCAATTTTAGTCGTTTGATTTCTTAAGTTTGTTTGTTTTTTTTTCAAATTTCAGCTTTATTTCAGTTATCATAAACCCAAAAATATTGTTATTTCTGTTTCTTCAAATATCAAGAAAAACCCAAGAGAATTTTTCTCTAAAAAAAAATAGGGAAATTCATAATTACTTGAAGATCGTTCCAAGTGGTATCAGAGTCATCCGATCCTCAAGATGGCCGAAGGAACTCGAGTTTCCCAGTTGATCAAGATAGTTACAGGATTGAAACAGCAACAAGAAGCCCAACAACAGAGCCAACAAGGCTAACAACAATTGCTGGAAGATATAGTCCAACAACTCAGAAATATTTCTACCAGAATGGACCAAATAGCCAAGGCCCAAGGGAAAAGGCCTATCGGGTCACCCCCTAACTCCCCCACTCGTTCTGTCAATGGGAATACTAGACAAACATAGGTTATTCATTGCAAGTTTCCATATGGAGGGAAAAGCCATAACTTGGTACCAGGAGCTAGAAGAAACAGGGTTGATTACTAGTTGGGAAGCATTTGTGTCTACCCTCAATATAAGATTCGGGATCTCTTCCTATAATGACCTAATGGAAGCCTTAATAAATATCAAACAGACATCAACAGTGAAAATTTTACAAAACCCGGTTTGAATTGCTATCCAACCGAGTTTGTGGATTATCCGATTTCGCACAAGCTCAGTTGCTTTTTGGGAGGTCTAAAAGAGGAAATTCGGATGGGGGTTAGGATGCTAAATCCCCAAAACTTAATATCAGCTTATGGGCTAGCAAGAATGCAAGAGGAAAACCTTACTATCATCCGAAGAGCATGGAGGCCCAGCCCAATGGGGCTTCAGGGCCGAGGCCCTACTTCAGGCCACCAAAAGGACGACAATACAGGTGGGAAAACAGTCCCTATACAAAGGCTCACACCGGCCCAAATGAAGGAGAAAAGAGATGGAGGTCTCTATTTTAAAAGTGATAGTAAATGGGGTCCCGATCACAGGTGTGGTGGACCTAAATTATTTCTCATAGAGGAAATCGAGGATGAAGAAGCAGAGGATTTGGGAGGGGACCTAATTGATTTAAGTGACCCTCAGGAGGAAGTCGGTGAAGGGGTGAGAATATCCCTCCATGCCATGGTAGGGTGCCCGAATTCGAAAACCATGAGGGTCAAAATAAAGGTAAAGGGTCACTATTTCATTGCCTTGATTGATACAGGGAGTACCCATAACTTCATACATCCTAAGGTGGTCAGAAGAACTGGGATACGAGTTACTAAGCACCCACCAGTAAAGGTCAGCATTGCAGATGGATCAAAACTTTGGAGTGAAGGTAGGCTGATAGAATATCCTAGTAATGATTCGGGGGGCGGGGGTGGGGGGGATTTCATCACTCAAGCATACATCCTCCAACTGGGAGGCTGTGACATGGTACTTGAGATTCATTGGCTTAGTGGACTGGGTCCTGTTCTATGGGATTTCTCGTCCCTAAAAATGGAATTCAAATAAGGAGACAAGAAAGTTCTAATCAAGGGAATGGGGGTGGAAAACTTAGAGGTGGACAACAACCCCTCTTTTCTACGGGAGTTGAGAAGAGCCGAAGAAGGATTGATCCTACAAGTATGGGAAATTGGGCCAGCCCAAGGGAAAAAGCCCAAACAGGTTGAGCAATTGCTGCTCGAATTTAAAAGGGTTTTTGATGAGCCATCCGGAATGCCACCCAGAAGGTCCCAGGATCATGCCATAATCCTGAAGGAGGGAACCTCTCCGATTAATGTCCGACCATACATGTACCTTTACTATAAAAAAACAGAAATAGAGGAAATTGTGAAGGAATTATAGCTATGGCACCATATGGCCCAATCAAAGCCCTTTCTCCTCACTAGTATTACTGGTTAGAAAGGCCGACGGATCTTGAAGGATGTGCGTGGACTATAGGGCCTTTAACAAAGAAACCGTAAAAGACAAATTTCCTATTCCAGTGGTGGAAGAATTGTTAGATGAATTACATGGATCCTAGGTGTTTTCTAAATTGGACTTACGGTCAGGTTTTCATCAAATCAAAATGAGGGAAGAGGACGTTCCCAAGACAACTTTTACGACTCACGAAGGACATTATGAATTTCTGGTGATGCCTTTCGGCCTTACAAACGCCCCATCCATCTTCCAGGGGTTAATGAATGACATATTCAGACCTTACCTCAGAAAATTTGTATTGGTTTTTTTTGACAACATCCTAGTCTACAACCATGCCGAAAAGGAGCGTGACAAACACCTAAGATCAGTACTGGAGATACTAGTAAGGCATCAACTAGTTGCCAAGCAGTCGAAATGCAAATTTGCTTGCAAAGAGATTGAATACTTGGGCCACATAGTCTCGGGACAAGGAGTTCAAGCTGATCCTGGCAAGATCGAAGCTATGATAAAAATGGCCTAAACCTAAAATGCTCAAAGCCGTTAGAGGTTGGCCTAACAGGCTACTACAGGTGATTCATCAAAGGGTATGGTGGAATTGTTGGGCCCTTGAGCTGAGTCTGATGAGCTGAGTATCTTGAGGTGGCTATAAAAGAGAAGAGAAGGAACAGATACGGGGTAACCAGAGTGAAATTGCTTTAAAGTAAATCAATTGTTCACAGGAGGCCCGGGCTATCTAGAATCCTCTCACCCCAATTTTAGTCGTTTGATTTCTTAAGTTTTTCAGATTTCAGCTTTATTTCAGTTATCATAAACCCAAAAATATTGTTATTTCTGTTTCATCAAATGTAAAAAAAAACCCGAGAGAATTTTGCTCTAAAAAATATAGGAAAATTTATAATTATTTAAAGATCATTCCAGAGAACCATCTGTTTCGCACCACTACTCCATCGTGTATCATCCCAAAAGCAAGATCTTGATACAAGTAATCATACAACTTTCTTGTACAACTTTTCCATGATCATCATGAAGACAGGATCCTGGTCGTTGAGAGGTGTGTGCACCGTCTAAAAAGTGTGATGCCTTCCACACCCAACTAGTTTTTTTTTAATTATATTTTATATTTATTAGAGCATCGAATTTTCCTTGTTCCAACTTAATAATAACGATTAAAAATAGTATGAAAAATAAATCTCACTAACGTGTCAATTATTTTTTTATTTTTAATTATATTTAATTTTTCTTTATCTAACCTAATAATATCAATTAAAACTAGTATAAAATACAGCGAAGGTCATGGGCACAAACTGTACTTTAAAAATATAAAACATAATTATTTATCCTCGATCAATGTAATAATAATAATAATAATAATAATAATAATAATAATAATAATTAATAGATGATGAAAACACTTTATTGCCTCCAACAGCTAGTTCACGAATATTGTTTTGGGGATAATACAACCATCAAAAGTGTCCTTATTTATGCTTGGAATATCCAACAAAGCGACATGGTATCCAGAAACTATAAACATGACACTATAATATCACGCCCAGATAGGTATAAACAGGAGACAAGCTTGTAACGCCCAGATAGGTATAAACAGGAGACAAGCTTGTAACGCCCAGATAGGTATAAACAGGAGACAAGCTTGTAACGCCGGGAAGGAAGCATTCAAGCCCCACGACCCATGGATTGCTCCCCAGGAGGGATCATAACCAAGACTGGTTGAGCATTGAATCCAGGATGGAGTACCCTCCGACGAATCTCGCGACCTTCCTGGCAAAGAGCGCACGTGTGACAGAAAAAATGAGTTGCAAAATCACATGCTGATTCGCACTGCTCACGTTTCAGATCATCTTCCACAAAGCTTCCACAGCAACCACATGATCTATTAAGTGCCTCACAGCTACCCTGTTTAACATAAACAGCCACAGAGATTAATGCTCGGAAGGAAATCCTTCTATATTTCCTCGAGTCACAAAAGCAGATTGCCAACTTATTTCCTTACAAAAAAAGAAATTTCAAGAGTCCTCAAGCCCTACCACCAGGTATAAATAGGGAAAAAGTGCTTTTTTCAACATGTAATTGTGCACTCATAGCCAAATAAATAAATACTGCATCAATATAGAAATGCAAATGTAGACCATTTCTTGGAGCAAGTCTAAATTAATCGAAATGGAACTCATAGAAGGACCCTGCTCCTTGAAAAGGAGTGCAACTGTAACAAAATATGCAAAACATAACTAATGATTACAGCAGAGATGGTAATAAAGCTACACCAGGAATCAGAATTCAAAATGATGTTTAAATTGCAGATAAATGGGAGAAAGCCTTAGGGGAAGAACTTGCCTCTAGGTTAAACTTCCGGCGGATAGCTGTCCGGCTAGGATATGAAAACAATGGTGCAATGCAGTTCCCACCAAAAAATGAATTGCCAATCAGGTACAAACAAGTGTATGGCAAACAGTGGTTTGCAAATGTTCCACGAGCAGATCCAAGTCTCTCAGCATTGCTTCCATACAGCACGCAAGGGGCCATACTTCCAAGAAGACCTTGCACAATTAAAATAAAGAAAATGAAGGGATTGCCCACAATGATAGGTGGGGTTCTTGAACAAATTGATTACAGGCACACCGAAGGAGCTGTTACGGTAAATGGATTCCAGAATCTGGAATTCATTGCATGCTAAATGCTTCCAAAATCAAATAAAGGTTTCCAAATGAGCTGAAGGCCAACCCTCCTCCTTTAACAATGTTATACCATGTTCTTTACAGATCATACACCTATAAAAATACCTTCAAATTGCTTATGCAAATTAATGGCCAGTTGAAATGAAATTTTTGCTTAAATTCCACTTGGAAAACTAATCTAGTGTTTTCTATTGCGTTGGATTTGATGAGAACAAAGTGGGTGCATCTAAGTTATAACATAAGGAAACACAACCAACATAGCTATTGAGCTAAACCAAGCCTGCATCTACTTTCTGAAATATGTACCAAGCTAGATTGAAGTTACCTAGAAAAATGCCCAACTTTCAGAAAAATGGGCACACATATGATCATATCACACAGAGAAGCAACAACGTAAAAAAAATAGACAACAATGAATTTGATATCCAGCTACTATCGTGCACATAAAGAACACATAATACCAGAAGTTTACCAATAGAAAAACCGAAACCATCATGCAAATCTCCAATTGATTAAGAAATAAATAATTACCAATTGTTATCATCATTATCATGATACAATTTGCAGATTAGACGATCATCGACCAAAGACATATGATCCATTACTTTGCTGCACTTTAATCAATTATAAACATCTCACTAGAAATTTCAAACAACCCCAATTGAAAGAAATGAACAAGTAATTTCAAAAAATGATAAATTAATCTACCAACGCACAGAAATCAAAGACTTACAGACTTCAAGATCGCTGCTACAGAAGTCATCGTTGCGACCGAGGCAAGCGAAAAGGCTGGAGTCCCACTGAGTCCGTCCCATAGGCTCACCCATCACGCTCCCATGAGTCAACGGAAGCCCATTAACGGTACAGCCATATTCAGGCCCAGCCGATCCCGGGGTAGCGGTGTCGGTCTTTGCATCAGAAGAAACCTTGTCGTTGTCTTCAAGGTTCTTCTTCAATAAAGGGCTTGATTCCTCTCGATCATAGCTGTTGAAGCTTGGGTTGTTGTTATCAGTCATTTTTTGAGAGAACGGAATCGTAAAGCAAAGCAAGCCCTGATATTGGATTATATTTCTACAGAGAAGGTGACAACTGGAAAGAGTGCAATGGCAGCGGAAATTGGATCTCAAAATCTCAAGGAAATGATGCTATGTATACACCAGACCGAAAGTCAATTACTTGTAGTTATTAACTTATTATTATTAATAAAAATATTATTTTTATTTTATTTTAGAGTTTGTTTAAAATATATATTTTTAGATTATTTGAAATGATGATATAAAATATAAATTTTAAAAAATAATTTTTTAATAGAACACAGCTAACAAGCTACAAGTTTCGTTGCTTTGCAAGACTTTGATTACAAGTTAATAAAGTCAAAGTCTCGCTCAATTAATGTCGTTGCTTACTATGTTCAAAGCCGCGTCTATCGTTGTCCTTACAAACAATTTAACCATTAAAGTCCTTACAAATGGTTAATGATGACAGGCCCTTTGTTTTTTCATAGACTAAATTATTCTTAGTCCCTAAGATTTAAATTTCATTATAGTTTATTCATTTATGTTTTTAAGTTTATAATACAATCTCTTGATTTCTGCTGGTATCATAAATGAGACAACATGAATACCACACCCCACACACACACACACACACACACACACAAACTAGAAGATTGCAAGTTTTTCATGGAAAATCATAAATACTAACGGGTCATCATACATATTTGTATATCTTATTTGTTTATGTATTTTAAAAATATTTCTAAATTATGGTTGTGGTGGACAGATTTACGAAGTATGCACACTTCATACCACAATCCCATCCCTACAATGCTGTCAAAATTGGCCAATTGTTTTCACAAAACATTATGAGGCTCCATGAGTTACCTAACAACATCATTTCAGACCAAGGCCCTACCTTTATTAGCAAATTTTAGGGAGAATTATTTCGGGTGCAGAGGGTCAAGCTGCTCATGTCTACAACATATCACCTCAGACCGAAGAAAGCCACAAATAAAACCCTAGAAGGATACCTAAGGTGCTATGTGGGAGATAACCCGAAATGGTGGTCAAATTGGTTGACCATGGTCGAATACTGTTATAATACCAGCTACCATTCATCTACCAAAACAACCTCGTTTGAGGCAGGCAACCTACGGCTACCCACCCCTAAGCATTATTAATTACATTCCAGGTTCAACGCAGGTTCAAGCAACAGACGAATATTTACAAAACAGAAGTGAGCAACTAAAGAAAATAAGGCATCATCTAGAGAAGGCACAAGAGAGACAAAAAAAGCAGGCTGGTAAAGGTAGAAAAGACTTGGAATTTAACGCAGGGGAATGGGCTTACCTTAAGCTCCAACCATTCCGGCAAACCAGCATGCAAAATCACAAGAATGGGAAGTTAGCATACAAGTACTTCGGGCCCTTCAAAATCGTGAAAAAAATAGGATCAGTGGCTTACCAGTTAGATCTGCTGAAGGAAGCTAAGATCCACAACGCCTTCCACGTCTCGTTGCTAAAGCGGTGGGTGGGTAAGGGTCAAAACCTTGAGCTATGGTTGTCGGAGCTCGAACCAGGACGAAAGACCCATTCAGTTTCATGAAAAATACTTTTAGTTGCAGTTCATAACTGAAATTGAAGTGTTTGGTTAAAACTATGGTTGAGTTTAAGGTTTAATGAAAAACAATTTCATTTGTTTGGTTACCATGCTTTTTTATTTTAATATTAATTTGTTGATGATATTCCAAGCACCACTTGTACATTACCCAACTCGACGGAGTTTGCATTTGTAATTAGCCATAAGATTCGGGATACAATTGGAAACCAAATCTCTATCAAACCCTAATCCTTGCCTCCAATCTTTTCCTTTTTATAAACCTTAACCTCTATAAACCATTACAACGGGCTCTTCCCTTAGAACTTTCCTGTTATCCCCCTTTCCCAATCAATCTAGTTTTCAAGTTTCTCCTCTCTTTGTTTTCAGCTCTTATTTCTCTCTCTGGATGTGTAATTGAAATTTCTTATCTTAGCTATGATGATAAATGCTAATAATCCCAACTCTTATCCTCAATTGCAGGCGAAGAGGCATACCGTGCAACTGCCACCATTTAACTTTATTATCTGAGCTTTGTGAACCTTATAATCCTAACAATTAACTCCTATTTCTTTTTCGTGTTGATGAGGGTTGATCTGTGTCTACTAGGAAGGTTTGCTAACATTTACATCATATTTTGGGTGTTTGTTTGAGTTTCCCAGTTACAAAAAGCTGCGGTGTGGCGTGAAAAGCATCTAACATTTGGTGGATACTAACTAAACATATGGCTCTTCGGTTAACCTCAAACATAGAAGCTACTGCAAAGTAAAACACCCATTTAGAATGGTATTAAATTTTTTTTTCTTTTCTTTATCTTGATGGGATACAAAATAAAAAGGAAATAGAAAACCAACTTTGTAGAAACATGGCGTTAAAGGATAAAGAAGATAATACATCATTCAACCTTTTAGTAAAATCATAGCTCTTTATTTTAAATGGAATGATGTTATTTGTTTAATTTCATTTAGTTCGTTGACTTTTTTGTATATTTTTAGTTATAGTCTTTGGTTTAAAGAATTCTCACTTAGGTTCTTAATGCTCTTTTAAATTCATTTTTTCTACAATTTAATCATTGATATCTTTTGATTTTTTTTTTGTTTATCTTTAGCTTTAGTTTTTCCATTTTGGTTCTTGACCATCCAATTTGTGCAACTTTGCCTTGAATTTAATTTTCTCTCTCTTTAATTAGCCCTTTATATGAATGAATTGCACTTTTAAACTTTGCCATATTTTTCTATTTTGATCATTTGTCTTCCAATTACTTCGATCAAAACCAATTTGAAATCTCCCCCCCGTAATTGGATAAATAGGCATACCTGCAAGCCTTTTCCCCTCTGCTTCCGTTTCGAACATCTACCACCTTCATGGTTACATTAAAAACCTTGAGATTTGAAGGAATCCTGGTCTGGCAACAGTTGATCCCACCGCAGCCAGCAATCCAGGGATCACGGTTTTCGTCACAGATTGACACCCACCCACCAATAGCAGAATTATTTTGGTTCATCAAGGCAAGGTTGTCGCAACGAAGTGATTCTCGGGGGAGAAAACAAACGGGCTTCCTTCCAAGTCAACAACTTTGTTTCTATCGTTGACTCCACAATTTGTAGAAACAATTGGAAACATAAAAGTAATCGTACTGGGAGAAACTGATATGTTACGCACAGTCAGATTAGTGCCGCTGACTGTAAGTGTAGGATCTAACCTCTCATTCGGATAGAACGTGCCATTCACAGCAACCAGACCAGTTCTCATTATTCTTTACTTTCTTCACCTTGCACGACTTGGTGATTTCAAAGTTACCCATTTTGAATTTTAGTATGCTATATAATGATGTTATTTACACGATATATATTATATATTCAATTTGTTAATAGTTAGAAATACGAAGGAGATAATGACAATGCAAAGCATATTTATTTTTTAATTTAAAAACTAATATTGATTTTTTTTCTAATTTGAATACTCACAAAATTCAATTAATAAAATATCTTCTTGATTTTTGCTATAAAACGATGATGTCATAGTTAACTCTTTCTAGATAAGTCTAGATTGATTTTTTTTTGTACAATTAAAAATATATTTGTTTTAAAAAATTAGAGAAATTAAAATAAATATGTTTTTAACAATGGTTTTAGAGTTAAATTAGAGTAAATTTTATATTTTTAAAGTAGAAAATACATAGAAACTGTTGGGATTATTTTCATTTACTGTTAATAAGTCAGTAACTATTTGTTACTGTGTCAGTTAGTAGTTAAGCAACTGTTAGCAATTAGTTACTAGTTGGTTAGCTTAGTTTGGTTAGTGTAACTAGAGTATAAATACTCTTGTACTGACCTTGAAGAAACGGTGGAAGTTTTCTGTAAAGCTCTCTCTTGAAACTCTCTCAACCAAGAGCCAAACACCGATTATGCTCAACAATTGGTATCAGAGCACAGATCCATCGAAGGAGTAACTGTGAGAGGGGAAATCAAAGGTGAAACACAGAGAGATTGTGAGAATCATTGGGTGAGTGAAACACCGAGTGAGTGAGTGAGAAGAGAGAGTGAGCGAAGAAGACGATGACTTCCTCAAAAGGCTTTGTTCAAGCTTCCATTCCCAAATTCACTGGGTATTACGACGACCACTGGTCGTTAATGATGGAAAATTTCTTGAGAAGCAAATAGATATGGAGTCTGATTGAAGAAGGAGTACCGTCAGTGGGAACAGGAGCGAGTGAAGTGCAAAAGAAAGCAGTGGAAGCAGTCTTGCTCAAGGATTTGAAGGTCAAGAACTTTCTATTCCAAGCCATAGACAGAGAGATCATGGAGACCATACTTGACAAGGGAACGTTCGAAAGCAATCTGGGACTCGATGAAACAAAAATACCAAGGCTCAACGAAGGTGAGAAGGGCACAATTGCAGGCCTTGAGAACGGAGTTTGAGACCCTGAGTATGAAGGAAGGTGAGAAGATTGACAAATTTTTGTCAAGGACCCTCACAGTGGTAAACAAGATGAAGACACATGGAGAAAAAGTGCAGCAAAGCACTGTGGTTAGTAAGCTACTTCGATCTTTAACTCCTAAATTCAATTACGTCGTGTGCTCAATTGAAGAGTCCAATGATTTGGACACATTGAGCATCGATGAGCTTCACGGCAGCCTGCTGGTGCATGAACAAAGGATGCAGGAGCATAAAGATGATGAGCAAGCCCTAAAAATTGCTTATGATGAGAAAGCAACAAGGGGAAGGGGCAGAAACTCATACCGTGGGTTTCGAGGACGAGGAAGGGGCAGACAACAATTCAATAAAGAACTTATTGAATGCTATCACTGCCACAAACTGGGGCATTTCCAGTATGAATGCCCAGGATGGACACAAGGAGCTAATTTTGCAGAACTGGATGATGATGAAGAAATGCTACTCATGGCACATGTTGAGCTGCACAATGCTACCCGAGAAGAGGTATGGTTTCTAGACACTGGTTGCAGCAACCATATGACGGGTAACAAGATGTGGTTTACTGTTTTGGATGTTGAATTTAGGCATTCTGTGAAATTAGGAAATAATACTAGGATGATGGTGATGGGTAAGGGTACTGTTAGGATGCAAGTAGAAGGGGAAATACAAGTTATTACTGAGGTTTACTACATTCCTGAGTTAAAAAACAATTTGCTTAGTGTTGGGCAGTTACAAGAGAAGGGGTTAGCTATCTTGATAAAAAATAACATATGCAAAGTGTTTCACCCTTCGAGAGGGCTTATCATGAAGAGTAGTATGTCCACTAATAGACTGTTTGTGCTGCTTGCATCTAGTAAGACTACTAAACATGCATGCTTTAATACTGTCAATGAAGAAGAGTCACGTATGTGGCATTGTAGGCTGGGGCACTTGAATTTTAAGGGGTTGAGAACCCTATATTATAAGAAGATGGTGAAGGGGTTACCTCTAGTAAAAGGTTCAGTAGATGTGTGTGAGGGCTGTATAATGGGAAAACAGCACAAGGACTGTTTTCCCAAGCAAAGTCAGTGGATAGCTGAGGAGAGATTGCAACTAGTGCACTCAGACATTTGTGGGCCTATATCCCCTGAATCAAATAGTGGAAAAAGATATTTGATAACATTTATAGATGATTTCTCTAGGAAAAACATGGGTGTACTTCTTGACTGAAAAGTCAGAAGCCTTGACAGCCTTCAAAAACTTCAAAAAACTAGTGGAGAAAGAGATTGAGAGAGAGGTCTACTGTTTGAGAACAGATAGAGGAGGGGAATTCAATTCGGAGGTTTTTAATGAATTCTGTAAAACTGAAGGAATTAGTAGGCAACTCACTGCTGGGTACTCCCCTCAGCAGAATGGAGTTGCGGAGAGGAAAAAATAGAACCATTATGAACCTAGCTAGAAGTATGATGATTGAAAAAGAGGTACCTAAAGGCTTCTGGGCTGAGGCAGTAAATTGGGTGGTTTATTTGATTAATAGAAGCCCTACTGTGGCAGTAAAAGATAAAACTCCAGAAGAAGCTTGGAGTAATATCAAGCCATCTGTGAAACACTTCAAAATTTTCGGGTGTATAGGCTATGTACATAATCATGATCAAAGGAGGAAAAAACTTGATGATAAAAGCACTAAATGTGTTCATTTGGGAATTAGCAGTGGAACAAAAGCCTACAAGATGTTTAACCCTGTCACTAGGAGAGTTATAGTGAGTAGAGATGTAGTGTTTGTGGAACATGAAAGTTGGAATTGGGGAAAAGAAGTCTCGGGTGGCAGGGAGAATGAACTGAAGTGGGGGGATGATGAGGATATAGAAGTTGATGAGAATGAGAATGGTGAAGAAGTTAATGAAGAACTAGAAGCTGAAATTAATGGAGAAAACATAGAAACAGAAGCTGAGAATGTAGGTAGTGGTGGACCTAGTCAGCTTGAGTTAAATGAGGAACAAAATGCAATCAGCCCTGCACCTGCACCTATTCTCACAGAAAGAACTCAAGGGAGACTAGGTAGAATAGCTAGAAAACCTGCTTGGTTGAGTGACCATGTGACTGGAGAAGACTTGTCAGAAGAAGATGATATGCAAAATCTTGTCTTATACACTGAAACTGGAGATCCAAGCAGCTATGATGAAGCTGCTGAGAGTCCCGAATGGGTGACAACCATGAATTGTGAAATTCAAGCTATAGAGAGAAACAAAACTTGGGAATTGATGAACTTACCCAAGGGTGCTAGGGCTATAGGTGTGAAATGGATCTATAAAATCGAACTGAATGAAAAAGGAGAGGTTGACAAATATAAGGCCAGGTTCGTTGCCTTAGGTTATGCACAAAAACAGGGCATTGATTATGCTGAGGTATTTGCGCCTGTGGCAAGATGGGATACAATCAGATTGATCCTAGCTTTGGCAGCTTCTAAAAATTGGTATGTCTACCAATTAGATGTAAAAAGTGCCTTCTTGTATGGTGAGCTAGAAGAGGATGTCTATGTGATGCAGCCGAGAGGTTATGTGCAGAAGGGGGAAGAAGGAAAGTACTGAAATTAAAAAAGGCTTTGTATGGCTTGAAGCAAGCCCCAAGAGCCTGGTATAGCAGGATAGAAAATTACTTCATGAAAGAGGGATTTGAAAAATGTCAAAGTGAGCATACTTTGTTCACTAAAATTAAGGAAGGGGAGAAATTGTTGATTGTGAGCATTTATGTAGATGATTTGATCTTCACAGGGAGTGACAAGGAGATGTTTGATGAGTTTAAGGCATCTATGAAAGCTGAGTTTGGGATGATAGATCTTGGAAGAATGAAATTCTTCCTTGGGGTAAAAATTGTTCAAAATGATGAAGGGATCTATATTCATCAGAGGAAATATGCCATTGAAATTCTGAAGAGGTTTGGAATGGAAAACAGTAATGCAACCAAAACTCCCATGGTTCCAGGTTTTAAACTAGCTAAAGATGAAGGGGGTGCTAAAGTAGATGCCACTCAATATAAGCAGATGATTGGGAGCCTAATGTATCTAACTGTGTCTCGGCCAGACTTAATGTATGTCATGAGCCTCGGCTAGTAGGTATATGGAGAAACCTACTGAATTGCATATGGTGGCAGTGAAGAGAATCTTGAGATATCTCAAGGGTACTTCAGGATTGGGTATTTGTTATAAGAAAGGGACTAAACTTGAAAAACTTGTGGCCTTTTCTGATAGTGATTATGCAGGTGACACGGATGACAGACGAAGCACTTTAGGATATGTGTTTGTAATGAGCTCTGGAGCTGTGGCATGGTGTTCGAAGAAGCAAGCGGTGGTCACATTATCTACAACTGAAGCGAAATTCATCTCTGCTGCTATATGTGCATGTCAATCAATCTGGATGCTAAGAATTTTGAATCATCTCGGCTGGGTACAAGAAGGGTGTGAGATTTACTATGACAACAGTTCTCCTATTAAATTGTCCAAGAATCCTGTCATGCATGGGAGAAGTAAACACATTGCTATTCGTTATCATTTTCTTAGAGATTTGTCAAAGAATGGAGAGGTGGAGCTCAAGTATTGCAGCACTCAAGAGCAATTGGCTGATATCATGACTAAGCCTTTGAAACTTGATGTTTTTGTGAAACTTAGAGATCAATTAGCTGTATGTGTAATGCCTATATGATTAAACTGAAAACTAAGTAAGAATTCAGTTTAAGGGAGGGTTTGTTGGGATTATTTTCATTTACTGTTAATAAGTCAGTAACTATTTGTTACTGTGTCAGTTAGTAGTTAAGCAACTGTTAGCAATTAGTTACTAGTTGGTTAGCTTAGTTTGGTTAGTGTAACTTGAGTATAAATACTCTTGTACTGGCCTTGAAGAAACGGTGGAAGTTTTCTGTAAAGCTCTCTCTTGAAACTCTCTCAACCAAGAACCAAACACCAATTGTGCTCAACAGAAACATGTATTTTTCACTCTCACTATTTTTGTATTTTATATAACAATATCACCAAATCATAATATAAAAATTTCTAAATTTTACTCGAATTACTTGATCGAGTAATAGAAAGTTCATAACAAAATTGTTTCAATATTAGCTATCTCTTGCAGGTTGAGGCTTTTTATACAGGGTGACTTGCAGAGCTATCGGGACAATAGAAAAAATTGTTAGGAAAATTATTATTAGAAAATTCATCTTTAAACTAATTAAGGATAAATATTCATTAAATTAAATATTCTTGTGGAAAGAATGCTTGATAGCAATGGTGGTGCTCTCACGGACCATTCCACTATCCCATATCACACTGCAAATCTCTATCCATCTAAAATGTATAGACTTATTAGTATTTAAACACAAAAACTTTTTTTCATCATTAATTGGTGGTTCATTTTAGAACGATACCTTTTGATTGTGCCAACACACCATTAAAATTAAGGCAGGATTTTCCACACTTATTAAAATATATATTGGCACAAATAAATTTGTCTCAATCTCGTAGAAAAAACGCTTGATAGCAATGGTCTCACATGCCCATCTCACACTGCAAACCCCTGTTCATCTTACTTGTTGATCGAGTCAGAAAAAAATATAGACTTATTAGAAATATTATCAACTATACTTTTTTTATTTTGCCAACACACCATTAAAATTAAGGCAGGATTTTCCACACGTTATTAAAATATATATTGGCGGCACAAATAGATTTGCCTCAATCTCGTAGAAAAAACACAGATAGCCATGGTCTCACATGCCCATCTCACACACTGCAAATCCCTGTCCATCTTAATCTTTTTTTTTTCTAATTTGCCAACACCATTCAAATTAAGGCATGATTTTTCACGCCACTTTTAATATTATTCTTTACTTTCTTCAGCTTGCACGACTTGGTGATTTAAAAGTTACCCATTTTGAATTTTATTATGTTATATAATGATGTTATTTACACGATATATATTACACTAGTCAATGTCCCTACGCCTCATCGCGGGCGGCACCATATTTTTTTCAACACAAAAAATTAAATATGTGAGGTTTTTTTATTATAATATAAATTTAGATCAAATAATAAATCTCTGCAGAATTTTTGTTAAAATAAAAAAAGCAAAATATTTTTACAAAAAAACAACAAAAAATAATCATTAACATTATCATTATTATGGCGCAAACAATAAAATCATCTTATATGAGGAATAAATAAAAACAACAGAAAACACAAAAATAGAACAAATAGAAAAAGGGAGCAATATTAATTTGAAAATGATCACCAACATAAATTAAAATTCCAGGACTGAACTAAATTAAAATTAATCCCTAATAAAAAATAAAAATAAAAAGACAAAATTAAGAATAAAAAATAAAAGTATAGATGTATAAATACTGATAAAAAATAAAAGGTGTCCAAAAATGAAAGAAAAAGCAAAAGAAATTAATAGCAAATAAAAAAATTCAAACAATAAGGACCAAAATGAAAAATAAAATATATAATTAATTCAAATCGAACAACAAAATTGAAACAAATAAAAACATTGGGACCGAAATAATATAAATATATTTAAAAAAAATTACAGTGTAATTTTGTTAAAAAAAATAAAAGAATAAGGATTGAAATAAAAAGCAGCATACATGACTAATTTCAATTGGAGGACAAAATCAAAACAAATTAAAACAAACTATATAATTAATTTCAATTGAAGGACAAAATTGAAATAAATAAAACCTTGGGACCGAAATAAATAAAGACATTTTAAAAAAATTGTAATGTTTTTACAAAATTAAAAGAATAAGGACCAAAATGAAAGATAATATATATGACAAAATTCAATTGTAGGACCAAATCAGAAGCAATTAAAACCTGCATACCGAAAATAATTAAAATAACCAAAATCAAATCAAAAATCTAAAGAATAAGGACTAAATTGAAACCCAACATATATAATCAATTTTAATTGAAAGGCACAATTGCAAAAAAATCAAAAACTATATGGAAAAAAACAGTAATAAAAGTGAAATCTAAAGACCAGGGACCAAATAAAAATTTCGCAAACATCAAGGATCGACGTGTATTTCGAGGCGGCAGGAGAGAGAAGAAAAGGTAGAAAAAATTTAAAACCGGCCACCAGAGCTTCACCGGCCACACGCCGCACCTGGAGGAAAATGACATGTCGGCGCCCCATGTGACACGAAGGAAGTCGGTTTCTAACCGTTGTACTGAGGCGCACGCGTAACCTAAATGGCAAATCCATTTTCGGGGGCTATTTGCGTTGTTTTATTGTGCAAATAATCCAAAAATATCATCCATGTTCCCTAAAAAATTCAAAAATACCCCCGGTCCCGGGGGTTAAAATTTTTCGATCCTAGGAGTAAAATCATCATTTCACAAAAGCAATCTATAGTAAACTGAGTCTAGATAAGCAGTAAACATTCTCCAGGGAAAGGGCCATAGCTATTGGATTATAGTAATATCTGCATCAACTTTTTAATTTATAGTTAAAAAAAATTCTCGGTATCAAAAAATATTTTAACAATACCTTTTCGTTCATTATTCTGCAAATATGTTTTCACTACTCCAACCGCAATGGAAGCATTATAAAAAAAATACCAGTTTAGATCATAACGTGAGATGTAAAATATGATACAATTAAAATAAATAAAGTGATTGTTTGGGAGAGAGGTCATAGTTGATTTTTAAAAGTGTTTTTTTTTTAAGAAATGCATTAAAATGATTTAATTTTTTTTTTTTAAAAAATTATTTTTTTTATATCAGCACATCAAAATGATTTAAAAATAAACCATTTGCTATTGATGATGGTATTGAAACCTTTTCCAAACACCAAGAATAGTTAGATATCCCCTCCAAATAAATCCTTATAAAATAAGAGCTCGGATCATGAATAGGATTTTTCTTACTAAATAATTAATAGGTCCTCACGTGATCCCTCAAAATTAGAATCATAAGTATCTCAAATTAAATGTGCAAAAAAAATGCAAAATTTATCAAGGATGTAATGTGAAGCATCATTGAAATGTTTAATCATTCAAAAAGCAATTGTTAATAAAGATTCTAATAATATTTAAAAATAATAGCATAATTGGATAATTATTCAAACATTATTGAAATAAATTCATAATTAAAAATAATATTTAAGGTAGCATATTTAAAAATAAATTGATTATTATTTTGATGTTTTCGAGTCATTTTAACGTGGATATATACAATAATTTTTTTTTAAAAAAAATATTATTTTAACACTTTTAAAAAATATTATGATTGAGCCAGCTTCAATTGCATTTGTAGATTGCCCTCAGTCAACTCATGCCCCACACGTGTTTTAGACTCTAAGTGTTTTCAGGAAAGGGTTGGTTATTTGCAAAGATTGTGTTTTCATGTGGGATTTTTTGAATTTCAAAATTATTCCAAGAACAAAAATGATTTTGATTGCCCAGTTGGGTCATGTCACCCCAATGTTTTAGGCTTTGAGTATTTGCAAGAAATAGATGGCTATTTGCAAAAATCATTTTCATGTAAAACTTTTGGAATTTCAAATTCATTCCAAGCACAAAAACCATTTTGATGTTTGTTTAACAAACTTGTTCTCAAAAGAATTCAAGTGATCTCATTGTCAGGTTTTATGTTGACTTTGACAAGAATGTGAAATGATATTTGCAAGTCTCGTATGTCAGGAAGGTTTCGATCAGGTCGTGTAAGGCATTTGTAAGGTTTGTTTCAAATGAAAAAGAATTGTTTATTGATCCAGATAACTCGTATTTGATCAGAAAGGGCTTTATTAGGCTTGTAACGTAGGCTTAGGTTACTGGCTACGAAAAAAAAGATATTTGTAGGCTCAAAAAGTGTTTAAGGGTTTTTTAGACTAAGAAACACTTAGTGGATCACTTAGTGCTTACTCTTAGAACTTCATTTAGTCCTTATGATTGATTTTTATAGTGACCTAGCATGCCCCTCAGTGTTTGTTTGGGCTTTCATCTTGACATGCCTCCTAGTATTTGTTTGGGTTTTTTCATTGGTATTTGGCACTAACGTTGTGCTGACTTGACATGCCCCCCAAGTATTTTGTTTGGGCTTTTTCATTGATTTTTGACACTAACATTATGCTGACTTGACATGCCCCCAAGTATTTTGTTTGGGTTTTTTTCATGGTTTTTAGCACTAACATCATGTTGACTTGACATGTCCCCCAAGGTATTTTGTTTGTGTTTTTATCACGACATGCCCCTCAGTATTTTGTTTGGGATTTTTATGTTGGGTTTTTAGTACTACCAAAATGTTGAATTAATTTGCTATAGTATACTAAAACCCTTTTTATGTTTATGCCCCCCAGCTTTGTTCGGGCGTCACTTGTTATTGAGGACTGTTTTGTAGATTTTATTTTTTATTTTTTACATTTGCCCTCCAGTGTAGGGTGTGATCCTTGTCAGGGTTAATTATCAAGAAAAAATTATTAGGCTCAAATAGGGACTTCAAGGGATATTTGAGACTTTGTGAAGGAAATATCAAAGATGACCTTTCCTCATTTCAAAAACATGCAATCTGAATCAATAAGCTTTGCTTTTCCATGCGAAACAAGTTTTTGATTTTTCTTGGATTATTTGTTTGGCTAAGAGATTAACTTTATTATGTGGGTTTTGGTGGTATGAGATCACCTTTCAAAGAAATCCTTTGAATTCCGAGAACACAATTGTTAAATAAACATCAAATTGATATTCATTTTCATACTAGACTTTGATTTGCTAAAAATCTTTATGAAATCATGGGTCAAGTATACTTTGGATGAAAGGCATATGGAGTGCTTGTGTTATTTAGATAGAAAAGCAAGAACCCATCATAAACACAAGAAAATACATAATCATTGAAAGAAAGGTTTGCTTGACAACAAAAAGGTGTTTGTGGTGTTTGCATGCAAAATTGCCAACAAGTCAAAAAAGGTTGAAACCGAGACATGACATGTGGACATGACCAAACAAAGAGCAATTATAGAAGCGGGCTTAATTTTTCAACTCCGGTGCATTTCTTTCTCAAAGGCTCTTGCAGAGATCATCTCAGTGCTTGCTTGAATAAACCATTAAGTCACCCTAGCTTTCAGACAAACTAGTTTTCTCTAAAGTGGACATTGCGGTGAGCACATTCTTCTGTGTCCATAATTCTTTGACATAGTTGAGTGTCATGGACAAAAGCTCTTTCGAGGACCTATGTTTCCGCCTGCTGATGATATGTTATGCAGTGATGAATGCATGTAAATGCAAATGTATCAGGAAAGGTGTACCCAAAAGCAAGTTCTAAGCCATTATATGAGGGTTAAGTTTTCTATCTGGTCTCAGAAGGTCTATAAACTGCACAGTGACCACCTCACGTGAAAGGTAGTGTAGGGGTTTACAAGAAATGGTTGGGGCACAGTATGACCGCCATTATCAAGTAAACACTTAGTTTATAGTTGGATGTTTCACGAATCTGAATCCCGACTGAAAGTCATAGGGCAGACCGCTAATCCCCACCTAACTTAAAATTGGGTTTACTCAGAAAAATTAAAATATGTGATGACATTAATTTAAATTTAATGTTATGCATGAATTGAAAGTAAAATGCATGCTAAAGTAGTAAAAATGCATACTCAAGCAATTAAAATGAGTGCAAAAATCAAATTGAGAAATTAACAATGAAACAAGCAAAGCTCAGTCCAGCAATGTCCCCAGTGGAGTTGCCATCTGTCGCGAGGCAATTGTTTTACGCGCTTCGCGCCCCGCCATCTCTATCTGGAGAGACAACGGCGCGCGGTGAAAATAGGGTTGTTTATAACCGTAAAATTCACGACTATAATTATTAGGAGTCGCCACCTAGTATTACGGTCACTGGGAAACCTATTGGTCTGCGAGAGTCTTGAGTAAGGGGAACTTGTTATGCAAGGGGAAGACGCATCACCCCTAGTGCACCCTACCTAAGGTAAGCTGCATTGTTGTTTGATTGTTTTTCTAAGTTAAAATTTTTACACTGTATTTTCAAAAAAAATATTTTTTTTGTCTGTGGGTGTATTTTACAATGTAATTTTACACCGCAGTTATAAGTTTTTTTTTATCTACGGATGTACTTTACAATGTAATTTTACACTGTAGTAAAAATATTTTTTTATCTACGAGTGTACTTTACAATGTAATTTTACACCGTAGTAAATTTTTTTATCCGCGGGTGTACTTTACAATGTAAATTTTACGTAAAATTTTTATCACGCTACTGTAAATTTACACTGATGAAACAAAAATATTTATAATTAGTTTTGATATTTTGGCCAAATTCCAACGGATAATCATAAACCGGTTACGATATCCAATTTTCGTTTAAAAAATATGAGAAAGATGCAACATGTTGTTTTCACGAAAAAATATGATGGAAAATTTTTGGAATACGGCCGTATGCACGAAAATAATATATTTTTATTTTTTTTTAAAATGCAACTTTTTTAAAAAATAAAAATTAAAAAAAATAACAAATTCGGGCCTGGCCTCGCCAGCTAAATGGGCCGGCCCAGCTGAGGCTGGACTTGGGCCCGGCCCTGCCAACTAGCTGGGCCGAGAGAGGCTGGCCCAAGGCCAAAAAATAATAAAATAAAAACGCAAAACACGTGAACACAGTGAAGTGAACGTGCATAGTAATTTGGTCGGCCGACCACAACCAGAGGTTTACCTGCTACTGCCGTCTGGTAGAGGATACCGAGGTGGTTGTCCCTACGGTGATGGCGTTGAAAATGGCGCCCAGTGGGGGGCGGAGGAGGCGCTGGAAGCTACCGGTCTGTGCTGTCTTCGTGGTCGCCTCTGCTCTGCGTCGCCGGCGATGGAGAAGAAGATCTTGCTGGGGAGCTGCTGGCGTGGGGGAGGAACCGCCGGTGCCAAGGAAGCAGCCGCTGTGCTCACCGGGAGCTGCTGCGTGAGGAGAGAGAGGGCCAGTTGCCACTGGTTTTAGAGAGAGAGAGTGCTGTCACCCGAGAGAGAGAGAGCTGCTACGGGCTGAGGAAGGAGAGGGAAAGGGTTGCCTGCAGTGAAAGGGAGAGAGCTGACCGTTGGCTGGCGAGAGAGAAGGGGCTGTTGCACCGTCGGGGTTGACGGGAGAGAGAGAGGGCTGGTGAGAAAATAGCCGAGAGAGAGATGGCCGTCGGAGACGAGGAAGATGAAGAGATTTCACGTTCTGTCGTCTCCCTCTCTTTGCATAAATTTTTCTTTGTTTTTTCTCGGTTCTCTCTACGTAAACTCTCCTTCTCTGTTTAATTTCTTCTCTCCGTTTTCTTGTTTTTTCCTTTTCTTTTCTTCTCCCTTTTTTCCCCCTGGTTCATGCCGCTGACGGTTGCATTTATAGGAAAAAATGCAACCATTCGTCATGCACATTGCATGAGATTGTTGCCCTCAGCATTTTGCAGAGGGCTGAGGGGTGTGTTGAGGGAATGCAGGCATGTTCCTGCACTGTTCAGGTGTCGAAACAGTGCAGGGACATGCCAAATTTGTATTTAAAAAATATAATTTGGATTCAATCGCACCTCCAATTAGTTTTAAATTTTAATTTTATATATCAGAAGAACCCTTGTCGTTGTCTTCAAGGTTCTTCTTCAATAAAGGGCTTGATTCCTCTCGATCATAGCTGTTGAAGCTTGGGTTGTTGTTGTCAGTCATTTTTTGAGAGAACGGAATCGAAAAGCAAAGCAAACCCTGATATTGGATTATATTTCTACACAGAAGGTGACAATTGCAAAGAGTGCAATGGCAGAGGAAATTGGATCGAAAATCTCAAGGAAATGATGCTATGTATAAACCAGACCGAAAGTCAATTACTTGTACTTATTAACTTATTATTATTATTATTAATATTGTTGTTGATATATTTGGTGAGTTAATCTGAATTTTAATAAAAATATTTATTTTTAATTTAAAATGATACCACTTGAGATATAACATTTTTATTTTTATTTTATTTTGGAGTTTAATAAAATATTTATTTTCAGATTTTATTTTTAATTAAAATTATATCACTTGAGATAACTTAATGAAATTAATAAAAATATTATTTTAGAGTTTGTTTATTTTTGTTTATTGAAAATATATATTTTTAGATTATTTGAAATGATGATATAAAATATAAATTTTAAAAAATAATTTTTTAATAGAACACAGCTAACAAGCTAGATGTTTCTAACGAAGACAGAGGAGGTAACATAAAGAAATGAAGTCAAAGCCTCGCTCAGTTAATGTCGTTGCTTACTATGTCCAAAGTCGCGTCTATCATTGTCCTTACAAACAATTTAACCATTAAAGTCCTTACAAATGGTTAATGATGACAGGCCCTTTGTTTTTTCATAGACTAAATTATTCTTAGTCCCTAAGATTTAAATTTCATTATAGTTTATTCATTTATGTTTTTAAGTTTATAATACAATCTCTTGATTTCTGCTGGTATCATAAATGAGACAACATGAACACCCCCCCCACACACACACACACACAAAAACTAGAAGATTGCAAGTTTTTCTTGGAAAATCATAAATACTAACGTGTCATCATACATATTTTGTATATCTTATTTGTTTATGTATTTTTAAAAATATTTCTAAATTTTTTATTTGTTTCAAATTAATTATTTCTAGTATTTTTAGATCATTTTGATGTGATGTTATTGAAAGTAATTTAAAAAAATAAAAAAAGAATTTTTTTCTAATGTATTTCCTAAGCAAAACTTATTTTTAAAATCAATTGTTATTACACTTTCAAACACGTCTTTATAAACATTTAGTTTTTTTTTTTTCTATCAACATGAACAACATGATTCATATACATTATTGCAAGAATTTTTATTTCACCGAATTATAAACTATTGATACAACTTTGGATTGTTAAAGCACTTGAAAGCTTGAGTTGGGGATTGGAGCACATTAATGAAATTCAGACTATATCTATCTAGGATTGCTCCTAATCCTATATTAAAAAAAAATAGTATAACTAAAAATAAATTATTGTCTCATTTGAACATACTCTTAAAATTTAAAACAATACAAAATTCAAGAATTTTTGGTTAACCTTGCTAGTAGGCATGTGACAATAGGAATTGACTAGCCTAGATCTTGAGTTTAGTTCATAATGTTCTTCTAAAATAAGGACAAGTTTTGAATCAATTAATAAAACCTCTTTCTGATAAAAGAAATAAGCAACTTTATTTTAGTAGTTTCAACCCATTCCAAAAAGTAAAAAAAATCTTATTGTTTGAAAAATATAAGAAAAAACAAAAACAAAAAGTAAAACAAATGGGTTTATAAACTATATATAGACACCACCATAATCCTTAATACTTGAGAAAAAAGGTAACCCACATATCAAAAAATAATCACATGATTTTCTAACTTTTTAAGATAATATAAGACAAATTATAAAGTCAAATAGTAAAGATATTATGAAAAACAAGCCCTAATTAATTAAACTTTAATAAATAAATAAACCATTAATCAAGTAAGGGAAGAAGAAACTTACTTGATGTAGAACTTAGACACTAATCTAGAAGCTATTCTTCCAAAGAAGTGTCATGAAAATGAAAAGAGAAAATCAACATATCCAAAAGCCAAATCATTCTTTCTTATATTATTCATTAACATATATAAAAATAATTACATGACCTTGGTTTATTAAGTTGACTTCCAAATTCGTACAAGATGTAGTTCAAAAGCAAAAAAGGAAACATTCCTATATGACCAAAGACTTCGCAACATGATTTTAAAGTCTTGACCAACTCCACATCAATACCTCAAAACTTCAAATATATCTTCTTCTTTTTTTCATATAAGAAATAAGAATATATCTAGATTTCATATTCAAAACTTTTATAGAACATGTTAAGTATTTACACATCATGATAAAGAGAAGGTTATTTGAATGATGTCTTATTGTTGTAGTTGTTATATGCCTTTCTAGCCTAGAGATTATCACTTAACCTTTCTTTTTGTGAGACTAGGAAGTTCAAGAAGCCTGTAACTCTAGGACAAGCTTTTTGTATGGTTTGTTTCTTGTAAAAATCATGACCCATTCTCAAGAGTTATTTTTAGCTCCTTAACTCTAAACTCTTATTCACCCTAGTACAATTTTCTATTTTTTTATTTGGTTTCATTTCTCTCATTTACTTTCTCTCTATTCTTTTTAATATAATTTTTATTTTATTTATTGTATTCTTATTTTTATGAAAGGTTTTATAGACCTTTAATAACATTCTAGAGCTCGTATGAGGATTCCATCACGACCATTAATCAATCGGAGATCACTCTCAATCATTGAACCACATCAACCTAAGATATGTTAGCAAAACTTGTTTTAGGGGTTTGTTAGCTTGTTTGATAGGCTTTCATAGTAAAAGATAAGAAGAAAAGGGTTATGAATACCACCATAATTTAGGGCTTGTTTGGTATTGTTGTTGCTGTTATGGTCGAGATTAAAAAAAAATCAGTTTCATGAAAAACACTTTTAGTTGTGGTTCATAACTGAAATTGAAATGTTTGGTTAAAACTTTGGTTGAGCTTGAGGTTTAATGAAAAATAGTTTCATTTGTTTGGTTACCATGCCTTTTTATTTTAATATTATTTTGTTAATGATATTCCAAGCACCAACTGTACATTACCCAACTCGACGAAATTTGCATTTGTAATTAGCCATAAGATTCGGGATACAATTGGAAACCAAATCTCTATCAAACCCTAATCCTTGCCTCCAATCTTTTTTTTTTTTTTATAAACCTTAACCTCTATAAACCTTTACAACGGGCTCTTCCCTCCTAACTAATCCTGTTATCCCCCTTTCCCAATCAATCTAGCTTTCAAGTTTCTCCTATCTTTTGTTTTCAGCTCTTATTTCTCTCTCTCTGAATGTGTAATTGAAATTTCTTTATCTTTGCTATGATGATAAAACCAACTTTGTAGAAACATGGTGTTAAACGATAAAGAAGATGATATATCATTCAACCTTTTAGTTAAATCATAGCTCTTTATTTTAAATGGAATGATGTTATTTGTTTAATTTCATTTAGTTCGTTGACTTTTTTGTATATTTTTAGTTATAGTCTTTTCGTTTAAAGAATTCTCACTTAGGCTCTTAATAGCTCTTTTAAATTCAAATTTCCTACAATTTAATCCCGTGATATCTTTTGATTTTTTTTTATCTTTAGCTTTAGTTTTTTCTTTCCATTTTGGTTCTTGACCATCCAATTTGTGTAACTTTGCCTTGAATTTCATTTTCTCTCTCTTCAATTAGCCCTTTATATGAATGAATTGCACTTTTAAACTTTGCCATATTTTTCTATTTTGATCATTTTTCTTCCAATTACTTCGATCAAAACCAATTTAAAATCTTTCCCCCTAATATCTCTTATACTAAACCCTTAATTGAATTCCCATGTTATTTTTGACCACCTATAAATTAAATTCTTACCCAAACTATATTTCATTTTTTTAATCTTTTTTTCTTTGAAATTAATTTTTTTTGAAAATTATTTTGTTTCTTATTTATTCTAAAAAATGATTATTTTTGAAAAATATTTTTTTCTTTTTTTTATAACAGCAAAAATTGTAGTTATAATAAAGCTCCAAGTACAATCACTTAGAAAGGTTGTGTAGTGTAAGTTGGACTATTTAAATCATCAGTCAATCATACTAGTAGAGTTAAAGGGATTTCATGAGATGATACTTCATTCACTAAATAACTTATTAACATATAAATATCATGAGTCTTCAACTTATAATTTTTGTTTTTCCTGTAATCAAGAACTCAGATTTATTTATAGGTACAATTAGATATAAAAAAAACAGGTTTGTTTAGAAAATAAAAGAACAACTCTAAGTTGTTTTTTGTTTAACATTAAATATCATGTACTAATCTTAATTAGGCTATTTTTCACAATACAACTTGTCTTTGTTTCTCCTCCATGAGGACTTATATTGATAGTTTAATGACCAAATTAAAGGAATATTTTTATTACAAATTATACAAGTAAATCAAGAGCACTTATGTTTCTTAAGATGAAAATAAGGTGGTTTTCATTCAGAGGGGTTATGAAATATAAATTCATTGATAGAATCGTTAAAAGTATAAGAAGAACAGAGATTTCTCATTATAATAGTAGAATAACCTAGGAAAATTACTTTTCAAAGATAATTCTAAGATTCTTCATTTAGCTTTCGTTTCCATTTAGAATGCAAGGGTTCCAGTTTGTCTTAACAAATTCCTCTTTTTTTGTTGATCCATTTGGTGTCTAATGAATAAATAGAGGAAAAGTGATCGATCAAGGAAGGTTTGAATGAATAGTTGACCTTGTGGAGTCATGATCTTCTGTTTTTTGCACAGGATTGAGATATAGGAGGACAGGTTGTTTCTTGGTGCAAGCTTACAGAATAAAAACAGAAGGAAATCCCATGGTAAGATTGCGATTAAGGATTTGTGGACAATTCCATTGGGGAGTCAATCCCGATGAACTGGAAAAGAAAATGGAGACAGCAGAGTAGATACCAACTTCTAATTTCTGAAAAACAAGCCAAGCCTGCACCATCAAACTTTAAAGATCACTACAAGTAACTGGTATGGACTCTGAGGCTTGAGTTCAAATTCCCATTCAATGACAGGTGCATGCTGTTCAGATTTTTATGGTTGGCATGCAGAAAGCTAGGAGATTAATTAGCAGCCATGGTTGGTTTTTCCTTGAGATCGTTTTGACAGTAATACGATCACCCTAATCATTTTCATATGATCAATTACTGCAGAACAAAATCTTGCAGTTAGCTCTAGCAGATTATAGATTAGATCAACAATATGCCGTGCAACAAAGTATCACGTTTGAGGAGATCTACTTTTTAAATCAGTGAACTTGGTCTGGTGGCATGCTTGTTTATATCCAGCACCTCACTTCAATGAATCGACTTTCGATTTGCAATCATATAATGAAAGATTTACTATTTTTCATTTAAGGATCACTGAGAGTTGTTCATGATAAAAAATGAAAACAATGGAGTGTTGTATTTCCTAAGCCACAGCACCCACGTCTACAGATTCTTACCTTCAAAAAAGTACAATTTAGAAGCCGTCAGTTTAAATCTATGTCTGGATTGAAAAAACCTGACAGCGCATCTAGATCTCCACGAAACAAGCCTTCATAAAACTTGAAGATATGCAACAGTAATCACAAACTCAGCAGCTTAGATCACACAGACAACATTTACAGACATTGCAGAAAGCTGGAAAATGACAAAAGATTGCCATCTATAATCATTTCTCAGCCTGAGAATGTTCTATCCGTACCTAAGAGATCGAAGGAACTAAAGTGTAATAACTTGAAGCAAAACTAATGCTTCCTCCATATATTACTCTCATCCATGAATTTTTTTAGCCTGCGAAACACAACCAGAGACAAGACAAAACGATTAGTCGAAGATAGAGTCACACACCAGCTGCAATCTAAATTTAAAACCCGCCATCAATTTGGAGTAAAGGGCGAGTTCTGTATATGGTAACCCTCGTAAAATCCTCGTTATTATTTCCTTTTGAAATAGGTCTATCATTCATGTTACTTTTCACTTTGCATCTTACTAGGTACTTGATAACTTGAATGATTAGTTTTTAATTTCACAGTACACTTGATCTTACTTGTTCTCCGTTATCACCACCTCTGAAACCCTGGGGTTTATGAGATGTCTTGACAGCATCTTGATGAATCCAAGGCCTGCCATGAAAATGGCCAGGAGGAGGCTTAACTGACGAGTGAGTCTCTGGTCCTCTATAATCAATTTCATAAACTTCTTCTGAATCTGCCACTTCAGATCCTCCTATATAAAAAAAAAAAAAAAAACATCACCAAGTTTGCACTTGATAATACACACAAGCAACCCAAGTTCTGGGGCTACACATTGAACAACTCCAGTAATAAATTTGAGAAAACAATATATATATATATACATATATATATATATATATATATATACAAACCTCTAGAAACGTGAGGTGTGGCAAGGAGGAGGAATAGAAGAAAGACCGCGGTGATGGTAGACTTGAACTCCATGGAAATCCAAATTAAAATAAACTATTTGTGAGAGCTAAAAGGTGTCATAGGGTAGACAAGATGGCCCTGTATACTGTTGGAGAAGGGATATATAATTGAAGTAATAGGAGGGTCGCGGAAGAAGCACCAGGTAGGGAGTTGAGGTTGTATTTTCTTTCAGCTTTTTGGCAAATTGAAACCGTCACAATCGACACAGCAATGAGTTGCAAGGTAACGATGTAGATGTGGTGGGTTGGAGCATTAATGTTCCTGTAACCATACCATACACCTAAACTTCAATCTTTAAAACATTTCCTCTATTTTATGTTTTTTCTTTTTAAATGGAGTAGACAGCTCCATGTGTGTATTATTGTAATGTCCTGTTGAGGGACATCCCATCGAGCTCAATTGGCTGGATTTCACATTTCTCGCACCGACTTTTGCTATTTGTGTCTCTTCATGTTTATCAAGCACTAAAAGTTATCAAATCCTTAAAATCATGCTTGTAGGTTGTTCTTGGTTGGGAACAAAATGATCTGCCACAGCTTCTTGAACCCTGAAACTAAGCCTCAAAAGTGTGAAACGTACATCAGCCGACAAGCCCTTCTGTTAATCAGCAGAAGGGGCCGGGGAGGAGTTGGTGGACAGTGTTAAGCTCTTGAAAACCATGCCAGTTCGAGTTAGAGATTGATAAATTAAAATAAGGTGCAGAAAGCAGAGAATGGAGGTCAGGAGAACTCATTAACAGTAAATAACAAGTGCTTCACCTTTCTCAAACATGAAGCATTTACTTCGAAGAGAACTTTGCTAGCTGCTCTAATGGGAAACTCACCTTAATCTAAACCCAAAGATCCTTCTCAAACACCGTAACGGATGATTCATCTGTCAAGAAACTATCTCACCTGAAAAGCTTAAATTGTTAAGTAAAATCCTTATTCTCTAACATATCCCTTTTAATGAAAGTCTTTTGGGCTTGAAACTTGCACAGACCCATACTATTTTGTGCTTGATTTTTATCAGATAGAATAGGATAATGAGATTCGAACTCGTGACTGCGGGGTCAAAAAGACTCTAATCATTAAAAAAAACTCAGAATATAATTTATGTTATTTTCTAGCTGGCACATGAGTATTTATGTAATTACTTCAGTTTTCCCATGAAGTTTGATTCGGTAAGATAACGTCGATCTCGGATGATGTACTGCTTTTACAATAGATTCCACAAATATAACTTCGAGATACAGGCGTCTCTTTCACCATGCACCAACAAATCTACACACCTGCCTCGATCGTAAGAGAATAGTGTGCATGTTGACTCGGGTGCTGGAACTGCCTCTCTACCATTCTGCTTCTTTTGACAGTGATGCTGTACAAATGAGGCGGGTTGGCTCTTGTCTTGAGGTCGCGGGTTGCATTTCTTAGTATCTTTTTAGAATTTGTTTAGTCTCAAACTTGCTGTTTGTGGGATGTGTATTATCGAGCTTACCAAGGCTTGACACCCATTTTCTTCTTCCATGATGATGTCTTTGGGGGACCTCGCTCCCCACTGCTCAGCTACCTATCATGATAAAACATTTCATCTTCCTCTAGTTTTTAATAACTTTGATCCAATATTCCCGCTTCCTCTCTGCTTGGATCCAAATATCAGATAAATTATACCAAATTCAGGAACAAGATCACTCGAAAATTAATCTAGCCTATGAGTAGTAAATGGCATTAGCTTTAACTGTTGTTTGTGGACAATGCACGCCAATCATTACAGGCTAGACTTCTACTAAGATAACGTGTTTGACTCTTCTCTCCTCAACTAAAACGAGAAAATTAAAAGGAAACATTTTGACCTTACTCAGAAAATATCAGCAGAACACCAAAGGTTTCTTAGCCCCTCTGGGAATTTAGGCAAAACAATTATTCAGTCAATAACTTTGTAGATGGAATTGAGCGAGAACTGTTGATTAAAAATAATAGTCTGGGGACTAATAGTTTCAAGTTTTTTTATTTTAAGGACTTGCAACACTTAATTTAATTAAGAACCCTTTTAGCCAAGAAATTAGGTGATCAATTAATCTGGTCGTAGGAATCATTTTCATGGGTATTATTAGTGGGCCTAATGTGCTGTGACGTTAGTTGGATGGACATCATCAATATTTATTGACGAAGATAAAAAGGCTAAATGTAAGAATCATATGGTGAGTTTGCAATGATTGATTCTTTTTTCTTTGTGGGCAGTGCTAAGAATTATTCAGTCAAAGAGTATACGTGGATTCCACTAAACCGGGGCTTCATTTCAGCTGTCATTCCATCTACAAGGATCCCCTATCGTGGAAATCACATGGAAGTGAAAAAAGAATAGGCTAATCTCTCTCTCTCTCTATATATATAAATATACTTGTATATGTTTGCAGCAAGCTACGGCTTGCCAATAAAAACAACTACAGATGTATTTGCCCCGAAGTACACCTGCTCCGTGTCTATTTAATGAAGAATTGTGAGCCTTTTAACTAAGTTTGGGAATTTTGTTTTGGTTGGTTTTTTATTTTATTTTATTAGAATGAAATGTTTTGGTTTTGAAATATTTTGGTGTTCTATTTTGAGGTTGTATTGTTTATGTTTATATATAATTAAATATATTAATTCAACAAATACAATTTTAATTCAAATTTAAATATAAAATTATTTAAAATTGTGCAATTTAAATTTCAAATATAAGTAAAAAAATGAGAGTTGAACTGATATAACTCGGTCGACTTGATGAGTCCAAAGATAACATAGAGAATTGATAAAAATATAGTTTTAACTAAAAAAATAAAGTTGAAATATTAAAAAAATAAATTGAAACGACGATATATTAGATCAACTCGAATCAAGCTAGGTTAACCTTTTCAAATGTGTGACCTGCGTTATAAAATCATGAAAATCTTAAATCAAGCAAATAAAAACAAATTATAAAGTTCAATTCCTAATAAACTTGTTGTTGAATAATAAAATTGAGAAAAAAATAATCTAAAAAAAGACACAATAAAATAATTTTTCTGAACAAAATTATGAATCTAGATAATATTATGTGAATGTCATCATCCATCTTGCAAGGTCATTATATTATCTGATTGATATGAAATTATAACCTAATATATATAAATATATCAAGAGACTCCTCATAAAATTTCATCTCAATCTAACAGTCGGATTAAAGAGATATGATTGATATTGTAAAATTATTTATTATTTAAAAAACACTATTAATCGGAAGGAATGGGTGGAACAAAACCGAAATGTTTTGGCAAAATTTGGGAGGAATTTCTAGAAGGAATCAAGAGTTTTGAGCGAGATAAAATCTATTTTGGTTTGTTCTGTTTTTTTGAACTATAAATGAGATATACTGACCTTGCTTTTAACAACATTTTATTTATTTATTTTGCAGTGTTTTGAAAATATTTATTTTAAAAAAATATTTATTTTTAATTTATTTTTTATATTTGGATATGCTAATATTAAAAATAAATTTTACAAAATAAAAATATAATTTTAATATATTTTTAAACAAATAACACTTTGAAAAGTAACCGAAATCACACTCTTAAACATGCCCTTAGAAGGACTGATATAGTAATGGTTTAAGGATCTGTTTGGGAGTATGGTTGAGGGTTGCTTTTCAAAGTGTTTTTTTTGTTAGTATTAGAAATTTCATAACATAGAAATTATACATGTCGAATTATCAAGAATACATAAACAATTAAGTGAAAGAATACTTGAATTCATATCCAAGAGTCGCTCTATAGAGTCATGCGGATAACCATTCAGATTAACACATTCTCCTTTGAGAGCCTTTTGGTTCTCTTTATTATAACCTTTATTTTCTCTCTGATGATGGGATGTCAGAATGAGAATGAAGTATAATGTGTAATCTAGGGGATCATGACCATATATATAGGTAACTACAATGCTATAATTTGGTATTCATGCCTTTTTCGTATTTCTACCATTTGACATTCTTGCCTTTGATATTCATATCTTAGCCTATCATTAAAATATAGATAACTCTTTAGTCTCTACATATTAAAGGTCTACACCCTATTATATACATCAAAAACTCAATCGCCTAAAAAATACTTAGCAAATTATTTTTAATTAGTCTTCACTTTATTTGACAGTTCTCAAACACATAATTATTCTTACATAAGTCCAACATTGGATTAATGATCCAACAATGTAATACCCTCAAATTATAATATCATGAATTCTCCCAACATTTCTTTACCAATGTCAAGTGTTGGGTAATATGTCTAAATTATGAGATTTTTTTTTTGAAATTTCGGCAGAGTTTCCTCTATTTTTTTTTATACCAAGTTATCAACAACACTTCTATTATATGTCATTACAACTTCCATCTTGATCCACTCATCCTGGATCACATTCCATTCATCAAACAATAACTTAATATTCATACTTATCAAATATATGCAAGTCTCATAATATCAATTAGTAAATTAACATAAATATACTACCAAAACAACTCAAAAAATAAACAAATTCATCATTAAACGTAATAAATGCTAAACTATAAACCTTTAAACTACATAAATACAATATTAAGATTAAGAGTCATAATATATTTATAATAAATCTTATCTTATCATTTTGAAAATGATTTGGTCATACTAACAACTATATATATATATATATATATATATATAATACATCCACTACATATTACATTTTCTACTTAATTTTTACAACACGAAAGGATTTTCACTCAAAGTAAAGACATGAATATTATATTTCAAAATAGTAATTCATAAACAGGAGTATTCCTACATCTAACGATCTGCATCAACTCGCGATGTACCTGTTTCAACAATAACAATATTAAGTAACTTATTCACTATATTATTCTAATATTAATTAATTTCATTTAACCTTTGAAATTTAATACTTTTACTTCAATCTAACTTAATCCCTTAATTTACATAATCTTTTCAAAATTTACAAATCCAGTTAACATACCAAATAAATCTAGCACTTCCATATAATTATTCAGAAATTTGGTTTCCTTCCTCAGTCACCAATAGATCCAGTACTTCCATTTGAATTACCCATCATCCGGCTAACCTCTTTTGTTAGCCAATCAATCCGGTAATTCCATTTGAATTTCCCAGCATCCAGCTAACCTCTTTTATTAGCCAATCAATCCGGTAATTTTCATTTGAATTACCCAGCATCCGGCTAACCTCTTTTATTAGCCAAACAATCCTGTAATTCCATTTGAATTACACTGCATCCGGCTAACCTCTTTTATTAGCCAATCAATCCGGTAATTCCATTTGAATGACCCTCATATCCGGTTAACCTCTTTGTTAACCAACAAAACCGAGTAATTTCACATAATTTACCGGTAATTCACATAATCATAACTCATTTTATTCATTTGCTCCATTCATTTAATATCAATTAAATGAGCAACACAGATTATTAGGGAAACTAAAAATTATAAAATAAGGTGACGAATCACCTACCTTCTGCTCCGGATGACCCAACTCCTCCTGTCTGATAACCAGCTCCAGACACAACTCCTGAATCAATAAAGTGTCATTATATCATTGGCCCATCAATATTTTTCTTATGTGCCGAAACACAAAGCACGTAATATTTTTATTTGTAATTTGTTCTAATAAAAATTCATTCTCAAATATAACATTGTTATTTTACATACAACCTCATATTTAACTCAAGTTACTTCTTTGCTTACTCTATGTCCATAATTCCTCCATCAAATAATTCTTCTATTCATTTATACCCTCACATCATATTATTCATTTTATCTAAATACTATATTCAAACACAATCTAGACATCTTGTCTTCATATTTTCTTTTAACTAGTTTATTTCTCTTTTAATTTGAATTTACTTATTATTATTATTATTATTATTATTATTATTATTATTATTATTATTATTATTATTATTATTATTTTCTCAATTTAAATGTTATCTCTTCATTTAGTCTTTCTTACATTCTCAATTATCATGATTAAACATGGTTTGTTTCTAAACATTAACATCAAAACTCATTCTCCCACTTTTTCCTTTATTTGGCCAAATGTTGTGTTTCTTTTTCCTCCTCCAAATTTTTCTTCATTTACTTGTTATTTCAACTTATTTTCATTCTATTCCACTTCAATTTTATCATTTTTCCCTTCCCCTCCTATTTCCCCCAAATTCACATAAGAACCCTAAGTTCAAAAATCTAGGATTTAAAGGGAAATTAAGGTAAAATTCCATGAAATTACTTCCCAACTTAATCAAATAAGCTTAAGAACACATGTAAATCAAACATGAAATCTAAACTTCTCATGCTTACCTATTGCTTTTCTTCCAAGGTTAGCTGAATTCCCCTTCTCTTCCAAGGTTAGCTGAATTCCCCTTCTCAAATCCTCCTTCCTTCACTTGCTTTAGTGCTTTATAGGTTGAACTTGCAAGCTTATACAGGTATTTTCTCAATTTCTTGTGTTTTTCCTTACTTTTTCTCTCTTTCTCTCACGTTATGATTTGTTTCTCTTCACTTTTTTTTTGGTTTCTGCCCATTCAGCAGTTATTAGAAGAGAAGGAGAGCTTATATGTTTTGTTTTCAATGGCCAATTTCTATTATACCCATAATGAAATTTTTTTTGCTAGCACTACCTAGCTCCATTCATCTTAAAATTTTAACCATATTTTATTCAATATATTTTAAGGTTCTTGAGAAAATTTCAGCTCAATCCGATGGTCGGATTGAAAATTACATCCAATAACGTAAAACTAGTCGAATTGTGATTTTTCATCAAATTTTCGAATTTCTCTAAAAAAAATATGAAATTTTAACCCAAGATAAGGTATCATATTAAGGCTTCACATAAAATTTCAGAATTTTTTGATAACCCAATCAAGAGTTACGAAATTTTTTTAGTTTTATATAAAACTAGTCAATTTATGATTTTTCGCCCGGAGGTTTTACAAACAATCTCCCACTTGGGCTATATGTAAAATCTTAAAATTATGCTTTGCAAAAATAACCAAAATGAGCT
This sequence comes from Salix suchowensis, assembly GCA_029030765.1. NCBI lineage: Eukaryota > Viridiplantae > Streptophyta > Magnoliopsida > Malpighiales > Salicaceae > Salix > Salix suchowensis. The sequence continues at coordinate 23,287,788 of CM054995.1, forward strand.
CAATCTTTGTTGTCATTAACAAATATATCTATAACTAATCTGGTCCGGTAATCATACCAGCATAGGTTCAAAGTGGTCTTCATTATAATTACCGGAACTCAACCTATCAAAGATCATGTATGCCAATACAAATAAATAATAAGGATCATGATGTGGATATGTAGCATGGAAATTTCATGTAATATGATCTTAACTTGTTTATTTCCAACTAGTTCACCCTTAAATTGTAATGAGATCAAACCATACTAAAATCATAGTGTAAATGTTTTTATTTCTGTAGAAAATAACCTTATAAATTTCCATTAACTAAAAATAAGTCTATATTATAAAAGCATCTAAAATTACAAAACTCCATTTAAAATCAGATATCATCAATTGCCAAAACACCCATACTAGTAGTGTGCTCATGAAATATTTTAGGTGACAATCCCTTAGTAAGTGGATTCGCAACAATGGAGTTTGTATCGATATGCTCTATAGACAATTGTCCACTCTAGACTCTTTCTTTAACATGAACTTTATGTCTATGTGCTTCAACATTAAAGAGCTCTTATTGTTATTGGAGTATAAAACCACTGACTTATTTCATAAAATAACTTTAACGGTCTTTCGATATAATCCATTATGCGCACTCTCATGAACAAATTCCACAGCCATACTTCGTGATTATATGCCTTATAACATGCAATGAACTTTGCTGCCATGGTGAAAGAGGCTATAAGTGAAAGAGGCTATAAGTGATTGTTTAACACTCTTCCAAGAGACAACACCTTTTAATTACCATGTAAATATAGCCAGATATAGATTTCATACTATCTTGGCATCCAACAAAATCAAAGTCGTTATACCTAATGGTCTCAAGGTTATCCAACCTTTGATATGAGCATGTATTATTTTATTCTCTATAAGTACCGCAAGACTTGTTTAGCTATTTTCTAGTAGTCTATTCCTGGATTGCTTAAATACCCCATAATATTCTAGTAATGTATGCAATATCAGGATGCATACAAACTTGAGCATACATTAGACTCTCTATAACTTAAGTATAGGGAATCTTCTATATATCATGTTTTTCAAAATCATTCATAGGGCACTGATTGAAACTAAATTTATCCCCTAGCCACAGGAGTATGGTCTCCAATCTTGCATGCCATATCTATTGAGAACCCTTTTCATATAGCTCTTTTGTGACAATTCAAGAACACTCTGAGAGCGATCTTAGGGTATCTGAAAGCATAATACAAAAGAGGCATCACCAAGATCTTTCATTTCAAAATTCTTAGCTAGAAACTTCTTGGTTTTGTGCAATAAACCTATATCGCTGCTGGCAAGAAAGATCTCATTGACATATAGAACCAGAAAAATATATTTGCTCCCACAAAACTTATGGTATATATGATCATCGACCAAATTCATCTCAAAACTAAATGAAATGATCACTTAATAAAACTTGAAATACCATTGTCGAGATGCTTGTTTGAGTTCATAGATGGTTTTCTTAAGTTTGCAAACCATATTCCTTAGGTCTCTCTACATAGTTTTCTGGTTGCAATGTAGATCATCTTATCAATGTTACCATTGAAAAACTGTATCTTCACATCCATCTGATATAACTCAAGATTGAAATGCACCACTAATGCTATTATAATTCTAAAAGATATTTTTTAGGTCCTTGAGTGTTTTGTTTTGTCTTTTAGCAACATCATTCATATTGGGTGAAACCGATTTAGTGTACTGTGGGATGATATCACATCACATTCATCCAGGAGTTTAGCAAATGGTCCTGAACATTGTTCTCCAGAATCATCATATTTATCATAGTACTCACCATCATGGCCAGATCTAAAACTCTTAATCCTTTTGTTGAGTTGGTTTTCAACTTCAGCTATATAACTCTTAAACACATTCACTAACTGTGATTTTTCATTTATGAGATTTACATAGCCATAAGTGGAAAAATCATCTATGAATGTTATAAAGTATTGTTGAACATTCCAAAGTAACCATAGGGAATGGCCCGTAAACATCTGTATGTACGAGTTATAAGATGTCCAAAGTCCTGTTGGCTACAAATCTTCTTATATTGGTTTGTTTACCCTTAATACAATTAACACAAACTTTAAAATTTATAAAATCTAAAGGATCAAGAATTTCATCCAACACAAGTCTTTGTATTCTTCTTTTAGAAATATGACCTAGTCTTTTATGCCATAATACACTTGAATTCTCATTAGTTAATTTTTTTCTCGGTACATCGTGTACTAATTGCAGGGATTCATCAAATGAAGCAATGATATCAATCAAATAAAGATTATCATAACCAGATAAGGAATCGAAACCACCTAATTTTGAATCATAAAACAGACTAAAATTTTTCATTCCTGAATGAACAAGAGTATACGGATTTGTCAAAAATAGAAATAGAAATCAAATTCCTTCCAAAAAAAGGTAAAATAATTTTTTTTTATCAAGATCCAAATAAATTTTATTCTTTAAGAATAATCTAAAATTTTCAATTGCCTCAACTTGAATCATCTTGTCATCACCTACATAGATGTATCTTTCAACATCATTTAGCTTTAGGCAACTTAGGCAACCCTGCGTAGACACACTAATGTGGGTTATTGCACTAGAATCTAACTACCATGTGTGTCTAAGTACTAAAGCTAAATTAACTTCAGAACAAACCAAAACAAGAGGAATACCTTTCTTAGCACACCAAGCATCATAATTGTTGTATTGTTTTTTTTTCTTACTTCCTTCAGCACCATAAAAAAAACAACTAATACCTACTTAATTATTCAATTTCTTTAGGTGTTTCTTTTGAGATACCATACCTATGGCTTCCTTATTATTCTTCCTTTTCCTTCTCTTATCTTTAAAGGTGGATGCTAAGTGAGCACTCTCCATATTATCTTGATTAAGCTTTTTCTCTTCCTAAACACAATGTGAGATGAGCTCATTCAGAGACCAAGTCTCTTTTTAACAGTTATAACTCACCTGAAACCAGTTAAATTATGTCGGAAGAGATATTAAAACTAGATACACTAGCAAGTTCTTAGAGAGTTCAAGCTGAAGTGTTGTACTCCCTTACATTGCATTTGCCTTTATACTTCATTGAAATAGGACTTGTCAAGATCATACCTATTTCATCCTTTTTGTTCTTGACAAATTTATTTTCAATATTGGCAAGGAATTCCTTAGTTGTAGTGATTTATTCATACATTGTGTTACTGAATGCTTCTAGAATAGCTCTTTTCATGATCATCATACACATGCAATTTGATTTCTCCTACCTTTCCATATCCTTCTTTTCATCCAAAGTACTCTTATCCGTAAAAGGTGAGAGAGAATCAATACTTAATACAAAGATTGAGATCCATAACTCCAGGAACTATCAAAAGATTGTCTTTTTAAGACTTAAAGTTAGAGTCAGTAAGCATAGGAATAGAGTTGATAATGACAATAATATTAGCATGATTAATAACTTAAAAGAGAACAACAACAATTGAAACAGTCTCATGTATAAGGCTTATCTTAAGAGAAAAAATCATTCAAATAAAGATAAGTCTCATCTTAAGATATCAGGCACTCCATTAATAATTTATCTTTGGATAAAAGATTAATTTGTAAATGATATCTTAATATAGTAATTAAACATTGATACTAAGAACATGTCAAAAATAAATCTTCCTTTTGGGTCAACTAATTATTCACATGTAAAATCAAAAACTCATCACATGTTGATTACCACAGGTGCATATGTCTTCCTTTAAATATTGACCTTCCTTTGGGCTGATCAATATTCACATAAATTTCACGCGCAAAACCATTATATTTGCAAAATAAAATTAATATCCATAAGAGAGGTCATTTTGGTGACATGTTATTTTAATTAATTCATTGCAAAATATATATCACTACACCAATATTTGAAAATAAATTTGCATGTTTTTTTAATGTCAATGATCAAAGTCAACTATTGACATTTGACTATTGACCTGATGGTTTGACCAGGTCAAGCTAACTCAGATCATAAACCAGCCTATTCTAGATCGGACAATTTAGCTATGGGCTAGAGTTTGCTACGAGTTGAAGCCCACAACACAATATATTTTATGTGGGATAAAAGCTCAAAACCCTTTTGTTTTGTTTGTTGTGAGCCAAAGACCGCAACCCTAACAAAACTATCACGGGCATGTGAAAAAGCTAACCTAGGGGTTACAACCTCTAGGTAATGAATTATCATTGCAACCTTGGAAACTGTTGCAAAGATTTGTACCAGCTGCCACTTAAATATGGTCTTGTATTGGCAGCCTAAGGGTTGCTAGTTAATTATCTTCTTGCACCAATGCTGGCAATGGTCAACATTGTTCATGGTTTTTCACTGGCAGACTTGAATTATTATTTTTTCTGCATCAACCCTAGCAAGGCTTGCGCTAGCTATTTAATTTACACTGGCACCCTACGGGCTACCAGCTTAATTCTTCCGCCAGCTATGGCCTTGCCTATAGGCTTCCAGTTCAATTCCATATATATAACACTAGTAGCCTACAGTCAGGCCTGCCAGCTAATCTTTAATCAGCGTTGACTATTAAGCAAAAGCGTACCTGAATCCATATTCGAGAGTCGATCTCTAGATTCGTGTGAATGACCTTCTAGATTAACATGTTCTTTCTTTGACATCCCTTTGATTCTCTCTATTGTAACCTTATTTTCTCTTTTGTCAGAATGAGAATGAAATCAAAAAGTGTAATCAGGGGACCATGACCACATATATAGATAACTAGAATGCTACCTTTTGGTATTCATGTCTTTTGACATTCCTATCCTTTTACATTCCTACCTTTTTGTATTTCTATTTTGTCCATCACTAAAATAGGAATAATTCTTTAGTCTCTAAATATTAAAGGGTCATATCCTATTAGCCAATTCATAGCTTATCATTTCTAATTAAACTGCACTTTATATGACAATCCTCAAACACATAAATATTCTCATAGAAGCCCAACGATGAATTAATGATCCAACATTTTTTGTTCAGAAATACATAAATACATGAAAATACTATTTTTTATTTCTCAAAAATTATTTTTGGCATCAGTATATCAAAATGATATAAAAATATTTTTTAAAAAAAATAACTTAGAGCAAAAATAAAAAAATCTCACTGTTTTTTTTTGTTTTAAAAAAAATGCAAGACGATGTGCTGAACACACACTAACTGATAATGAAATCGAACCTCTCTTTAAGGATTTAAATTTAAGTTTGCTTAACTACAAAAATGTTGAAAGTAAATAAATTTAATACACTAATTTTACATAATCGATACTTTTTCAAGTGAAATCCAATATATTTCATGAGCAGCCTTTTGGTTTAATCACAATCATAATCGAAGGAAGAGTTCAAGTTAAAAAGGGAAATACTTTATTGAAGTAAAGAAACATAGAACACAATATGAATATTTGTCAAACTGTTTCCGATACATATATTTGGATCGTAGTGTCTATCGTTGCCGCTAGTCGTGATGACAGTGGACAAATTTATTAAAGGACACAAGCTTTTTCCTTTACACATGTAATCGAGAAAACAAGAAACAAGTGAATCACAAAAATACCAAAATTTTAATTTAGCATATGTAATTCATATATAGGAAATTAACAGAGAAGTTAAAGATAATTTTATTTATTTATGTAGCATAAGATTCTTTATGACTAAATAATAATAAATCCCAAAGTTAGATTATGTTTCATCTGATAGTTGTATTTTTTATAAATATTTTATACTAAATGACTTTTAACACCTTTGTAATATACTTAAAATTTACTTATTGAACCCCTTACCCTTGAGTTTTTCTTTTTTCTTTTTGATAAAACAACTATTTGATTATTTTGTTCTTCTTTGTAATGTACTTATCATTTATCAAGCATGAGTCTCGTTTAATTGAGATTCTATTTATGTTAATTAAGCTAGTGTTTTACATTGCGTTTCAAAAATACTTTTGAAAAAAAATTTAAGATTTTTTATTTTTATTTTTATTTTTTACTTTAAATTAAAAAAATATTTTTTTATATTATTTTCATGTGATGATGTCAAAACTAATTTTTAAAGAATAAAAAACATCATTTTGATGCATTTCTAAACAAAAAAATACTTTTCAAAAGCAACTTCAACTACGCTCTCAAATAGGTACTAAGAGCACAAACCTAGGATTAATTGTAATAATGATAATAGCTATAACATGTAAACTCTTGTATAAATATAAATTTTCTTAAATAATATTATTTTTCAAATAAAAAATGATGAAATCCACTACTAAATAATAATGCATGATTTGCAATGACAAAACTTGGAAAATAATTGCAAAATAAAGTTTGTGAACAAAACTCTTCCATGTTTTAAAAGTCTTGCAACTATAAATTTGAGTATTTTGAATTATGTTTTTGCAAGGGAGGATTTTCCAATGAAAGAAAGTATTTTTAGAATATTCTAGAAATTGAATATGTGCGTATCATAAATCATTTCCATTTTCTTTTTTAAAAAAATTAAGGAATTGTAGAGCTATGATTAACTAAAAATAATGAATTTTAGTAGACAATATATTATTAATAATAATAAAATAAAAATTAAACATCATTAAATAAAGATAATATACAATCAATTCTCAAATATATAACTATATGCATAGTTGTTAAACATGACCCCCACTCAATAGGTTGATCTTGAAACCATATAAGACCTTGAGTAAGTGAAACTTGATTCTGTTTTTAGTGAGCTAGTTGATCAAGCCAAAACATATCAAAATCAATATGGGTCAATATCAAGATAAAAAAAAAGAAAAAAAAATGATGTTTTAATAAAAAAAAAATATAGTTTAATTTGGTTACCTCGATTACTCATGACTTTGACCTAGTAATCCATTAGCAAAACCCTTTTTCTTATTAGTCCTTGGACTGGATTTGAAAACAATAACTATATATTACAAAATAATCATATGCATATAATGTTTTTAATTTTTTAGTATTTGCAAACTATTTATTTCTAATTCTTCACAAAACATGTTGTGGGTTGAAACTTTAATGCATATAATACTTTGTTTTTTGTTGGATGGTGAAAATGGGATGTAGATAGGTCTTCACATGAAAAGCTTGATGTTTTAGGTGTTGGTAGTCTTTTAAAAATTATATCAATTGTGTTTTCTTATTATACAAGGGAAAATGAGTTCTAATCTTGTTAAATTAGTAGCAATTAGAAAATGTTTTGGAAATTTTTACCTATAAAGATTTCTTGTTAGGATCTAATTTGATAATTGAATCTAACTTAACTAACATTGTAGGCTACATTGAGAATCTTACAAAGAAACCTTGAAAATTACTCTAATAAGTTTTGATGTATTGAAGGGTTGATTAAGCTATTTGATAAAGTTGTTTTTTTTATCATGTGTTACATGGGGACAAACCATATGGTTTAAACTGACAAAATAACTTAAAAGGATTGTCTGAAAATTATGTGTTTGGCTTTGATTCTGTATCGTATATAGAGATTACAAGGATGTATACATGGAAAGTAAATATATGTAAACTATAAGTTGTCATATATACAAAATAGGAAATTTATTGAAGAGGAAAATAAATTGTCGTAAAATAGAAAAGCTTGTTGTTAGCAAGCTTTCCATTGACAATCCCCCTCAGATTTATGCAGGGGTTGATCAACCAGCATCAATTTGCTACTTAGAAAATAATGTTGATGACGAGTGATCACCTTGGTGAAGATATCAACAATTTGTAATTCAGTGGAAATATGAGAAAGAGTGATAACACGAGCGTCATAGGCTTCACGAATAGAGTGACAATCCACCTCAATATGCTTCGTGCGCTCATGAAACACAAGATTAGTCGTGATCTAAATAGAACTCGTATTATCGACATGGAGAGGTGTAGAATCAATCACAGAAAAATCTAGCTCAACAAGTAAACCTCTAAGCTAAATAATTTCAGAACAAGCTAGAGACATTGCCCTATACTCAGATTTCGTAGAGGACCTAGAAACTATGTCTTGCTTCTTACTTTTCCAAGAGATCAAGGCATTTCCTAAAAACATACACACCCCGTGACTAATCGACAAGTATTTGCACAACCTACCCAATCCATATCACTATAAGTAGTAAGACAAGGAGGATTGTTCGCAGGGAAAAATAATCCATGAGCCACGGTGTCATGAACATAGCGTATGATCCGATGAACACCATCCAAAGAAAGATGTCGAGGAGTTTGAAGAAATTGGCTAACTTGTTGTACAACAAATGAGATGTTCGGTTTAGTGATGGTGAGATAAACAAGATTGCCTACCAATTTCCGGTATAGAATGGGATCAATAAGTAAGTCACCCTCTTCTTTGCGAAGCTTGATATTCACCTCCATAATGGGTATCAACTGAAGTAGCCTCTTGTAGGGCAGTTGTAGACACCACGTCACTAGCATACTTATATTAAGTTAAGGAAATGCCTGAGGAGCTACGATGCATTTCAAGACCGAGAAAATAAGTGAGAGACCCAAGTCTTTCATATGAAAAGCCTCTAAGAGATGAGTCTTGAGTTGACCAAGGAGATCCGAATCAGAACCCGTAATGACAATATCGTCAACATAAACTAGAAAGAACAACAATACCCATGGCTGATTTCCAAAGAAATCAGGAAGTGTTATGCTTTCTCTGTTTGAATGAGAATTGTAATAATGTGGTGCATAATTTATCAAACTAGGCCCTTAGAGCCTGTTTGAAACCATAAAGAGAACAACAAAGCTTACACACATGGGAGGTCGGGGAAGAAAATAATCCCAAATGAGGCTTCATATAAATACATTCTTTCAAATCCCCATGAAGAAAGACATTCTTGACATCCATTTGATGTAGCGACCAATTACCAGAAGTGGCAAGAGCCAAAATCATACAAACAGTAGTCATTTTAGCCATCGGAGCAAAGTTCTCTTCATAATTGACCCCATATTCCTGATTATTCCCAAGTGCAACAAGTCGGGCCTTGTGATGGTCCAAACTACCATTAGATCGGACTTTGACTGAATATACCTATTTGCAACCCTAGAGGAACAATAGTATAAAGGACAAGGCTCAATGTCCCAAGTGTAATTAGCCTCTAGAGCAACAATTTCTTCATGCATAGCTTGTTGCCAACAATCATGCTTAATAACATGTGAATAGCATGTGAGAATATCAAAAGTAAACAATGCAGCAGTAAGAGTTGAAATAGATTTACCAAACTGGAAATGGGAAACCCATACCTATTTGGGCTACAGACACTCGAGATGAGTGACGTACCAGAGGCTCTGGTTGTGCATCAACTGACTGAATTTGGAGTGCAGGAGGATCGGATATCGAGTGACTCACCGGAGGAGAATGTGGGTGGGAGCGTCTTGTATACACAATACCAGGTTTAAACTGAAAGCTGACTGGACGAAAGATCAGATAATTAGGACTCAAAGGAGGGAAAGGATCACTGTAGAGGGAGAGGACACAAAAGACACTAGAAAGAGCTGTTGATTTTCAAAGAAAATAACATTCTTAGAAATACATGTACATCGTAAAGTAAGATCATAACAAACAAAGCCTTTTTGACACACATTATATCCCAAGAATGCACATCTAACAGATTGCGTAGATAATTTATGTTCTCGCAAGGCAGTCAAAATCGAGATTTTGACACGGATCGGAAAGGGTTTCGAAAAATCGGATCGTAAGATCGGATCGTAAAATCGTAGAAAGATCGTACCCGAAATGTCCGTACAAAAATCGAAAAATCGTAAAATCGTGTGAGAAGAAAAATCGTAAAATCGTGTGAGAAGATAAGAAAAATCGTAAAATCGTTTGTAAAATATTTCTGAATACAAAATAGCATAATTATGGACATAAAACTTAATTAGTTTAGGTTCATACATGATGTAAAATAACTTCAAAACACATTACAAAATAATTATGTCCCTAGAAGTTCATAAGTTAAAAACTAACAAATTTAAAAGAAATCTTCAGCTGGCGTACAATGTAAACTAAAACCAGCTTCAGTTTCACTTTCACCCCCCTCACTATGTCCAGGAATTGCATCAATAGCATCATAATGAAAAAGATCACTAGTACTACCGGTGCCAACATTATTTAACTCTAAACTCCTTGAATGCAAAGTTTCAAAATAATCTTCAGTGGCTTCAGTACTCATCTCAACACCATTAAAATTATCTTCATCACTATCGTCTTCTGTTCCATTTTGTCTTCGTGTTGCACTCTCAATAGTTTGAAGTAAATTAATGTTCGATAAACCACCATGTCCTTCTCCTTCGAGTCACCCATTCATCATCGGATGGAAGATCATCTACAACGTCATCAAAATCAATGACTTGCTTTTTTGTCCTTATCATTCATTTTCAAATTACACATCACAAAAACCAAGTCATTCATTTTTTTTCTGCTTGTAGACAATTTCTTCGTTTAGTATGAACCTATAAAAAAAATTCACAATTGATAAAATATAAGATTCTTATAAAAAATGAAAACAATATTTGTTTTTTTTTAAAAAAAAACTTACCATCTCAAACGCACTCCGATTACGCTCACATCCGGATGAACTACAAGTCAAGCTTAGAACTCGAATTGCAAGATTTTGTAGCTCGGACATTCATCTCCATAAGAATCCCACCATCTAGCTGGAGTCTTTTTATCCCTTGCTTTTTTGGCAGCCTCAATGCCAAATAACCCCTTTGCTTCGGAGAATATATTAAGTTGTAAATCAATTTTATCCCTCTCTACTTCATCGGGCACCATCCGAGTCAGGGCAGATCATACATTCCATATTTAATATTTTTTGTCTTGTTTATAATCGGTAATATAATGATAATGAGGATTCAACCAATAAGCAAATGCATGCAAAGGTCCGTGAAGTTGAAGCTCCCATCTTGCATCAATAATATCCAATACGGTATATATCTACAAAAGAAAATAAAAATTAGGATATTAACATCAACATTAAATAACATAAGATAAAACAATAGTTATATTAAATAAACAATTGACATAATAGATAATTTGCACCTTTTTTGCACATTTCCAAAATTCACTTTTATCTTCTCTTTCGCTTCTGCATGGCTTTATATATAAAACCCATGGCCGGTATCTCATCCGAATCAACTAATCGAAGAACTTTTATAAGAGGAAATGCTGCCTTGATGCATTCGAGAGACATCATGCCAAAAGTTGCTTTGTCCAAAACACAATTTTGAATTTGCCGCCCTTCTTCACTTTTTTGAATACCGACTTGACCTTCATTGGACGGAAGTGAACATTGACATCAGTGTAATCTTAAAATTGCTCAAACATCCAAGAGTCAAGTATGCAGTGGCAAATCGAGTGGCACCAGGCCTGATCAAATCTTGTCCTTTTGTGAACTTTCTCGAGCATGGAAATAAGGAGAGATCTTGAATAAATATAAGTGGTGATTCTCCTCCCCTTACCAATGGTTAAGGCATGCAACTCTAGTTTCTTCTCAAAATCTTCCAAAAATCAAATCAATACAATGAGCGAGCATGGTGTCCAATACAAGGTTTTTTCTTTTTTCCATCAACAAATGCCCAGTTTGCCTTATAGTTCGCGAGCATTATCGATAATGACTCGCACCACATTTGCCTCTCCAATCCTTTCAACAATAGCATCTAACATCTCAAATACTTTAAAAAGCTGTTTTGGATATATGAGATGTGTCTACGAGATGATAAAAAAAAGGTTCCTCTAGGACTATTAACCAAAAAATTACAAATAGAGCGTCTTTTCCTATCAGTCCATCCATCAGACATTATTGAGCAGCCTGTTTTTTTCCATTCCAGCTTATAGTCATCAAGCAAATGCATTGTTTTATCTACTTCTTGCTTTAAGTACTTCTCTCTAATATCATGGTAAGATGGAGGCTTAAATCCAGGCCCATGTTTTGCAACTAATTCAAGCGCTTTAACAAACTCAGGGTTTCTAGCACAATTAAAAGGAATAGCACTAGTGTAAAAAAACCTTGCTATTTGTTGACATGCTTCTTCTCTAATATCCTTCTTTAGCATGTGATTGATGGTCAGTTGAGTACTTCCACTTCCACTTATTGGTTTCTTTCCCTTGTTCATTGAGCTAAATTCAAAATCTTCGTCTGCATCTTCGCCACTTCTAAAAAACAGAGAAGCCTTTCTTTTCTTCTCAGATGCTTCTAGATTTTTCACCAACACATTTAACATCATCTGCTTCACATCTGCTGGTACTTGATGGCATGGCTCAACATCCTTTCGAGTGCAAGCCAAATGATGCTTGAAACGATAAATGCCTCCGCTGAAAATTTTCTGACAATACTTGCATTGAACTTTTCTTGAAGTATTCTCAATATCTATACCATTCTGCCATCCCACATCAAGTCTATTGCCACTGGTAGTTTTTTTGGATGCCATGTAATCTGCAATTCATTGAAATAATACATCAAATAAGGTAACTTGGGAATTCGACAATTACAAGCCACGCAATAAAATCTCAGCTACACAATGAAATTCCCATGCATGACTAATCTGAAACTTGGGATATATTTTGAAATGCAGGAGAACAAGAGATTATGTCCATGGTGATTGAGTCTTTGTCATCTTGAAATCTAATAGGAGGACTAATTAAAAGCCAAGAAGAAGAAAAGTTGTCCCCATCAAGAATGAAAAGGCTGCAGCTTCAGGATTACGAGTAAGAAAGCTTAGAAAGGAATTTACAAGTTGAAAGTTGAAATCAAAGCTATATAGTTTTTGATTTTCTTTCCTTTTATGACATGTATAAATGTGAATACATCAGAGATGTCCTGATTTAAGAAAATGAAGGCACGATGCAATGGTATGAATCATTACAGCCATGTTAAGAGCACAAGTCTTAATCATCAGGCCAATTCTTTGAATTCTCAAATATTTCAAAATTTACCAAATCATAATCCTAGAGCTATAATATAGAACAATATAACTAAAGTCAACAACAAATTCGGATTCATGCTTAACCGGATTAACTAAACTCGGACATCAAATGCGGTTCCCCGTGAAAATGCTTTCCCCGCTCAAAGAGTTCCATAGATTTTGTCAATCTTTTTCAAGTTTCTTGATGATCTAGTAGTTTATATACCAAAGAGGATTGCAGGTGTGTGCGTTTGTGCTTATCTGTGTGTGATAGTCATGTCATGCTCCTTCAAAATGCTAACAAACAAGGAAGCTTGACAACCAAAAGTAGAAAGAAATATCGTCAAACTTGAACATTTTGCATTTTCATAAATTGAGATGTAAAACCCTATACAATCTATAGGGTTTAAGGGCACTACAGTACATAACATAAGAACAGAGTGCCCCAATTTTGTTTCTACAACTACAACCTCTCTGGCCACTTCTAGCATATACAGAATTATACATTAACATCAGCTAAATCATAAAAAATCATCTCTTTTTCCTAACTTTCCCCCACTTTCTTTTCTGGGATTCTGACAACCAATCATAAATGATATATTTTTGAACTGGGAATGTTCGGTTGTACTGTTTTGTAGTCCAATTTGTGATTGATTCTGCAGATACTTCGAAAGAAAGAAATGCAGATGAATTATGGCAAGTACATGCTCCCAATTTAAGCTAAAAGGACACGAGATAGACTCATAGATTGCCTGTGTACTGCATTCAACCATGTGTTAGGAGCTTCCCATCAAAAAGAAATTGTTGCTGCTAGAGCTGTGCATAGCAAAAGATGTGTCACGAACAAGGAACTTCACACTACGAGTCCCGACATTTTCCATTATCTCCAGACACTCCAGCAAGTCAGAGTCGCTCACCAACATTACCCACTCCTCTTCATCATTTATATGCATAATACATGATGTAGGAACAAGTTGTTGTTGCTCTTACAAGCCTAAACTGATAGTAGGTGAAAGTGTTTAAAGAAGAAATAATTGAACCAAGAAATAAGCATCCAGGAGGGATGCTTCTTTCAAACATCCACCGAACCAAGAAATCAAACCCAGAATTCACAATTCGCAATCAAACCCAGAATTCACAAACTGGAAGAAAAATCAAGAATTGAAAACACAATCAAACATCCACCAATACTGAAGAGAGTGTACCTTGCACTTGCAGGGAGGGACGTTGAAGAGAAGAGACAGGAGCCAAGGATGAACCGATGAAGAGGCGTTGAACGGTTGCACTTTGCGATGCAGCGACTTGCAAGAGTGAAAACTGAAGACTGAAGAAGAAAGATTGGAGGAGTTGTGTCGATTGTTTTGGTTGAGATTTGGGAATTTGAGAATGGAGGTTGTGAGGAAGATAAGTTAGGGATTTGCTGTGAGATGGCCGAATTCTTTAAATCGTAAACTCGGAACGATTTTTACGAGTTTCCGATTTTACCGATTTTTCTACGAGTTTGACCTGGTTTCGGTTTTTCAACCGGTTCAACCAGGTTTTCGGAGCCAACTCGCAAAATCGTACGATTTTGCGAGTTGACTCGCGATTTTGACTGCCATGTTCTTTTGAGGTGGTAAATGATAAAAACAGACACAACTGAAAACACGAAGATTATCATGCCTAGGTTGTTTGGCAAATAAATAGAAATAGGAAGACTCAATGTGTAAGACTTAAGAGGGTAACCGATTAATCAAATGAGTAGTAGTTTTTAGAGCTTCAACCCAGAACATGGTAGGCATAAATGATTCTATCAAGAGGATGTGTACCACATCAAGAAGGTGATAATTTTTACGTTCAGCTACTCTATTTTGTTGAGGAATAGCGAGACAGGAATGCTGGTGAATAATACCATTAGAAGCTAAGAATGCCTAAAACTCAGTAGACATATATTCACCACCAGAATCTATGCGTAATGTCTTAATAGTGGCAGGAAATTGATTAGTAACATATGCTGAATACTCAGTAAAGGTATGAAAGACTACAGATTTAGAGCGAAGACAATAGACCCAGGTAAATCTGTTATAATCATTAATGAATGTCACATAGTATTTATATTTTTCATGTGAATCAACGGGAGAAGGTTCCCAAACATCACTATGGATAAGATCAAGGTAGTGAGAAGCTCTACTAACATGCAAAGGAAATAGAGGAGTTTTGCTTTTACCAATTTTAGAAGAGTCACACTCAAGAGATAAAGAAGAACTGTCTTTATTACCAAGAAAACTAGCATTCAATACATGAGATAAAATCTGAGTATTGGTGTCGCGACGATGATTTTTTACTCGCTTCGCGCCCCGCCATCCCCTCTGTTTCGGGGGACAGCGGCGCGGGGTGAAAATGGGATGATATAGGCATAAAATTTATGACTATAATTATTAGGAGTCCCCACCTAATATTAAAGGTTATTAGGAAAACTATTGGTCTGCGAGAGTCTAGGTAAGGGGACTTGTTGTGCAAGGGGAAGACGTATCACTCCCAGTGCACCCTACCTAAGGTAAGCTGCATTGTTGTTTGATTGTTTTTTATAAGTTTATTTTTTTTACAATGCATTAAAAAAACATTTTTTTGTGTTTGCGGGTGTACTTTACGATATAATTTTATGCCGCCATTACGAGTCTTTTTTTTTTATCTCTACGAATGTACTTTACAATGTAGTTTTACACCGTAGTAAATTTTTTTTTATCTACGGACGTAGTATACAATGTAATTTTACATTGTAGTAAAAATATTTTTTTTTTATCCGCGGGTGTACTATGCAATGTAATCTTATACCACGATAGATAAAACAAAATAATTGTCAAATTATTTTTGATATTTTGGCCAAATTCCAATGGATAATCGTAAACCAGTTACGATATCCAATTTTTGTTCTTAAAACATAAGAAACATGCAATATAATTTATTACAAAAAATATGTATGGAAAAATCATGGAATTTGGTTGTATGCACAAAAGCAAATACATTTTTGTATTTTTGAATTTTTTGTAATAATAATAGTAGTAAAAAAAATAAAAATATATTTTTGTCAATTTGTATTTTTTAATTTTTTATTTTATTTCTGTGCTAGGTTGTTAGGCACAGTGGGATGGGCTGGCTTTCCAGCTTAATGGGCTGAGAGGCCCATCACCTTGGCAGCTGGGCCGGGAGCTGAAGTCGGCCCAACGGGAAAGGGAATCTCAGCGCTGAAGAAGACGATGCACAGTAAATGGTGGTCGACCGACCTAACGAGAGGTTTATCTGCTATCTCCTCCGGGTAGAGGAGATTAAGGTGGTTCTCCCTACGGTGGTGGCGTCGGAAACGGAGGCTTGTGGTTGCCGTAGGAGGCGTCGGGAGCTGGTTTCTTTGACGTCGGTGCAACTGCTGTGGCTGTTATTGCCTTGCCGAAGGTCACGTCTGGTTGGCTTGGGTGAAGGAAGAGATGACGGGGGAGAGGATGGTGGTGCTAGGTGAGTAGCCGGTTACCGTTGGAGGGGAGGAGGAGCAGTTGCATGTTACTGTTTTTTACAGAGAGAAACATCGACTGCAGGAGAGAGAGAGCTGGAACTGGCTGTGTCGCCGGAGCTGGAGAGGAAGAAAGGGTGGCTGCCTCTGCATGTGTATGCTTGTGTTCTGCAAATTTTCTACCATGTCTTCGTCTTCCTCGTGCAGCCTTTGAAACTGAAACTGAAATAAAAACTTCTCCTCTGTTTTGTGTTTTTTCTCGTTTTTCTTTTCTCCTCTCTGCGTAAAACTTTCCCCTCTTTTCTTTGTTTTTTTTCTTTTTGTTCATCTCTGTTTTGTGATTTTCCTCTGTTCTTTTTTTTCTCGAACCTCCCCCCCCCCTCCCCCCTCTTTCTCTTGAGTTGCAGATGGGTATTTATAGTGGAATAGAGGCATGCATGTTGTGTGTTAATGCCTCTACATTTTTGTAGAAATCAAAGGGTTGCAGTGCAGTGCAAGGAGCTGTTGCAGGGCTGTTCCTGCACTGTTTAGGTGTCGGAACAGTGCAGTGACATGCACAATTTGTGTGATAAAAATACAATTTGGTACCTCAATGTTTAATTGGTTCAATCGCACCCCCAATTAGTTTTAAACTTTTAATTTTATGCAATTTTATCCCCATCGAAATTTCAAACAACAACCTTATATATGCGCGCCTTTTTATTTTGGTCCCTGGTTTCCGATTTGCGCGATTTAACCTTTAATTGACCATTGGATTCTCAATTTGTTCACTTTGGTCCCTGATTTCGCATAATTGACTTAAAAATTCAATCGATCTCCGAAAATTTCATTCTCATCAATTGAGCCGGAATTAAATTCAAGAACTTGGTTTCTCATTGACTAAGCCCTTAATAAGATTAATTTGACCAATTTAAAGTATAATTAAGTCCTTGCACTTAATTAAATCCTTCAATTGTGTTGAGAATCCACAACCTTAATCATTCATACGTTACTTGATCCTTGATTGCAGGCTACGTTACTTCTAAACTGCTATTATTTAAATTGTAATCAATTCCTTTATTATGTAATTAATTCCTTTATTTTGTAATTAATTCCTTTACTCTGTAAATGATTATAAATAAAGAAATACTCACCAACCTTTCAGTATGGTGATTTGAACAAATATTCTCATGGTATCAGAGTGGTCCCGGTTTAGCAACCCCGATCCTTTTCATCTTCTCTGAACTAGTTTCTTTTTTGGTTCAAGCAACACCAATGGCTTCTGAATCATCTTCTTATCTTCTTCCTTTTAACACATTAATTCACATGATCACCATCAAGCTTTCTTCCTCTAATTACCTCCTTTGGAAAAGCCAACTTCTTCCCCTTCTTGAGAGCCAAAATTTGCTCTGTTATGTTGATGGAACAATTGTTCAACCCTCTCGGTTTGACCCAGAAAAACCCACCACAGAAAGCACACAGTACCTGTCATGGAAAGCAACCGATCAACAACTTCTTTGTCTTCTGCTTTCCTCACTCACAGAAGAAACCATTGCTGCTGTCGTTGGCCTCTCCACTGCCCGTGATGTTTGGCTAGCATTAGAGAACACCTTCAGTCATCATTCAAAGGCCAGAGAATTGCACCTAAAAGATGATTTGCAGACAATGAAACGTGGCACCAAACTTGTTGCTGAATATGCCCGTGTCTTCAAAAACCTCTGTGATCAGCTTCACGCCATTGGAAGACCTGTTGAAGACACCGACAAAGTTCACTGGTTCCTTCGTGGACTGGGCACTGATTTCTCAAATTTTTCCACTGCCCAAATGGCTCTCACCTCTCTTCCTTGTTTTGCAGACCTAATCCCCAAAGCAGAGAGCTTTGAGTTATTCCAGCGCTCTCTCGACAGCTCCAATGCCTCAACGGTGGCTTTCACAGCCACAAATCGTGGCCGCCACAGTACCCATGGTACTCCCTCTGCTTCCCGCAATACCCAGGGACGATTCCCTTCCCATGGCAATAATCAATTCAATCGGGGACGAACCCATTCTAGCCAGGGTCGTCGCCCACCTCGTTGTCAAATTTGTAGAATGGAGGGACACTATGCTGATCGCTGCAACCAGCGTTTTGTCCAAAATCCATCTGCTCACCTTGCCGAAGCTTTTAATGCTTCTTGTTCCCTTGCTGGAGAAACTATACCCGAGGCCTTTGACTGGTATTTAGACACTGGAGCCTCGGCTCATATGTCCTCTAATTCCTCTATTTTGGATTAGTCCAAAAATTACACGGGTAAGGATTCTGTGATCGTTGGAAATGGTGCTTCTTTACCCATTACTCACACTGGTACTCTTTCTCCTGTCCTAGATATTCACTTATTAGATGTGTTGGTTGTCCCTCATATCACTAAAAATCTTCTCTCCATTAGTAAATTAACATCTGATTTTCCTCTTTCTGTTACCTTTAATGAAAAATTTTTTATTGTCCAAAATTGCCTAACAGGAAGGGCATGCTCTGTACTGGAGCGTGGCAACTCTGTTTTTATTTCTGTCCTTAAAAATAAATCCTTACGTGCTTAATATGAATTATGGCATGCTCGCCTAGGCCATGTGAATCATTCTGTTATCTCTTTTCTCAATAAAAAAAGGACATCTTTCTCTTACATCTTTATTGCCTTCTCCCTCACTATGTAGTACATGTCAACTTGCAAAAAGTCATCGATTACCTTTTTCCTGAAATGAACAGCGGTCGTCCCATATATTAGATCTTATTCATTGTGACCTTTGGGGCCCTTCCCCCATCAAATCTACTTCTGGTTTTCTTTATTATGTCATTTTTATTGATGATTATTCCCGCTTCACTTGGCTTTATCCTTTAAAATTTAAATCTAATTTTTTTGACATTTTTCTTCAATTCCAAAAATTTGTGGAAAATCAACATTCTGCTCGCATCAAAGTTTTCCAAAGTGATGGCGGTGCCGAATTTACTAACACTTGCTTTAAAACTCACTTACGCACTTCTAGCATTCATCATCAACTATCTTGTGCCTATACACTTGCTCAAAATGGTCGTGCTGAGAGAAAGCATCGACATATAACTGAAACAGGATTGGCCCTTCTCTTCTATTCTCACCTTTCTTCTCGTTTTTGGGTTGATGCTTTCAGCATTGCAGCTTATATCATCAACCGGTTGCCTACTCCTCTTCTTGGCGGTAAGTCCCCTTTTGAACTCCTCTATGGGCACTCTCCACATTATGAGAATTTTCATCCCTTTGGTTGTCGTGTTTATCCTTGCTTACGTGACTATATGCCTAACAAGTTTTCTCCTCGCAGCATTCCTTGTATATTTGTTGGTTATAGTCCCTCTTATAAAGGATTTCGCTGTCTTGATCCTACCACCTCTCGACTATACATCACTCGTCATGCTCAATTTGATTAAATTTACTTTCCTACTCTCCTTGGCTCTCAGACCCAACCCCTTTCCTCTCTTCAAATTTCAATTTTTTTGGAACCAAATCTTTCCCTTGTAGAATCACCTCCTCTTTCCCCGCACATTCCTCGATCCAACCTTTCTCCGTGTAATATTTGTTCTGACCATTTGGATGAGTCTGTGCAAGTTACTAATTCTATTGCAGGTTCTTCTATGCCATCCACCACCTCATGCCCGCCTTCTACTGAGCCTATTAATGCAACCTCTTCTTCCTTGAGTTCTCATCCTATGATCACACGAGCTAAAGTTGGCATCTTTAAGACTCATCATCCAGCAAATCTTGGTGTTTTGGGCTTATTTGGGCTCATTTCTACTCTTCTTGCATCACTGAATCTAAGGGCTTCAAATCTGCTGCCAAGAATCCTGCTTGGCTTGCTGCCATGGATGAAGAAGTTCAGGCTTTACAACAAAATGGTACTTGGACTTTAGTTCCTCGCCTTGCTAATACCAACATTGTGGGCTCTAAATGGGTGTTTCGCACCAAATATTTGCCGACCGGTTCTGTCGAGAGCTTGAAAGCTCGTCTTGTTGCTAAAGGCTATACTCAAGTACCTGGTCTCGACTACACTGATACTTTTAGTCCAGTTGTCAAAGCTACTACTGTCCATGTGGTACTCTCTCTTGTTGTCACAAATAAATGGCCCATCTGTCAACTTGATGTCAAGAATGCGTTCCTCAATGGCACTATTACTGAACATGTCTATATGGAACAACCACCTGGGTATGTTGATCCTCGCTTTCCCAGTCATGTCTGTCTGTTAAAGAAAGCACTCTACGGTTTAAAGCAAGCTCCCCGTGCCTGGTTTCAGCGTTTCAGCTCCTTTCTTCTCACACTTGATTTCTCTTGCAATCGTGCTGACACCTCTCTTTTTGTGTTTCATCAGCAGTCTAATCTCATTTATTTGCTTTTTTATGTTGATGACATCATTATTACCGGAAACAACTCTTCTCTATTGGACAGGTTTGCTCGCAAGCTTCACTCTGAGTTTGCTACCAAAGACTTGGGCTCCCTCGGTTATTTTCTCGGGCTAGAATCATCACCCACTCCTGATGGTCTATTTCTTAGTAAGCTAAAATATGCTCGAGATATTCTTACTCGTGCTCAATTGCTTGACAGCAAACCTGTTCACACTTCGATGGTTGTTTCTCAGCACCTAACTACAGATGGTTCTCCATTCTCTAATCCTACTCTATATCGCTCTCTTGTTGGCGCTCTTCAGTACTTGACCATCACACGTCCAGATATTGCCCATGCTGTTGATTCTGTCAGCCAATTTCTGCATGCCCCTACTACCGATCATTTTCTTGCTATCAAGTGTATTCTCCGTTATGTCAAAGGCACAATCCACTATGGACTTACACTTCGTCCATCCACTACTCCTGGTGCGTTGGTTGCTTATTCAGATACTGACTAGGTTGGCTGTCCCGATACTCGTCATTCCACATCTGGCTATTCTATTTATCTTGGTAACAATCTTGTCTCTTGGAGCACTAAAAAGCAACCTACTGTTTCCCGTTCCAGCTGTGAATCTGAATATTTTTCCCTTGCCCTGACTGCTGCTAAACTTCTTTGGATTACCCATCTCTTGCATGACCTCAAGGTCCCTATTCCTCAGCAGCCTTTGCTCTTATGTGACAACAAAAGTGCTATTTTCTTAAGCTCCAATCCTGTTTCCCATAAATGAGCCAAGCATGTTGAACTAGATTATCATTTTCTTCGGGAACTTGTTGTTGCTGGCAAACTTCGTACACAGTATGTGCCCTCTCACCTTCAGGTTGCTGACATCTTCACCAAAAGTGTTTCTTGACCTCTCTTTGAATTTTTTCGATCCAAGCTTAACGTCTGCTCCAATTCGACGCTAAGCTTGCGGGGGGTGTTGAGAATCCACAACCTTAATCATTCATACGTTACTTGATCCTTGATTGCAGGCTACGTTACTTCTAAACTGCCATTATTTAAATTGTAATCAATTCCTTTATTATGTAATTAATTCCTTTATTATGTAATTAATTCCTGTACTCTGTAAATGATTATAAATAAAGAAATACTCACCAACCTTTCAGTGTGGTGATTTGAACAAATATTCTCAAATTGGATCCCGATCATAATTAAACTTTAAATTGGTGACGATTAAATCGAATCAACCCATAAAAATATGATTATGTCGTTCAACGTAATTTTTACACAAAATTATCCAACGATAAATTATTTTTGCCTTAAATCTGTATTTTTCTCTATTTTTGGAACAAAAGAGATATAATTGAACTTGCGAAAACAACCAAAATTTCCACATTGATTTTTGTTACCCACGCCGACTCTTTTTATTTTATTTTTGTCATTTTTATTTTTTTTTAGGGAGTAACCCAAAATTGTGTTACGACAATTGGTATGACCTAAATGACGAAGTCACACCATTCTAAGAGTAGGAATTTTATTACACGCAAAAGACTTAATAAAAAAAAGGTTGGAACAGGTAAAAATAGTGAAAACAAGTCCCCCACTTTAGGTCCCCTCGCAATCGGCTTCCCCGTTACCTGGTCCTACACAACACAACCAACACCAGAAAATTAACATTACAAATATCATCAACTAATTGTCCAACAGAGATAAGATTCGAGGAAAGTTTAAGAGCCAGGAACATATTAGTGAATGTAGAAGAGACATTATCCATAGTAATGATGGGTAAGGAACTACCATTGGTTGTCTGAATGGCCAATTCACCATCATAGGGCCGAACATGACTCAAGATAGTAGAAGTATTTTTCATGTTATTTTATACCCTAAGTCTATGTACCAGAGTTTAGTAGAATGTTTACCTTGCAACCCCATGTCAGATAATGTTGAAATTAGCATTTGTTGTACAATTTACGGTGTACAATAATTTCCTGCTGGAGGTGTAAAAGTGGATATAGCACCTGAAAAAGAGGCATGTGTGTCAATATGTGTTGTTGGAGTCACAGTAATAGAGGCTTGAAGTGCTCTGACCTACCGATTTTGAGGGCAGATACAACATTCTTGATAATGTGGCCCTTTTTCTTGCAATAAGAGCATAATTTATTAGGACAATTGGTAGCAATAAGCCCATATGCCTTGCAGCAAAAACATTGCAAATTTTTTGATGGTATAGATGGTCCTTGATCACTGCATACGCTATAGTTATTGTCCCAGAACTGCCATGAGAATGCTCCAGAATAGCTTGAGTACTAAGTCGTTGTTCTTCACGAAGCAACTCTCCAAAACAGATGTCAAGTGAAGCAATAGGAGATTTGTTCGATAAAGAAGACTTGCCTGATTCAAACTACGGGCATAATTTCATAAGAAATTGATCTTGCCGACTATTTTCATTAAGGCTTTGAATAGTTAAAAGAGAGGCAATAGGAACATCTACTATAACTAAGTCAGAATATTCATACCAAAGAGTCAAGAGTGTCGAGTAATGGTCTTGAATAGAAAGACTGTCATGTTGAAACATAGCAATCGCATGTTCTAACTAAAGGCGACGAGCATCATTAACTTGATGATACATTTTCTTTAGGTAATTCCACATGCCTTGGGCAGTGCGATGAGCCCATAGATTTGTTAAAAATATATGGTTTTACCTAACTAAGAAGCCAAGACATAATCTGAGCATCAAGTACAACCCATAAAGTAGAGTCCCTGAGTTCTTTTGAATTATCAGTATTTGATTGTGGGGCAACATCCGTACCATCAATATGTCCCCAAAGATCTTTTTCTTGGAGAAAAAGCTCAATCTAAAATGCCCAAGTAGAATAATTTGTGCCTGAAAACTTGACACACATAGGTGCTGAATCCATCACAAATAATGTATCCTAACAAATAACACGTACCAAAAAAATTATAAGGAAAGTGAAGAAAAGGAATGGAGAACCTTTTTTTTGTTTTGCTGCTGAGAACAAGATCAGTAGGAAGCTGCCGAGAACAAGAACAAGAACCAAAGATGTCCAAGAACAGTGGAGTGGTGTCGAAACGCTAAGAGACCTATGGAGTGGTGTTGTGAGATTGCCGAGAGATGCCAATCCAAATTAGCAAGGGGTTGCCAAAAGGCGCTGATC